>BSQW01000013.1:24898288-25248288 GCA_030161315.1 Eutrema japonicum | reverse complement strand
CGGAATCCCCTGGTTAAACCATATTAGTTTCCACCATGGTACCACAGGGTGATGAGATCTGATCTGGTTCAAAGTATGATAAGTTGAAAACTATTCTTTATAATCTTCTGTGTCGTGTCGCCATAGATAAAAGGCTGGCACGTTCTCAGCGCAGGGAAGTGGTTGAGCTCTAATTTATGCTAGCAAAGCATCAAATTGACGGAGTCTATTTCGTCTCAACTTCCACCCTTGTGGTCCTACAACATCTTTTACCGTGGCTGAAATAGGAACTCCAAGAATTTGAGGCCTTGCCATCCCCATGATATCAATTATTCGTTCCTGCGGCAGCCATGTATCGTACCAAAATGAAATCGATTCACCATTGTGAACCACTACCTTAAGAAATGGTGAAGCAACATCACACAATTTTAGGAGTTTCCTCTATATCCACTATCGATGGTGGTGTCCGGTGATGTCCAAAATGATTTATTGTACATGAGGTTTCGCTTTGTGCAAGCATCCCAGAGGAGTCCCGAAAGAGGAAACAGTCTCCAAATCAAACTCAAAGTGAACACACACGAGACATCACGGAGACGATGGAGGCCGAGACCACCCTCTGCTTTCGGTTCTCACACAAATTCCCATGATATTATATTTTTGCCCCTGTCGATGTATTAGGATTCCCCGGCCATTAAAAAGCTCCACATAAACTCTCAATTTCGTCAAAGCAGCTACTGGGAAGTCAAAAACAGAATACCAGAAATTAGAGATACTCATTATTACCGAGGCAATAAGCTGAAGCCGTCCCTCATATGGTAATTGCTTGTTTGTCCAGGAGAGCAGCTGCGATCTTATCTTGTCAATTAGCGGAGCATAATAGTGTTTTGTCATTTTCTTCGTAGTTAACGGAAGCCCCAAGTACCTTATTGGAAGAGCATCTGTAGGGACCCCCAGCTCAGCAGCGGTGGCTAAGATGTCTTGCTTATCTTGACCTCCAATAAACAGAGTTGATTTAGTGGCGTTGATATGAAGTCCCGATATTCTTGAAAAGTCATCGAACACTCTAAAAGTCTCTAGTAATGCTGAGGAGGAGCCATCAGTAAATACCAGAATAACATCGGCAAAGCTCAAGTGGGTGATGCGGACCTAATTGCACTGAGGGTGAATACCGATGCTACCATTTTCGGAGGCTCGATTTAGCATTCGAGAGAGGACGTTTTGAGCCATAACAAACATATATGGTGATAAAGAGAAACCTTATAGAATACTACGAGTGCTACCAAAAAAAACCTTCCAGCTCCCCATTGACAACAACCGAGAAAGATGTTGTGGAGATACAAACATAAATCCAATTAATGAACATCTTCGAGAAATTCAGAGCTATGAATACTCCAACGATAAATGACCATTGCACCGTATCAAATGCTTTCGAGATATAAAACTTTATAGCACTTCTTGGGGAGATCGAATCCTTATGATAATCCTTCACAAGCTCCGAGGCCATCAAAACATTTTCCAGCAAAAGTCGACCCTTGATAAATGCACTTTGATTCGGCTCTATAAAATCCGGAAGAATACGCTTCAATTGATTAGCGAGTATTTTAGAAATCACCTTGTATATCATGTTGTAGAAAGCAATTGGTCTCTAGTCCTTCATAGTAGATCATGTACCATCTAGTCTCTTCGAAATCAAAGCTAGTAGAGTCTTGTTGATTGATTTTGGCATGAATCCATAAATGAAGAAAGATTGAACCGCAATGATTAAGTCACAACCAATAATTCCCCACGCTGCAACATAGAACTCCTTACTGTATCCATCAGGACCTGATGCTTTTTAGGAAGGCATAGAAAATAGTGCTGGCTTGATTTCTTCACTGGAGACCGGAGCAACAAGATCCTTCCCCATTTCCACTGAACAACGATATTGAAGAAGACTTGAGGGAAAATCCAGAGATTCACTTTTAAGTATACTTGGAAATTCATAAGTTTGACAAACATAAGGGTATAACTACAAATTATTCAACTATGTCTCATTATTTTTGGGGAACATTATTGTCACTTGTTGGAGTTGGATTTAGCCTTAAATTCGGCCCATGAAAGCCCAGAATAAAACCTGCGTTAAAACTAAGTCGAGACCTAGTACTCATAATATAGTTCAGATTGCTTGCATATGCTGACATGGCGAGTTACGAGCTATCAGCCGAGAGGCGAGCTGCGGAATTCGAAGGTACAATATATGAACAAGTCAATCACAATCTCTAAAATTATGAGATCTTGACCGAACAAATTTTCTTAGATGCTCAGGCATCTTTGATCCTTTTGGAATTTTCATGTATATGTCACTATCAAGTGATCCATATAAATATGCAGTCACAACATCCATAAGATATTTATTTACATTTCTACATGTAGTTAGGCTCATCAAGAATATGAGTGTGATTGCATTGCATCCATTACCGGTGAATATGTCCTTTCATGATCAATTCCTCGTCTTTGAACAACAATTTGTGCCATAAGTCGGGATTTATATCTTGTAATCTTATTTTCTCATTCTTTTTCGTATAAAGACCCACTTGCACCCGACTGACATTACATCTTCATATGTAATGACTATAGGTCCAAAGACTTTTATTGAGGAAGAATAATTCATTTATAATGGTCATTTTCATTTTCTCTCAGTCAGGCCTTTTCTGGCACTTTGACATGAACCTTGGGTCTGGATCATCATTTTCATGATTGATTTCTATGGATACAAAAAAAACAGAACATTCCATTAATTTTCTATTTTGGGCGTATTTGATGGAAATCTCATACTTTCTCTATCATGTTCGCCTTTTGAGTGAATCTCTTTATGTGGTCCCTCGAAAATCGTTTCACATATTTTTTCGACATTTTCCTTTTATTGATTTTTCTGAAACCATTTCATTTCGTTCTCCTATTTTTCTCTTTTGGGGAATTTATTCTTCGAGTCCATTGTCATCCCCCTTTTCAACTCAACCTTGGGTTCATTTACTCTGCTCCCATCATTTTGTTCTTCAGGAACATTAATTCTTGATGGAGCGCTATCACAATATCTGAATTTCAAGTTCGTGATATTTTGTAGGGAGGATTAAGATATACCAAAGGATGGTGTCTACAATGTAATATCTTTTGGCACTTAATTATTCTTTCCCCCTAATGTTGGGAAATCATAATATTGTCTTTCTTTCTTATCATACGAAACCACATTGTATACCGCATACATGAGGTATATCACTCACCTAGTATGATACTTCAAGACCAAATACCATTTCCTTTAGAAATGCTAAAATATGAGTTTTCTATATGTAAAACCTTGGTGAGATCTTTCGGGGTAATATATTTTTCACTAGCTGTTCAATTTGGAATGCTTGAAAACAATTCTCTTTTTCCAAAAAAATTTATCCCAAATTATATTCTTAAATACTATACGGCTTGTGACAGCTGTTCAGGAGTTTAGATTATGTTCAAATCAAGAATCATTACCTTTCACACATAATCTTTTAATAATTATGCATGGATATAGTAGTTAACCTTAACTAACCAAATATTTAGTTAAATTATTATACCATGCAAAATATATTCATCGAGTAAAGTTTTCGGGAACATAATTCTGATATCATTAATCCTTCATGGATTGAATATTTCATGGCTTCTTATGATATCCATAAAACGCAATTCAAGTTGCTCATATATTGCCAAACATATTGAATATCTTGAAATTATTGCATCCATCACATTTGAATATTTCTTCAATATCGGGTATTTGGACATGACCTTGTGTAACTAGCCTTTTTGTTCTACATATCGTAAGGTCATTTTCTCATTCCTTTCTCTGGAGAAACACATAACCTTTTGATGTTCAGACTGCTGGTCCATAAATTTCTCGTTTTTCATATGAGCTTAACATAGACTTGATTGCCTCTTTTAACTTTTTGGCCAATACTTTCTCTTTCTACTCTTATCAAAGGTAGATTCATGATACTCATTTATGTTTCACATCGCGCTATCTTCGTTTATACTGTCGACAGTTATTTTATATTTGGTTCTATATTTTTCCGTAATGACATGGTTAATTCATATAGATTTATCATTATCAATGATTTCATTCAAGTACATGATTTTTTTATTTACCATCTCAACGGTCTCTTCAAGAGATCAATCATCTTTTTGACAATTACATATATTTGCTCAAATATATTTTGAGGATTATACTTGTAACCAAACTAATCTATCACGTTTCTTCTGTGACATAGATTCATTATTGATAAGTTGTCATTCTGGGACATATATTCTTATCAGAGCATTTTCAGCTAGAAATGAAAATTTCCTTAATGTCAATTATATGTTTGGTAGTTAATTTACAATATTTTGTAAATGAATTATCTTTTGAACTTCTGGTTTATATTCATTCATACAAGGATCTATAACTTTCAATGATGATTCATTTCGAAAAATCTCATCCATCATCTGTTTATAAATGCTTTTGGCATTTGGTTTGCAACATATTCTAAATAGTGAACATTTGAACTTTGAATTTTGAACTTCAAGGTTCAAAGATCCAAACTATTCAACTATTCTTTGTAGGCAGTGTGGTGGATGCATATATTGCATATCTTAGAATTATTTAATTTTCTAACCATAAATAAATTTGATGGGAGAAATGTCACTTATAACTTATTGATTTTATATATAACCATTACTACATGCAATATTGAATGTTCCATACCAAAACATGAATATTGAATTAAATGACAACATAATCTTCTGGATGTACTACTTACTTTTGATATGGTATTCTTTAATTCTCCTCCTCGAGATGTTGATATTTCATGTTCATCCATCTCGAATTGAATCCCATTTTAAGATCAATAACATAACCAAATTTGATCATATATTTTATCTTAGATTCTTCACATTATCCCCTTTCAAGATAATTGCTTTTGATACCCATTCATATTGAACAAATTTTTATTTTTGAATCAATTGTATTTAAGATCAGATTTTGATTAATTAAAGAAATCAAGGCATCATATCGAATGAGCTCGTTCAATCGAAAATGGCATTTCATATATTCATATTTTCTCATGATGAATAGAAAATCTCGAAATCAAGGCATTTCATCTATTCATAATTTCACCATATATGAAATCATTTTAAAATTTTCTTTGACGCGCGCAATAGTCAAAAAAAATTCTGGTTTTTCCAATATAAATTTTCAATGATATTTTGATATCATTATTGGACCATGATGGCTTCTACCAGTTACACTATATATTAATTAGTAAACTTCAGGTTTTCATATATAATTTTCGCATCTTTATTTTTTCTAAGATACAATTACATATATTCATATCTCCATCATGTGTTTTCTACACCGTTTCGCTCTTCTGGAGCGTTTTATTTTCTAGAAAATCTCGCTCTTCTGGAGCGTTTCTAGAGCGTGTTGCTCTTTTGGAACATCTGGATTTTCTGGAGCTCCCAACCATTTAAATTTTTTTCTCTTTATGTAGTTCTTCTGGAACTCACATACTTATTATTTATTAATAAAGTAAATTAAATAATTAAACATTTCAATTCAGGATGCATAACATTCCATATAATCTACGATAATAAACATAAAATTTTAAATATAATATAAACAGAGAAATATATATATATATATAATATATGATACATATATGATATATATATAATATATATAATATATATATAATATATATGTCATATATAATATATATCATATATATAATATTATATATATATATATATATGCTTAGTATATATGATATTCGTCCTCGGGATGAAACTTATTATGTGTTTTTTCTTGAACGCTTTCATGTATGTCTTCTTGACATTTTTTTTCATGCGGTTCTTCTGGAACGTTTTCATAAATGTCTTCAGGACATTTACTTTATATGGTTTTTCCACATAATCGAAGAAGCATAGCTTGCCATATAATCTGAGGAGACATAATCTACCATATAATCATGATCGTGAAGGCATACCTACCATAACGATTGGTTTGGAGAAGGTATAACCTATCATCCCGAAAATAATATGTAAACTTAAAATAGATTGGACATAAACTAAATATTACATTTACGGTATATGAACGAATCATGATGATAACGTATTATAAATTATATTATATTATATATATATATATATATATCTATATATGAGTAATGTTGATGTTTTAATTTGTAAAAGAAAGGGATGATAGAAGGAGTGAGAGATGAGATCTGATGGAGAGGGAACTTGCATTTTATCTTTTTATTCAACTTATTATATTTCTCTATTACAAGAATAGATGGATCATATTTATAGAAGAGAGAAACAAATTAAATAACTAAGATAGTCGGTAAAACCTTGAACCGGTAACAGTGAATACATTATTATAAGAAAATGGATGATTATCTATTTTTCACACTTACCCTTGATTATTCATCATCATTAATGTATTACGTACAATAGTGTTTCTCAATGCTCATAATGATTTGATAGATATGAATGAGGAGGATACTCAGATTGGGATTGATGAGAAAAATGCTCAGATTGGAATTGATGAGGAAATATTAGAAACACAAGAAACAGAGCAAAGTGAAACACAAACAACACAAGCAATTAAATTAGTACGAAAAAGGTGAAAAACATCAACGATTTGGAATGATTTTCAATCTGTAGGGGTTGAAGAAGATGGCAAAGAAAGGGCCAAGTGTATCCATTGTGGTACAAATTTTGTGATAAATAGTAGAACACATGGAACAAATCACTTGCTACGCCACTTAGAGAAGTGTCCAAAGATGCCTAAGAATGGAGATATGCTTGCATATGATTAGAAGGTAGATCGTGATATGACGAGTGAGATAATCATCTATCATGATCTACCATTCTGGTATGTTGAGTATGAGAAAGTTAGAGCGATAGACAAGTATCTAAATCCAAATTGCCAGCCAATATGTAGGTAAACTGTTGCAGCTGATGTTTTAAGGAGATATGAGATAGAAAAGGAAAAGCTTAAAGAGGTATTTGCAAAGCACAATTACTTCGGACTTATGGTTAGACCGTTACACATCTACATAGTATATTTGCCTAACTGCCCACTTCATTGATGATAGTTGGAGGTTACATAGTAAGATTCTAACTTTCTGTTATATGAAGGCTCCACACACCGAGGAAGAAATTGCTAATAAGATTCATGGGTCTATGAAGGAATGGGGTTTAGAGAAGAAAATTTTCTCTATTATTTTGGATAATGTTACTAACAATAATAATATGCAAAATTTCCTCAAGAGTCGACTTCAGTTAATGAGTGGCAGTGACTTATAAAATTTATGCATGTGAGATGTTTTGCTCATATTCTCAATCTCATAGTGATAGAAGGTTTAGAGCTGGCAAAGGTTCTTTCGCATAACATTCGGGAAAGTGTTAGATATGTGAAAGCATCTCAAACAAGGAAGGAGACATGTGCTACATGTCTAGCCAGAGGAAGGATCAGAAGTGGAGCAGGTTTATCACTTGATGTTCCTACTGGATGGAACTCTACTTATGAAATGTTTGCCAAAGCGTTGAAGTTTAGGGAAAGCATTTGTTAGTATGAAGTCTTATGACTCAAGCTATAGGCCATTACCTTCAGAAGATGAGTGGAATCATGGAGAAAAATCTATGATTTCTTGAAGCCTTTCAGTGTCATCACCACTCTCTTTTCAGGTTTGAAGTATCCTACTTCCAATTTGTATTTCACATAAGTATGGAGGATTCAATTACTTTTGAAGAAGTATTCGACTTGTGATGATGAGGTTGTGAAGAAAATGGTCGTGAATATTCAAGTGAAGTTTGATAAATATTTGGAGGATTATAGTCTCATTTTTGCTATGAGTGTTGTATTAGATCCAAGACTAAAAATGCAGGTGCTTGAAAAACTTATGAAGCGATGGATCCCATTACTTCTCAATTGAAAAGTGAAGAACTTAAAGCGAATTTGATTTTTCTCTCTGAAGATTATCGTGCCAAGTCTTGGACTAGTTCTTTAGGTGTTTTTTTAACAACACCAACTCCACATGATTAAGTTACTGAATCTCCACTTGAAGATGATTTTGATAATGTAAATATTCTTTTTTATCAGTATTATGTGTTATTTTTTGTGTCTGGATCTTACTGATCTTACTACAACACTATTGAAATTGCTCACCTACTTTTGTTATCTATTCGATTTATGGAATTGTTATGATCCTTTGGAATAGTAAGTATTCTTGTGAATAAGATACACTAACCAACATTCAAAGGCGGAAGATTGATTGGTGTATTATTCGTGAATTGATCTAGAGTGATATTAAGCTAAATGGCATTAACGTCCCTTATTATGGATAGCCAAATAGAAATACACATGATTTCATAATGCAAGTGTCTTTATGTGTTTCAGAGATAATCCTTGATAATATCAGTTGCATTTCATAATCTTAATCATGATATTGTTAACTTTATTATACAAGATCTCTTTGAGTTTGAAAGAAGCATCGGAGTTGGTATGAGCAACACAAAGACACATTTGGATCTTTATTTGGATGAACCGAGGCTAGAAAGGAAATTTTTTCCAAATTTAGATGTTTTGAGCTATTGGAAGGATAACCAATATCGATTTGGTGATTTAGCATCTATGGCACGTTATTTGCTCAGCATCTCAATCACTATAGTAGCATAAGAATCAGCTTTCAGCATTGGATCTCGAGTGTTGACTCCATATAGAAATAGTCTACTTCAAGATAAAGTTCAAGCTTTGCTTTGTACTCGGAATTGGCTATGGGGTTTTGCAGAATATGAAGGTAAAATTTTCAGATTTTCAAATTTTTTTCACTTTTACATTTAATACTAGTCATATTTTAAATTGTAGGTACCACAGAAATTGTTAAAAACATTGATAATGAATATGCTAGAACAGTAGCGAGTAGCTCATGAGTAGAATGTTCAATAACAAGAGATTAGAAGTTTTCTTCTCCAACTTTATCATAGACTTATGTTTTTTTTATCTTTGGACTTATGTTTTTACTATCTTTGGACTTGTGTTATGTTTTTACTATCTTTGGATGTTGATTCTTAATTAGACTTTTTAGTACGACATTCTCGGTAATTCTTAAGCGTGACAATGTTTTTATTGTGTTAATCTTTTACTTGTGTTTTCATTAATTAACTTGTTTTTAATCGAAGTTGAATGTCCATCTTAACAACTTATAACAACAACAGAAATGTTACTAAAAATTGAATATAAAAATAAAATTTTGTATTTTTTTTTTAAAAGGTATAAACGAGCCTAAATAGGCTTAAACGGGCATGTGTTAATTCTGCCTAAATGGGCGGGCCTAAATGGATCTAAAATTTAACAGACCTAAACAGGTTCGGGTTTAAACAGACCGGGTTGAATCGGGACAACCCTAAACGGGCCGGGTCTGCCCATTTTAACATCCTTACTTTCAACGGTCTCTTTCCATAGATATAATATATGGTGAGTTGAGTATATATGACTGGTTGACAACATATTTAGATATATGTGAATGGATAAACTATATTTTGTTCTCTCTCCTCCGTTGATAAATTGTTTCCATTTTAGCCATACTAAGGTTTTTTCCGCGCGTACTGTTATATTTTTTTTTCAAAGATTTGATCATGTAGATAAAACTATTTAAGATTCATATTTTATGAAATCAGAGCTTAAATAAGTTATATGAAGATGTAATTGTTTTTTCCTGATCTAAGATTATTGTCTAAACTGTAGAAGTATTTTTTTAATTAGAATTATCTTATAACACATATATGCTTCTTTTTTTTACTTCTCATGTACCACTTTCTCTATATACATAAATACACAAATATTAAGCACACACACAAAATTCAAGAATATCAAATTAATTAGTTACTGCGAAATCACATTTTAATTAGGTATTTAGTTCTTTACATCTAACATATAGGTGACTATTTGAAATCTTATTTCAGAAATTGACAACAATTAAGACCTCAGTTCTAATCGTGAATTCATTTTGTACTATTTTGGACCATTAGCACTAAATAATAATTAGTGGATTAGCTTGCATAGAATTTTAAACCAATATCGCCACATATTTACCAAACTGAATACTTTAAGATTGGTTTACTTACTTATTCATTTTTTGTTTTCTTAAGCCAACATACTCTCTTTTCTTTAATCTCAGCATGATGCTTATAAATTATAATTCATAATATAATTATTAATCATACAAATTAACTTATTGGAGAACTTATCCTAACCAGTTATAGGATGCATGATATGATCTGTAATTATACATGTCCCAATAATTTAAAGAGCGAGAATTAAAATTTGCATTCAGTTTTTAAAATTAGAATAGAAAAATTAAGTTTATTTACTTTGAAATTTTAAATAATAAATTAATTATCGTTGGAGATGGCATAAAAGGTCGAAATGGCAACAACGGGAATTCTACATTTTCGACTACCATAATGGTCTCCTTTAACTTCCACTTCACTTTCTCTTTCTCCTCCTCTTTGAATTTCAGCCTTTTTCACTTTCTCTTGAGAAGGAGACTTGTCACGTTTCAATTGGTTGACGCTACGCATGCATCATGCATGGTTCGTTTTTAAAATCATTTTTGTGGCTATTCTGGTTAGAAAATATGATAATACTCATGATCGAGGTAGAATTATACATCAACGGCTTTGATTCCATCCCATTTAATAATACTTTTCATGTTTTATAGCATCTCGTTCCTATGCTCCAAAACCTTTTTCTCATTGTACATGAGTTTCTTATTTATGTGCAACATGAATGTCTATTGAATGTCTATGTCTATATTTTAGCGGTTTTATTGTCTCTGGTCTCATGTAATTGTTTATATATATATATATATATATATATATATCCTAGGAAGTACAACATCTAAATAACTATTTTTGTTAAAATAGATAATCAGATATGGTATATATCTCACTTTTCTATGAGTTTTTGAATATTTTGATTTTGAATATATATTTGCATTAGTTAATATTAATCTTGAAATTTAATTTGTTCAATAAAAACTTTGTGAAATATGCGATGCCTAAAACTCATATCTTTGAACATAATTTTTTGGCTTTATTGTGCATATTTCATTTATATAACTTATGTTGATGCCTTTTTTGGTAAAAATATATAGATATACATTTTAATATGGTACACTGTTTTTCTGTTTGTACCCATATTTTTAAACAATTCTAATGACTGATTGAGCGCAATTTTGTTTAATTTTTGTTCTTCGTTTGATATTCGCAAGAAACTTTCTGTTTCATAACTTGTCAAAAATTGTTGATTAATTACTTAATTATGTTATGATATCATTTATTGGTTTAATCGGATGCTCTGGTATAGAGTGAGATTAAATGTACTAGAAATAACCAAGGATTGAAAGCTAGTTTAGGCTGAAATTTGGAGCTGTTTTTTTGTAAGACTTTGAAAAAATGTTGTTTTCTAATATTCAAGAACAATCTAAGTCGACTAAGCGTGAGCTGAAGAAGACATTAATTAGACCTATAACGGAGTGGATAAGTTTTCATTACAGTTTGTTTCAGTCACGTGCATGAGAGGCTTAAGGATGAGATCATGTGGTATTCTAATATTCTGTATAATCGTGAATGAGCTATTTGTAGGAGAGTGAGAGGCTTATTTTCTCTGTTCTTGAGAGAGTTTCTCGAATAGTAATAAACGTTTCGTCAATCTTAGTGGATTCTAAAATTCGATCTAGGCAAGATGTAGAGAATCAAGGTTTCTGAAGTCTTATAAGTGCTTGAGTGATCTTCAGTTTATGTTGTTAACTATTTCGTATTTATGTGTTCAAAAGGCATTTCTTCTTAAATCGATTCACAAATCGTAGTAATCATATATTAAAACGTTACAAATATGTATCTCCTTCTTCTTATTAAAATACAGGAAGAAAAAAAAATTTCAAAAATATAAGCAAAACATAAAATACATTTGAAATATAGGAATATAGGATGGCCAAAACCATGACAAAAAATACCGATCTCAACATCTTCCACCATTTGTTTCACCATATATTGTCCCAAAACTCTTATACCAATATTGAGCGAAACTCATATATCCCATTTCCACAAGTTGGGAAACTTGCCCAGGTTCATGACATCCTTAAAAAGTCAACATTGCATTATCAACTTAGATATTAGACATCATAGACTCATAGTCTCCCAAAAACTCTTAACAAATAAAGTAATAAATGTGGTAAATGATTCATTAGTATATGAAGAGGAGTATAGAAATATTTGGGGCAATCTAAACATCGTACCTTATTACTTCTTAGATATTCTTAGATATTTTTAGATATTTACATGAACCTGCACATCTTCCTTCATCTCCTCTTGAAGTCACATCTTCCGCTATTTTTCAATAAACCACTATCATAATGGTTTAAAACCCCAAATTCTCATCTCAACCAACGCATGGGATCCTAGAATATAAAAATTTAGATACATGAGTACCATATGGTATAGCTTTGTCGAGCTTGCGGTGAAAAATAAAGTTCAACATTTACCTCAAAGTTCCTCTGTGATTGTAGATATCGCCTCAACCTCTATCGCCGTCTCTCAATATTTTATATGTAGCGTATTTAATTAGAGTTGTCAACAGTAAAAAGTCATTGTAAGCGTCGATTTCCAATATCGAAACTACGATTCTCCGGTCACCTTGTCGCAAATATAGGTCACCACTTAACCATTATGCACCTCTATCCACGAATATGTAGATCTGTAGAGCCGTCGTAGGATGCTAGGATTTCAAGCGAAGGTCTTGTTACATGTCATGGCCATTGCGACTTCATGATTCATATCTCCTCCACCAAGACGTGAACCAGGACCATCCATGTGTCGTACATTCCATAACATGAAGCTCGGAACGGAGAAAGAAGATGTGTCGTCTTCCTCCACGACTTATCATATGATTTGTTGATCTGAGGAGAAATTAAGGCGTATGCGAGAACACTTGGAAAATATATATTGGAGAGAATTTGACGTTTGATTTTCTTAAAACCGCATGGTGATTAATTGAATTGGTGTTTAAGAAACATTGATTTTGGGGGAAGATGTGTCGTCTCTTTCTGGAGGAGTAAGAGTAACATTAAGACTTTTGGATAGCCTGAATTTCAGATGACCTTGGCGAAAGAAGATGTGTTGTTAGAACTCAAATATCAACATGGACGGTGGATCATTCTGATAGGTTGTACAAAGTGATGTGGCATGTTTTGATGTTCTTATTGGCTGATTATTTTCTCCAATATTTTTGCTGATGTGGATACTATAAGAAACTTCTAAATCAGTCCGTTTTATATAAAGGAGATACTTGTTGACATCATCAAGTTGAGTTCACGCGAAGATCATTTAATTACTGTCAGGTGCATTTAATGCGAGTTAAAGTAGAAGATTATCATCTTAGTAACGAAGCAGATATTAACACTGCTTTGTAGCTAGTTTGACATCTAAAGTGTAGTTATTAACAATGTTTGTGGTTATGTACTAACATTCTCGCATAGAAGTTAACGTACTTTTAATGTGTTAGTTATCAAAATAAGGACTAATACTAGATTATGATAATACTCTATAATATATCTATTTTCTCTGACATGATATCTATGCTATAAATCAGTGTATATATGTAAATATATAGGTTAGTAGAGGTTTTATTGGGTTAATTATTAGTTATTATTGTCTTCTTGCTAGAGAATACAATTTCTCTTTTAAAATAGGACCAAACCGATAATGTCACTCTAAAAAAATATAATTGTTAGAAATGGATAATTATCCACACTTAAGTTTCACTCTTGTTGTGTAAGTTTTTTACACCGCCATCACTTTTACCGACTTAATATTTTATTCATTTATTCTATAGTATATATGTTGTAAGTGGCATAACGAAGAAGAAACAATAAGAAAGAGATAACTTCTCTCTCACTATTCCCTCTCGTCTCTCTCTCACTTCTGTCATCAGCAACTCTCTCACTATTCCCTCTCATCTCTCTCTCACTTCTATCATCAGCAAATCAATATATAATAATACATATAGACATATATATATAAACACATATAGCTTATAACAAGTTATCAGCACGATCGTCTCTCCATCCATTTTAACATTGAAAAGATCATATGACAGACTTTGCCTCCTTAAACATATGGTTGGCTTATGATCATATGGTAGATGTTTCCTCAAATCACTGCCTCCATGAAATAAATGTTCCGATGACATTTAAGAAATGTTCATGAAGAACTAAATGAAAAATATGTCCAAATGACATACTTAAAAAAAATGTCTCAAAGACATGAAAGGTTTCAGATGAACCGTATAACAAAAACTAATGTCCAGAAGACATATTTCAAACAAAAATGTCCAAAAGACATATATGAAAGCATTCCTGAAGAACTGCTTCGTTCAGAAGACGAATATCATACGTTTTAAATGACCGTTTCTTTTAATTTATGTTTATTATCATATATTATATGGAAGGTTATGCCTCCTGAATTAATATGTTTAACAGTTTAATTTATTTTGTAATTAAGTATGTGAGTTCTAGAAAAAAATACATAAAGAGGAAAAATTATAGATAATAGGGAGCTTCGGAAGAACTAGAGGTTCCAGATGAGCGAAACGCTCCCGATGAGTCGATGAGCGAAGCTCTTCCTGAAACGACTGCACTCCTTTTTTTTTTTTTTTTTTTTTAAACATAAATAAATAAACAGTCATAAATAACAACGCGGAAATAATACAAACACCAGAACAATCCAAGTTCTACAGCTTACACAAGCCAGCAGTTCTAACAGCAAAAGCAACAACAATAAATAAAACCCCAGGTCCTAATCATCCCCTCTTCACTGCCTCGATTCCACGCTCACACATTATCTTTACCTGCATCGACAAAAGTGATGCATCAACATTTGGCTAACCAAACGCTGAGTGAGAGATCATCCCAACAACAGGCTAAACAAATAAGCACAATCAACAACAATTATCAATACGAAGAATTAATTAACACCAATTAAAACTTCTAACACAATAGCAATTCATCACCATGAAAACTATACCAACGCCTAGCAATTCCATCCCAAGAAAAGCTAGACACAAAGCCTGAAAGGCAACACACAACACGCCTTCAAGGCACAACCCACGACCAGTATCGATCGATACCTCCTTGGTATCGATCGATACCCAAACACATGCCCACAGGCAAACAACCGGTATCGATCGATACACCCCTGGTATCGATCGATGCCAAGCGACACATGCCCACAGGCAACAACTGGTATCGATCGATACACACCTGGTATCGATCGACGCCCACACGACTCGAGTCCACCGACAAGAGTCTAGTATCGACCGATACACACATGGTATCGATCGATACCCACCTGCAAATCACAACCCTCCGCGAGATCTAAACCCAGAATCGCCACAAATCAACAAGGCAAAGCCCCAAACTCAACAATCAAGCTTAACTAAGCAACACACAAGCTTACTTGCTAACCTTTGGTCCCAACTCACCTTAAATCGGCTGGATCGAGCTCAAAATCGACCTCCCTTGCTTCCCACAAGTTCCCCACGACCAAACTCTTCCGATCTCTTCTTCAAGCTTCTCCCAAGCTCGAATCTCTCTCGATCTCGCAAGATCCAAGCTTCACCAAGCTTCACCTTCTCTCACGCTCTCCTTCTCTCTCTCTCTCTCTCTCTCTCTCTCTCTCTCTCGCGGCCAAGACTTCCTTTCCCAAAAGAAGGGTTTTTTTCCACCCGCAGGAAGAAAAGAGGAAGAGACTTAAAGGAGAAATCCCGGCTGGTATCGATCGATGCTAAGATCCAATCCTGGTATCGATCGATACCGCCCCAGAACAAACTCGAATCAATTATTTTCCCCAATAATCAATTCTTCTGGAACGCGGGCGTTACAATTCTCCCCCACTAACTTAGATTCGTCCTCGAATCTTCGTTACCGTTCATCTCCCATGAACCGTTCATTTCCTATGAACCTCAATTGTCGCAACGATTACTCAATCCTTGGCCAACCCGGCCATCTCAATACTCACACGAGGTCCGATACCAACCTCCGAGGTTTCCCACTCAGTCCCTATGCTTATAACACCGCGGCATTGTAAGTATTTATTGCTCAAACACCAGCCAACCCCATTACTCAAGACACCGCAGCATCTCTGAGTTCCGAGCATCAGCCATATCCCGCAGGATCTCCACCATACCATATTACCCAAGACACCGCAGCATCTCCGAGTTCTAGGTATATGCCGTACCACTCCACTCAGTAATATAACCTACAAGAGTCTCAATACCCCATACCACTCAATTCTAGGCAATATATCCCACGTCTGGGACATACTCCTTACGAATCCACGGTATCACGTATCACTCTAGGCTATAAACCTCCCGAGTCTGGGTACATCGCCACTCACACTCCCAAGACACACAGTCCTGCGAGCTATCGGCACCAGAGGAACCAGTCCTCTCAACGAGCAATAAATCACATATCTCTAAGCATCTCGACTGAACTACCTCCCGTGATCCGTGTAAATCCTCGCAAGGCAACACCGGCATCACCCATATTCCATACCCGGAATATCTGCCGTGCATGACCAATAACCCGGCCATCGCACCTCCCTTGCGCACCTTCCAGTGTCAGCTTGCTTTAGAAAGACTTGTCAAGACAACTATGACTAGGCTACCTTTAACACCCAACAACTCTCTGCAGTAGGTCCTCAATACAAACGTAATAAAACAAACAAGTACCATACGCCTGCAATCCGACCCACCACATAGAACCGCTAAGTGAAATAACCCGGTCTCGTCACTCGACTCATTTTCCCGAACAAGCTTAACTGAAAACACGCAACGCTCACAATAGCAATAAGAACATCCATCTTATCACTTTCTTGCATTAACGTTTCTTACCCCAAACATAATGCAAAATCGTGACTCCCAAAGTCACCAATAATAAGAAATACTCATCTTATTACACATCATAATGTAACATCGTTCTACACAACGGCAATACAAAATGAAACACACATAGCACACAGCTACAACCGAAACTGGAACCTCTCGATGGAACTCAAGCCGCAGCTTGCTTCTGGAACCACTTCTGGAACCTCGCTTCCATCCTAGCCTCTGGCTCCCAAGTTTCCTCCTGCACCCCGTCACAGTCCCACAGAACTCGCATCATCGGAATCCTCTTCCGACGAAGCTCCTTGACCCTCCGCTCGAGAACTCTCAAAGGTCTCGCCTCAACGGTCATATTGGGCTGGAGATCTGACGGAATCTCAGCCAATACCTCGTCACCCCTATGCAAACACTTCTTCAGCATCGACACATGGAAGACCTTATGAAATGCTTGCATAACCGCGGGTAACTCCAACCGATACGCTACCGGTCCCACACGCTCTACAATCCGGAACGGTCCCATATACCTCGGACTCAACTTAGTCGCAACAATGGACCTGTTCGGACCTCTCAGTAAAGCCATCTTGAGATACACACTATCTCCCACCTCAAACACAAGCTCTTTCCGCCTCTTATCAGCATAACTCTTTTGCCGATCTTGGGCCTCTTTCATGTTCAGCTTCAAAACCCGGATCTTCTCCGTAGTTTCCTGAACAAAACTCGCACCCAAAGTGCTCCTCTCCCCCACTTGTGTCCAACACAACGGGGTACGACATGGCCTCCCATACAGAGCCTCATATGGAGCCATCCCAATACTCGCCTGGTAACTATTGTTATACGCAAACTCAACCAAGCTCAAGTGATCCACCCAATGACCACCCCAATCCAGCACGCACATCCTCAACAAATCCTCCAAAGTCTGAATGGTCCGCTCGGACTGCCCATCTGTCTGAGGATGATACGCCGTGCTCAAGTGCACCTTCGTGCCCATCTCTGCCTGAAACGCACTCCAGAACTCCGATGTGAACTTAGGATCCCGGTCCGAAACAATACTCACCGGTACTCCATACAGTCTCACAATCTCCTGCACGTACTTCCTAGCCAAAACTGCCGCCCCATCGGTCTTCTTAATGGCCAGAAAACGCGCACACTTGGTCAATCGATCGACGATGACCCAAACAGCATCCTTGGTCCGAGAAACTGGTAAACCCACCACGAAATCCATCGTGATCATATCCCACTTCCACTCTGGAATGGGTAAACTCCGCAACAAACCACTCGGGACCTGGTGCTCCGCCTTCACTAACTGACACACGTTGCACGACGCAACCCAGTTAGCCACATCCTTCTTCATCCCGACCCAATGATAATAGCGCTTGAGATCGCGGTACATCTTAGTCGCTCCTGGATGAATCGCGAACATACTCGAATGAGCCTCACTCAGGATCTCTCGCCGCAAATCCTCATCCAAAGGTACGCATACCCTCCCACTAACAAGGATAGTGCCGTTCGCAGATACCTGATACTCAGAACCCTCTGCTCTCGAAGCCTTAACCAAACCCTCATCTTTTCCCTGAGCCAACCGAACCCTGCTCAAAAGATCTGCCTGGTTAGCCGCCTCTAAGCCCAAAGGTTCCTGAGATACAACACATAAGCGCAATGTGCTAATCTCGCTCACCAAGGACTCTACCTCGAGCTCCCGAGCCAAAGCCACCCGCTTCCGACTCAACGCATCCGCAACCAGATTAGCCTTACCAGGATGGTAAGCTATCTCAAGATCATAATCGGCCACTAGCTCCATCCAGCGCCTCTGCCTCAAATTCAACTCAGGCTGAGTGAAAATGTACTTCAAGCTCTTATGATCTGTGAACACCTGCACCTTTCCGCCATAAAGATAAGATCTCCAAATCTTTAATGCAAAAACCACTGCAGCCATCTCCAAGTCATGGGTAGGGTAGTTGCCCTCATGCTTTCGCAGCTGCCGCGACGCATAGGCAATAACCTTCCCCTGCTGCATCAACACACAACCAAGACCCACTCCCGACGCATCGGTATACACCACGTAAGGCTCACCCGACTCAGGCAACGCCAATACTGGAGTACTAGTCAACATGGCCTTCAGCCCTGCGAAACTCTTCTCACACTCTGAGGACCACACGAAAGGAACATCCTTCCCTGTCAGCTTCGTCATAGATTTAGCCAAACTCGCGAAACCCTTGACGAACCGCCGATAATACCCTGCCAACCCAAGAAAACTCCGAATCTCAGTGGCATTCCTCGGCCTCGGCCAAGTACTAATGGCCTGGATCTTCTCCGGATCTACCGACACTCCCTCCGCAGAGACAATGTGACCCAGAAAACCGATCTCCCGCTGCCAGAAGCTACACTTGCTCAACTTAGCAAACAACTTCTGTTCCCGTAGCTTCGAAAGAACCACACGCAGATGCACCTCATGCTCCTCCCGGCTCCTCGAATACACCAAGATGTCATCGATAAAGATGATCACGAACTCATCTAGATACTCCTGGAAAACGCTGTTCATCAGTCTCATAAATGCAGCCGGTGCATTAGTCAACCCAAATGGCATCACCACAAACTCGTAGTGACCATAACGAGATCTGAAAGCCGTCTTCCGGATATCTACCTCATCGATGGGAATCTGATGGTATCCCGACGCCAAGTCAATCTTGGAGAACCAAGTAGCCCCTCTCAACTGATCCAACAACTCATCAATCCGCGGAAGAGGATACCTGTTCTTCACTGTGACTCGGTTAAGTCCCCGATAATCAATACACAACCGAAAACTCCCGTCCTTCTTCTTCACGAACAACACTGGCGCTCCCCACGGTGAAGAACTCGGACGAATAAACCCTTTGCCCAACAACTCCTCCAGCTGCTTCTTCAGCTCTGCCATCTCTGCGGGAGCCATCCTATAAGGAGCCCTGGATATCGGTGCCGTCCCTGGTTCCAACTCGATCGTGAAAGGATCCGACCTAGATGGTGGCAACCCCTGCAACGACTGGAACACATCCTGGAACTCACGAGCCACCCGAATATCCTGAACCCTAGCCTCTCCGACAGCCTCCGGCAATGAAATGGTAGCCAAATACGCCTCGCAACCCCTCTCGATCAGACGCTCCGCGTGCACAACCGAGATCACGAGACTCCCGGAAGTCGGTCTCACGCCCTGATACACCAACCTCCCTTTCCCCTGGTCGAACTCGACTCGCCCTCGGTGACAGTCCAGATGCGCTCTGAACTTCCCGAGCCAATCCATGCCCAAGATGACATCGTACAGCTCCACGGAGCAGATAATCAAGTCGGCAGCCATGGACTCTCCTGCTACCTGAACATCCACGTCTCGCACCCGACCGTGAATCCTCAGGAGCTTCCCTCCGGCAACCTCCACGAAACCCAAACTCACACCGGGCTCGCTCCGCAGATTAGCCTTCTCGGCCAACTCCGGGGAAACGAAGCAATGCGATGCTCCCGTGTCAAACAACACATGACACTCTACACCCCCAACACACAAGGTCCCTGCACATATACATGTGCCGAGAACCTTAACACCCCGACAAACACGACATTCCCCAACACAGAATTAAACTTAGATGAGTCTAAGAAAATACCTGTGATCGGCCTGGAACTCGGCTCGCCGGTCTCGGTGATGGAGTACACTCGAGGCGCTGATGCCACCTGCCTGAGAGGCTGCACCACCGTGGTCTCACTCTGCCGCAACTGGGGACACTGAGGCCTGATGTGCCCCGCCTCCTTGCAGTGATAGCACACTCGAGAATCCACTCGCGCTCCGCCCTTCTGAGGACAGCTCGCCACTCGGTGATCCATGCTCCCGCAACCAAAGCAACCCGGACCACCCCGACTACTACTCGAAGAGCTCTCCCGCTTCCGCTTCTGTCCTTGCATCGGCTTACTACTGCCTCTGCTCGGACCGGACTGCTGCTGCACAGATCTCGCCTGAAAACGCGGTGTAGCCACTACCACCTCGTCCTTCAGACCCTCCTCAAGCAAAGCCGCAGTCTCAACCAACTCATCAACCGTGCAAAAAGACCTCACCATGCAACGGTTCCTCAAGTCAACCCGAAGACCCATCAAGAATCTCTGCACACGGGCCGACTCACTCTCACCCGCTCGTCTAACATAAGACCCGAGCCGGATGAACTCCACCTCATACTCGCGTACCGACCGATCCCCCTGAGTCAAACTCGCAAGCCTCGACCCTAACCGGTTGAACGCCTCCTGAGGAAAGAACTTGGAGTTAAACTCCTCCACAAAATCCGCCCAAGCCATCGCGGCCTGTACCCTCCGTGCTGCCACACCCCTCCACCAGAGATGCGCATCACCCTCCAGAAAATGGACCGCAATGTCCACCTGGTATCCCGCGGGACACCTACTCGAGAGGAAATTCCTCTCTATCCTCCTCAACCACGCATCAGCGTCCTCAGGATTAGCACCTCCAGAAAAGAACCCCGTGCCAATCCTCAGCATCTGCTCCATCATCCTCAGATAGGATGGGATCTCCCCAGCAACCGCAGCTGCCGCCTGAGGCTGAGCCTCCACCACTACCGGAGCCACAGGAGCCTGAGCCGGTACCCTCTCTGGTAACCGCTCCAACAACCTCGTCAACAGATCCGCTATGCGATCATCTCGGGCCCGAGCATCACCTGCTGCTACACCCGCAGCACCCGCTGGAACACCAGCCACACTGACGCTCACGCCAGCCCCAACGGCACTCACTCCGGCCGCACCCTCAGACCCAACCTGACTCGCACGCGAATCCTCGACCTGCTCCGCCGGCACACGGCCACGACCCCTACCACGGCCACGACCTCTACCACGCCCTCTAGCCATCTGCACACGTGCAGAAGCACAAGCTAAGAAACCAACAACAATCCTCACAATAAAGATACTCACCGTGGAATCTCACAAGGCTCGAAGAGGATGATTCTAAGACCCCACACAACACCCAATCTATTCTAGAACCACCTAGGCTCCTAGAACCGTAAGGGCTCTGATACCAAATTGAAACGACTGCACTCCTTTTTTTTTTTTTTTTTTTTTAAACATAAATAAATAAACAGTCATAAATAACAACGCGGAAATAATACAAACACCAGAACAATCCAAGTTCTACAGCTTACACAAGCCAGCAGTTCTAACAGCAAAAGCAACAACAATAAATAAAACCCCAGGTCCTAATCATCCCCTCTTCACTGCCTCGATTCCACGCTCACACATTATCTTTACCTGCATCGACAAAAGTGATGCATCAACATTTGGCTAACCAAACGCTGAGTGAGAGATCATCCCAACAACAGGCTAAACAAATAAGCACAATCAACAACAATTATCAATACGAAGAATTAATTAACACCAATTAAAACTTCTAACACAATAGCAATTCATCACCATGAAAACTATACCAACGCCTAGCAATTCCATCCCAAGAAAAGCTAGACACAAAGCCTGAAAGGCAACACACAACACGCCTTCAAGGCACAACCCACGACCAGTATCGATCGATACCTCCTTGGTATCGATCGATACCCAAACACATGCCCACAGGCAAACAACCGGTATCGATCGATACACCCCTGGTATCGATCGATGCCAAGCGACACATGCCCACAGGCAACAACTGGTATCGATCGATACACACCTGGTATCGATCGACGCCCACACGACTCGAGTCCACCGACAAGAGTCTAGTATCGACCGATACACACATGGTATCGATCGATACCCACCTGCAAATCACAACCCTCCGCGAGATCTAAACCCAGAATCGCCACAAATCAACAAGGCAAAGCCCCAAACTCAACAATCAAGCTTAACTAAGCAACACACAAGCTTACTTGCTAACCTTTGGTCCCAACTCACCTTAAATCGGCTGGATCGAGCTCAAAATCGACCTCCCTTGCTTCCCACAAGTTCCCCACGACCAAACTCTTCCGATCTCTTCTTCAAGCTTCTCCCAAGCTCGAATCTCTCTCGATCTCGCAAGATCCAAGCTTCACCAAGCTTCACCTTCTCTCACGCTCTCCTTCTCTCTCTCTCTCTCTCTCTCTCTCTCTCTCTCTCGCGGCCAAGACTTCCTTTCCCAAAAGAAGGGTTTTTTTCCACCCGCAGGAAGAAAAGAGGAAGAGACTTAAAGGAGAAATCCCGGCTGGTATCGATCGATGCTAAGATCCAATCCTGGTATCGATCGATACCGCCCCAGAACAAACTCGAATCAATTATTTTCCCCAATAATCAATTCTTCTGGAACGCGGGCGTTACACTTCCGATGAGAAAAATGCTCCCGATGAGCGAAACGCTCCAGAAAAGTGAAGCATTCCAGAAGCGCAAAACACTCTTGAAAAACGAAAACTATCCAAAAGAATAAAACGCTCCAGCAGAGAGAACGTTTTAGAAAAGCACATGATGGAGACATGCATAAAGATGGCAAAATTGTATAAGATAAGTAAACCTGAAGTTTACCAATATATAACAAAATCGGTTTAAGCCATCACGGTGTAATAATGATATCAAATATTATTGAGAATTTATGTGAAAAAACCATATGTTTTTCACACATAGCATGTCTTACCAAAAATAAAATAAAAATGAAACCATCATGTGAAATGAATCACCATTTTTGGTTGAACAAATTCATTGTATATGACGATTTGATTTCTTTAAGAGTCCCCAAATTATACCCCGAATATAACTGATTTAAAAAACGAAAATATGTTTAAGATGAATAGGCAAGAAAGGCCATCATCTTAAAAAGGGGTACTAAAATTTCCACATCAAAAGATTTGATGCATAATACATGACCCAAAATGGGTAATTGGATATGTTATTGATCCCAAAGTGGGCTTTAATTCAAGATGGATGGACATGAATTGTCATCATCTCGAGGGGGAGAATTAAAGAATCACATATCAAAAGTAAGTGAAACATCCAGAAGATTGTGTTCACACTTAAAATGGATCTGATGGTTCATTTATAAAGTAAATCCAGAAGATTGCAAGATAAACTATGGTGAAATTCTCTTTCTAATTGATTCAATTATAGATTAACTATTCTTTGTTTGGAAATTTATGGGTATGCAATATATGCATCCACCACACTGCATAAAAGTGAGATCCATAAAGTATATTGAATCATCAGTCGAAGATGTGCTTATCACAAGATCTGCATATCATGATTACTGGGAGAATGGTTGAATAATTTGGATCCTTTAACAAATGAATGTGAACTTGAAGTTCAAAGTTCAAAGGACCACTATTCATGATGTGTTGCAAATCAAATGCCAAAAGCATTTATAAACATCTAATAGATGAGATTTCTCGAAATGAATTATCATTGAAAACTATGGATCCTCGTATAAATGAATATGAACCTGAAGTTCAAAGGATAATTCATATGTAAATTAACTGCCAGATATATAATTACATAAGGGAAAATTTCATTTCTAGTTGAAAATTCTCCAATAAGAATATATGTCCCTGAAGGACAATTAATCAATAGTAAGTCTATGACACGTAAGAAACATGATAGACTACTTTGGTTCCAAAGAGATGCTCAATTGGAAAGGAACAAATATATGTAATATTGAATAGAGGATTAATCTCTTGAAGAGACCGTTGACATGGTTAATAATAAAATCAGGTACCTGAATGAAATCATTGATAATGATAAAGAGATCGCGATTAAACATGTCATTACGGAAAATGTGAAACCAAAAAAATAAAATAATTTTCAACAGTATAAACAAGATATCGCGCGATATAAATTAATACAAATGAGGATCATAAATCTACCTCTGTGGATGAGGGTAGAAAGAGAAAAATATTGGCCAAAAAGGTGAAAAGGCAATCAAGTCTGTGTTAAGCTCATATGAAAAATGAGAAATTTTTGGACCAGCAGTCCAAGCATCAAAAGGGTGTGTGTCTTCCTAGAATAAGGAATGAGAAAATGACCTTATAATATGAAAAAAAAACCGGCTTGTTACACAAGGTCATACCCGATATTGAATGAATAATCAAATGTGGTGGATGCACTGAGTAAGTATGGCAGTACATGAGCGACTTGAATTGCGTTTGATGGATATCACAAAAATCCATGAAAGATTCAATCCCTGAAGGATTAATGATAACTGAATTATGTTCCCGGGAACTCTGCTCGATGAATATATGTTGCATGGAGATTAATAATTTAATTAAGGTTAACCGATATACTCATGCATAATTATCAAAAGATTATGGATCAAAGGAAAGGATCCTTGATTTAATCATAATCTGAACTCCTGAAGAGTTGTCACAAGCCGTATAGTATTTAAAGAAATATTTTGGGATAAGAAGCCTTTGAAAAGGAGAATTCTTTTCAGGCATCCCAATTGAACATGTCACTTCTTACGCGTAGACATTGGAATGGAATAAAGCATATATTTCAATATCTCCAAGGTACGATTGATTTGAGATTATTTTATTTTAATAATCCCAAAATTGGTCTAGTTGGTTTTGCAGACATCCCAATTGAATATCTCATCTCGAAAGATCCCAGCAGGATCTAACATATATAAAACTCACATTAAAGCATTTCTAAAGGAAGTGCAATTTGATCTTGAAGTATCAAACTATGTGAGTGATACCTTATGGTATAAAAATATTGTGGTATACAATGTGCTTTCGTATGGTAAGAGGGAAAGCCAAAATATTATAAATTCCCAGCATTATGGGGAAAGGTTAAATAAGTGTCGAAAGATATTATATGATGAACACCATCTTTGTTATATCTTAATCCTCCCTACCAAATATCACGAACTTGAAGTTCGGAAAATTTGGCAATACTCCATCAAGAATTAATGTTACTCGAGAACAAAATTTATGGGAACAGAGTAAATGAACCCAATGTTCAATTTAAAAGAGGGAGGATAATGGACTCTAAGAATAAAATTCTCCAGAAGAGAAAGAAAATTAGAGACCAAAATGAAAAGGTTCCAGAAGAATCAATAAAAAGAAAATGTCGAGAAAAAATATATATATGAAAGAATTCTCGAATGACCACATAAAGATATACGTTCAGAAGACGAACATGATACAAAAAGTAAGAGATTTCCATTAATTACGCCCAAAATGGAGAATTAATGGAATACTTGTATCCGTAGAAATCAATCAGTGAAAATGATTACACATACCCAAGGTCCGTGTCAGAGTGCTAGAAAAGGCGTATGACTAGAAGAAATGGCAAATGGCCATGAAAAATATTTTGAAATGTCTAAGGATATATAGTCATTACACCTAAAGATGTAATGCCATTCATGTCCAAACAGGTTTTTGTGCGAATACAATGAGAAACAACGAGGTCACAAGATATAAAAACTTACTTATGGCATAAAGTTTTTTTCAAAGATAGGGAATTGATTATGAAAATATATATTCCCTTGTCATAGATGCAATCACATTCAAATATTTGATGAGCCTAATGAGATCTAAAAATCTAAATATATATCTTATGGATGTTGTGATTGCATATTTATATGAAACAAAAAAAACGATCAAGACGAATCATCTTCAAGATCCATGAAAAGAACAAGATTCATTTTTTCAGGGGGAGATTGCGTTACTATATGACAAAAAGATTATATCCATCTTTTCTAGGGGAGGTTGCATCGCTGTACTTTTTTTTCTTCGTCATAGTTTTTATCCCAATGAATTTTTCTATGATAAGATTTTTTACGAGTCAGTATATGACACCTGACACATCAATGATGATGGATAATTAAGGCGAAGAGTTAGAAATGGATAATTATTCACACTTTAGTTTCACTCTTATTGTGTAAGTTTCTTACACCACCATCAATTACCGACTTAATATTTTATTCATTTATTCTATAGTATATATGTTGTAAGTGGCATAACGAAGAAGAATCAATAAGAAAGAGATCACTTCTCTCTCACTTCTATCATCAACAAATCAATATATAATAATACATATATACACATATATATATATATATATATATATATATTTATATAAACACATATATTTTATAACAATACGGATAAAAATAAGACGACCGACAAAGGCGAAACCGAAATTTCCACTTAACCGGAATCGGGTCCATTTGACTTGCACAGAAATAAGACGATTGATTTTACTGTTCATCGAGAATGGAGACGGAGAGAAAGACGAAAGAGATAGAGAAGTTGTGCCAGAGGTGCAAGCGAAGCTACAGAGATTCTTCAAACGACACTTCTTCTTGCCGTTTTCATCATTCCTTCTTCTTTTGTCGCCGCCACGATGACCAGAAAAGGTTATATAAAAAAAACCCTAAATCTCTTGATTCTTGATTCCCTAATTTCTGATGAAACCATATGAAATAGGCATGTATTGTTTCAGTGATTCAATTTGACAATGGTGAATTTTTTGGCTGATAATTATTTCAGTTGAATAGTTTGCAAGGTGGTGAATTTATTTGTTCCATATGTCATTAGGGTCAAATGTCAAATATTTTTATGTCATGTCTCTCGTTGATTTGAAACTAATTGTTAGCCTTCTTTGCAAATATTTAGATCCTATGTAGCAAGTTTGTTTACTATATCATGATCCGTTCTAATGCTAATTAGATGTTTAAATGGCATAGTCGAGCGTTATGCATAATCATGAAGCTCCGTTGAGGTACACAATGTCTAGTGTAGAAGATACCACAATAAAAATTCAAATTTAAGTCAACTGATAGGATCCTGAACAAAGTCGAAGTACATGTTCAAGCTTACCAGGTTTTTTTATAGACTGAGAATCAGTTCGTTCAGCTATTTCTAGTCTTTAGCTTCGAAACAAAGCTGCAGAATCTCAGTGGTGACCGTTTTTGTACCCTCGAAGCTAAGGACTGGAAATATCTGAACTAAACCTGTCAAGAAATCTGGTCAGCCTTGAACATGTACTTTGACTTATTCTTAGTATCCTATCAAATTGTGGTTTTGACTTGGAGTTGGATTTTTATTGTGATTTCTTCTACATTTGATATACCATTACCATTACTTAAACCTAGAATACTTCCAAGTAGTCGGGACTCGGGATGACTCATAATCTTGACAATTTTACAGGCTGTCTATTGCCCTACATTTTGTTCTGCTACCTAAAGAAATGGTAATGGTATAAATAAAGAGCGGGTGACGATAAATCTTAGAGAATATAATCTGATTCTCTGTCTCTGGTTATATCGTAATTAAGAACCCTTGGTCTAGGAAAGAACATATGAGTCTGTTCCGTTCTCCTGGCTCCTTTGTTATTGATGTACTTCCTCTGTTTGTGGTTCTCTTTTTGGTTCTCTCTGTTTTGACGCATTGTAGTACCCATAGAGTAAGCTCTAACTATTCTTTGATGAGCTCTGATTGTTATGTGCAGCAAATGAGTTTATTTCTGGTGTTCATGCTTATTGGTTTTGGCATTCATATTCTTTCTAGTTCCTGAGATTTGTTATTTCATGTCTATTTCTCAAGGTGATCCAAACTGAATATATATTAATCTACTAGAATATGATGCATCTGTTTGATTACTTTTTTATTTACTAAGAGTTAAATTAACTAAAACTTGTTTTCTATCGACGAATGAAGGTACTATGAATTGGGAGCTGAGGATCCACCGTATGCAGCCAAGTTCTACGATTGTTGTGGAGCAGAGGATCCTAATGCACCAGGTTGTGTCACCAGCCCTCACATTTCATATGATGACTGATTTATCAGTGCGCTCTCGTAAGCCTGTTTTTTCTTTAAACATCATGTAAATAATCCCACATATCATAGCTTTCTGAAGTTTTCATATTGTACAATGAAAGAAATTGCTGTGATCTTGCTTGGTACTGTCTTGAACCACTTCTCAAGCTGGACACGGCTACAGAATGATCGTTCTCTTGAAGCTTCGATGGGTTTTGTGAATAGGAGTGTCAGAGTCTTTTGATCTAAGAAATCCCGCAAAGATCTTGGAAAAACATTAGAACCATCTATTTCTCAGTAGTGATCTTGTTTCAATGGAACCAAAACTTGACGTTATTAAGTTCAAAACCAAAATGAGTAGGTGTTTTGGATTTCTTTTTTTGGCCGTTACAATAAATTCAGGAATCAAGTACAACTTTTAGGTAGAGGCGTCAGTTTTTGATTATTCCTCACTAGGTCACCAATTTTAAAGTTAGGTTTCCTTGGTGAGTTATATATCTTGTTGTAGCTGTTATCATAAATTAAGGAAAGCATAGAGCTACTCACAATCATGTTCACATATAGAGATGGTGAACTGTAAGAGTCAAACTCTACTTATCTAAATAAAGATGTCAGACGGGTTGGTCCGTGTCCAAGTGGACCAACCCATTGCAGATTCAAATTCTTTTCGGACCGCGCGGGCCAGCCTGTCACAGGTTGTGGGTGAGAAATGTATGTCCAGGCCCGCACTGCATTATCTTATGGGTTAGCGGGTCAGCCCGCAGGTCATGAACAAAAATTTACTTTGAACAGAAGCAGAGAATCCGAGAATGCCAGAGATCAACATCAATGATAGACCATAACTATGAGAGTAGCTGAGCTCGGAGGTTTAGGAATTGGGTTTGGATCCATAAGCTCTTGTTTTTGTAGAGGGTTATATTATGGAACGAAGAAGATGTGAATGCGAAGATACATCATACGCAATGTTCACGACTTATTGTTTTTGTAGCTCACCACTTATTATCTTATACATCATAAGCAAAGATCCATAAATTTTATTTGTATTCCGTTCCTGATAAAATATGATAAAGAGAACACAACTTATTGTCTTCTTAAACTTAAATCCGAAACAAGAAGAAGTCAATAAGAAGAAATCAAACCAAGCCAAGTGTAAATTCAAACAGAAACTCTAAAAGTTTAATCTCAGGAGCAACAAAACATCACCAAGAGTAAAATCAAACTGAAACTCTAAAAGAACACACCAAACTTGATTCTTCATCAACTTTCATCTTCGTCGTCATCTTTATCATCGACAATGGATTGGTAAGATGGTAGTGTCTCATCTTCACCATCAAAATATGATTCCTCTTCTACATATATGACATAAATTAAGTTAGTTAACATCATAAGTTATGATCAAAGATAGTGTAAAAGTTATAAGAACTATTTGTTTACCATTTTAATATGCTTCAAATTTCTTTAACCAATTGTGACTGCATATCAATGCTCGAACATTTCTGGGGAAAAGACGACTTTTGTATTTGTTCAAAACGTGTGCTCCAATGCTAAAAGAAGATTTCATAGGTATGCTAAGAAGATCACAAGCCATGGAAGCAAATTGACCATACCTTTGAGAGTTGTTTTTCCAGTATTTGAGGATATCCAAACACTACAAGAAAACAAGCATTTCGCAACGAATTTTTGCGACAATTTTATTTCGTTGCAAATTGCAATCGTTTTTGCGACGACTTTACAACGATTCTTAAAGACGTCGTAAAATCCTCGCAAAATTGGGACGAAATTTTTCGTTGTAAAATCGTCGCTAATTAGCGACGATTTTACAACGATGACCGACGACATTACGACGATTATCAAAATCGTCGTAAAATCGTTGTAACTTAGCGACGATTTACCGAGGTTTATATAAAACGTTGTAATATCGTCGTAAAATTACCCACGAATTAGCAATGATTATTATAAGTTGAACTTTACATCGATTTCCCAACGATTAATCAGTTAGGTGAGCACGTTTTAAGTTCACGGTGTTCGGTTAGGTAAACATGTTTAATGTCGTTGTAAAGTCGATGTAAACATTTTTAGATTCGTTGTAAAATCGATGTAAAATCGTAGGTAATTCGATGGTAATGAAAATAAAAATCTATATATAGTGGCCAACTTCATAATAAAAATTTCATATTCAAAAACATTTACTTCTTTCTTACCAACAAAAAATGTCAATATACGAAATTAGAAGATGGATGTATAATCGTCTTGATTCAGAGGGATCACTAACAAAGGAGTTCAGTGATGGGGTGGAGGGATTCATGCATCAGGCAGGAAGTATACATAATACGATTATCAGTGGTAAGATGTACTGTCCTTGTGCCAGATGCTTGAATAGGAAATTTATCATTATCTCGAAGGTGTGGTCGCATATATTAAATAGAGGGTTTATGCCGCATTACTATATATGGTATTATCATGGAGAGGGTCATGGGGGAAATGCAGCTAGTAGTAGTAGCAATTATCAAGCATCGAATTTTGATGAGTCAAATAATTTTAATCAATTTGATGATCATGCGGAGCAGCATGGTGAAGATAATGATAGGATTCATGACATGGTTACGGATGCATTTCATGAAACCGTAAGTACATTTGCACATGATCATCATGATGATGAACCCAATCTAGATGCAAAAACATTTTATGATATGCTAGATGCTGCAAATCAGCCACTCTACGATGGATGTAGAGAAGGACATTTTAAATTGTCGTTGGCGGCTAGGATGATGACTATTAAAACTGATCATAACTTAGCTGAGGTTTGCATGGATGATTGGGCTGATTTGATTAAAGAGTATTTGCCAGAGGATAATTTAGCTGCTGAAACTTACTATGAGATACAGAAGCTGGTTTATAGTCTTGGGTTGCCTTCTGAGATGATAGATGTCTGTGTTGACAATTGCATGCTTTTTTGGAAAGATGATGATAAGTTGCTGGAATGTCGATTTTGCCATAAGCCAAGATATAAGTAGCAAGGTACTGGTCGAAGTAAGGTACCGTTCTAGCGGATGTGGTACCTTCCTATAACTGATAGATTAAAAAGAATGTATCAGTCTGAGAGGACAGCTGCATCGATGAGATGGCATGCAGATCATTTGCAAACAGATGAGGAGGTTACTCATCCTTCAGATGCAAAAGCGTGGAAACACTTTAAGACGGTACATCCAGACTTTGCTAGAGAGAAACGTAATGTGTATCTTGGTCTTTGCACAGATGGATTTAGTCCATTTGGTATGTCTGGTAGGCAATATTCTTTATGGCCAATAATCCTAGCGCCTTACAACCTACCCCCAGATATGTGCATGCAAAGGGAATTTTTATTCATGAGTATTTTAATACCAGGTCCGAAGCATCCGAAGCGTTCCCTTGATGTGTTTTTGCAGCCTCTTATACAGGAATTGGAGCAGTTGTGGTATACCGGGGGTCGGACATATGATTTTGCAAGGAAAAAAATTTTTACAATGTGTGCGGTGCTTATGTGGACAATAAGCGACTTCCCTGCGTATGGGATGTTATCAGGTTGGACTACGCATGGGCGATTGTCTTGTCCATATTGTCTCAATCGGACATATGCGTTTCAATTGAAACATGGTCGGAAAACAAGTTGGTTTGATTGTCACCGCCGATTTCTACCGATTCATCATGCATATCGAAGAAATAAGCGGTTGTTTAGAAAGAACAAAATTGTTCGTGTTCCTCCTCCTGTTTATATTTCCAGGGAAGATCTAGAAGCAGAAATTGATCATTATGGTGCATTGGAAACAGTCAATCGTGATGGAAATTGGCACACTCCAGCTAATATGCCGGATGGATATAGGGAGCATCACAATTGGCATAAGAAAAACATATTCTGGAAGCTTCCGTATTGGAAGGATCATTTGCTTAGACACAATTTGGATGTCATGCACATTGAGAAAAACTTTTTTGATAACATCATGCATACATTGTTAAACGTGCGTGGAAGGACTAAAGACAATGGTAAGTCAAGGTTAGACTTGCCTGATCTTTGTTGTCGGAATGAGTTACATATTACAAGCAATGGGAAAGCACCTGTCCCCATATTTCGAGTGGGTGCGGAAGAAAAGTCAGCTTTGTTCAAATGGGCAACATCTGATGTGAAGTTCCCGGACGGGTACGTATCTAATTTAGCTAAATGTGTTGAGAATGGCCAAAAGTTTTCCGGGATGAAGAGTCATGACTGTCACGTCTTTATGCAACGACTACTTCCTTTTGCATTTGCTGAACTTCTACCAGGAAATGTACACGAAGCAATTGCAGGCATTGGAGGGTTTTTTCGGGATCTTTGTACCCGTACTTTGTCAGAAGATGTTATTGCATAACTTGATGCTAGTATTCCTATTTTGTTGTGCAACATGGAGAAAATATTTCCCCCAGCCTTTTTTGATGTTATGGAACATCTACCTATTCATCTACCTCACGAAGCAGAACTTGGGGGACCTGTGCAGTATCGATGGATGTACCCATTCGAGCGATTCATGGGACATTTGAAGCGGAAGGCTAAAAATCTAGCCAAAGTTGAAGGCTCAATAGTAGCAGAAAGTTTAACAGAAGAAACTTCTCACTTCACGGGGTACTATTTTGGCTCGAAGGTTCGCACACGGAAAAGGGCAGCACGGCGATATGATGATGGAGGTGTAGGCCGAACATATGCTAATGAAGGTGTCCCAGATATCTTTTCTTCAATCGGTCGATTATGTGGAAGAGTGAAGTCAGTTTGGTTTGCCAATGAAAAAGACCATCATAGTGCACAAACGTATATCCTCTTAAATTGCGAAGAAGTTAGTCAATTTGAGACGTAAGTGTATAAACATACGTCTTATATATATGGCTAAATTATATATATGCTAGCTTTATACCAATTACAAATACTTTTGTATGCAGTGAATTTGTTAGACAAGTCCGAGAAGTCATTGAAGGAATCTCAGACGATGAAATCAACAAGCGTAAAGATCAACATTTTGCCCCGTGGTTGAAGACGCAAGTACGTAAAATTTTAATTAAGTGATCTGATTAATTAATAACTTGGACAATTAACCTAATACATATTTTGATTACTTTTTAATTAAATTAATTAATGATATATAGGTCGAGTATGGGGATACCGCATATCCACTCTGGTTCCATGAGTTAATAAAAGGCCCCATATCGAAGATAACGAGTGCACCCATGTATTGCACACGCGGATATATATTTCATACATTCAAATACGGAAATCAAAGAGCTACTGCCAACTACGGGGTATGTGTGCGGGGCGAAATAGATTTTTATGGAGTGTTGCAAGACATAATTGAAGTTGAGTACCCTGGTTGCTTAGGTTTGAAATGCGTTCTGTTCAAATGCGACTGGTTCGATCTAACAGTTGATCGAGGCGTCCGTAAAAAAACATTTGGGGCAGTAGATGTCAACCAATCACGACGTTACAATAAGTATGAGCCATTTATCCTAGCATCACAAGCAGAACAAGTCAGCTTTGTTCCATATCCGCGAGTTCGCACCACCCGTATCTCATGGTTATCAGTTATAAAAGTTTCTCCGAGGGGTCGAATTGTGGTGGTTGATGAGGAACTACCAATGCAGCAAGATCATTGCTCTGATATGCCAGAACTAAATGAGAGCAATGAAGACATCCTTTTGATAGATCCTCAAAACAGGAAGTTGAATATCTCCCAGACGATACAGAGGAAGAAGATGAGGAAGATGAGTTCGAAGAAAGTGATGAACCAGATGATCAAGAAACGGATGTGTACTACTCTTCGTCTGAAAATGAATCAGAGTGACCGCGCTAGCTAGTAATTATTGTGAATTTAATGTATTAATATAATATTGTGATCAAGTAATTATTGTGAAATTTAAGTGATATGATTTCTATGAAATCCCCTAAACCCCAAACTAAATTCCATCTCCGATCTCCATTCATTTTCCGCCGTAGGTGCGGCGATTAATAAATTACGAGACATATGTGTCATGTAATTTATTAATTACCTCAACAACGGCGGGAAATGAGTGGTGATCGGAAATGGGATTTAGTTTGGGGTTTAGGGGATTTCAAAGGAATCGTCGCTAATTGTGATTGTCACAAAATCGTTGCAATATTTCCGACGATTTAGCAACGAATTATTACTATTCGTGGCTAAATCGTCGCAAAATAATAATGTCACAAAATCGATGCAAAGTTGCGACGATTTAGCAACGAATTGTCATAAACCTTAAACCCTAAACCATTTGCCCTAAACCCTAAACTCTAACATATTACCATCTCATTGTATTATGCATCTTTCTATGAAATTGATCGTGACTTTAGAGAATTGTCCGAAAGTGAAAACTCGGCCAATCACAGTAATATCCACAAACTGAATCATTGTATTAATAATCTCTAACATATACGCAAACTATATGTTTTACTTATTTTTCAATATCGATGAACTTATTGATAATTTCATGAATTTGGATTTACAGTAAACATGTCAAGTTGTTTATGGAATTTTGCAATCGACGTTACAATTTTGTACCTATGCCCTAAACCCTAAAACAGATTTTACAAATATCCTCACTAATTCGATGCAAATTGGCGACGATTTAGCAACGAATTAAGATAATCGTGGCTAAATCGTCGCAAACTATGAATGTCACAAAATCGATGCAAAGTTGCGACGATTTAGCAACGATTTGTCATAAAATATACCGCGTGTCGGTCAATTAAACTCCCGCGTGTATGAATGTCACAAAATCGTTGCAAAGTTAGCGACGAATTAGCTACGGTTTGATTGCCTCAATATAGCGACGATTCGTCGCCAAATCGTCGCTAATTAGCGAAGATTTAGCGACTACAAGTAATCTTATATATACACGCGAGTTCCTTGCGATTTCATTTACAAACAAATAAAAAAAAATACTAATCATAACTTCCTATCGAATTTCTTGCGAAAAAGGTAAATTTTTTTTTTAAATGTTTTTAATTAATTAGTATAGATAATTTTTTTTAGATAGTAATTTTTTGCGAAAAAAATTAGCAGACTGTCCGGATGTTTATAGATAGTAATTTTTTCATTATTATGCAGATGGGCCAGCGTCGTGCACATTACGCTCAGTTTTTGAGAGAGATTGGTGATGCTTCGGGTACCGGGGTGCCCGTGTCTTCTGAGGCTACAGAGACGGATTTCGTCCCGGTGACGCAACCACAGAGTGCTCCGCCGCCTCCACAACCACCTCATATTCCGCAACCTGGAGGCCATGCCCCGGCCCCATATGCACACATGACGGTTCTTGATTTGCTTGCGCAGCCGGGCCGTCATAGTCTTAAAAGATTAGATCCGGATCATACTGACGGGTCAGAATGGTAATATATATAAATATATATTTTCTTACATTTATTATTACATATTTATATTTATTTCTAACAATTCAAAATCTTACAATTTTTTGTTTCAGGTTTGGAGTTGAATCCAAAGTTGGACGCACCGTTTCCGACATCATCAAGTCTTATTTTATCGAGCCTCATACCAATTTTACCCAGCTTCCTTCACACGTCAAGGAGACATGGTTCAAGATGTTTGCGGTACGTATGGAAAAAATATTTTTTTCTCCCATAATTATTTTAATTATATTTAAATATATATTTAATTTAATTTTATAAAATATGTAATTATTTTTGTTTCTCATGCAGCAAAAATATCACTGGGATCTTTCGATTCATGGCGAGGTTGATACTTTATTTCTCGAGAGGGTGAAGTTTCGTATCCAAGACGTGGTTGGTGAGTGGAAGAAAGCATGGAAGAAGGATGGCGATGAAGCAAAGCCCCTGCACATGGATAAAGCCGTTTGGGATGGCTTGGTGTGGTATTGGATGGATCCGAAATCCATCATAACTGCTGAGAAGTGTTCGGCTTCCCGTGACACCGTTGATTCGGACGGGAAACTCAAGGCTCTGCCTCATACAGCTGGGCAAACACCTTTTGCGGGTGTTCGTCTACAGATGGTAATTAAATTAATTTAAATTAATTAATTTATTTAATTTACTTCGTCAATAACATAGTTTTTTTCTTTAGGCCGCCGAAGACGGAGGTGTACTCCCTCCGATGACCAAGGTTTTTGAGCGGACGCACCGGAAGAAGGATGGTTCCATTGTTTCCGAGACTGCCGAGCACATCTTCAATGAGGTGACTTCCAAAGTCACCGAACGAGAGACACAGCTCTCTCAACAGCTATCTTCAGGTGGTTCGTCGGTCATGTCTGGAGGGTTGACCACACCCGATATTGACCGGATCTTCGAGCAGGTATATAGAATAGTTAGTACTTATTAATTTTTAGTTTTTGATTTTTTAAAAATTTCTAATTGTAAATTTAAATATAGGTTGCCCCTAAGCGAAAGGGGAAAGTTGTCGGGATGGGATGGGATCTATTCGAGATGTCTCCGCTGCTTCTTCATATGCTCCGCGACGACGATCGCCAGAAGATGATCCAGTCGTGTTACGTGCCACGATTACGAGTCTTCAGGAGCGGGTTGAGACCGAGTCTCAGGCATATCAGGCGAAGATTGCGAGTCTTCAGCAGCGGGTTTATCTGGATGCTACGCAGAATGACGAACTCTTCGAGATCTTGGCAACAGGGAACCCGACAATGCAGGCCATGCTACGGGAAAAGCGAAGACTCCGAGCAGAGGCAGATGCAGCGGCAGAGGCAGCGGCAGGCCCATCCGGTTCGTCCGGACGTCCCGAAGACGATGTGAATCTCGACGATTACGATATAGTTATTTAGATTTAGGATTTCGAATTCTAATTTTTGTTTTTTTTTTTGTAACGGATTATAATATTTTTTTTTAATAAAATATTATTATATATTATTTTAAAAAATTTTATTTTATAATTTCGAAATTAATAAAATTTTAAAAATAATAATAAAAATCATATATAGAATCATCGTTAATTCGATGGTAAACAATAATTCTCGTTGATTCGTTGCTAAATTAATCGTCATAAAATCGTGGCTAATTTACAACGATTTTACGACGCTTTATTAGCAACGATTTTGCGACGATTATTTAGCAACGATTTTACGACGACTGATTACCAACGATTTTGCGACGATTATTTAGCAACGATTTTATGACGATTGATTAGCATCGAATTAACAATGATATATTTCCCTTCGAATTTCCATCGTTTTACGACGTATTTATATTCGTCGTAATTTCAATGTAATATTTACGACGATTTTACGACGGGAATTTACCGACGATTTAGCGACGAATTTGTTTCCCTCGTACGTTCCCGACGAATTTACGACGATTTGTGGTTTGCGACGATCAGTTAACGACGATCTCTTTTTCGTCGCAAATTCGATGCAAACCCTCTTTTGCAACGATTTTACAACGATATCTTTCGTTGCAAAAAGGGTGTTTTCTTGTAGTGAAACTATCCAAACTGTCAAGTGGTGGTTCTTCAAGAGACATTCGCAATGAGGACTTCCCACTAACAATAACATTTGCTTTGTGAAAGGTGAAAAAATCATGTATATTCAAGAACAAAAGTAGATAAAAAGGAGTTCACGTGTTTCATAACATAAGAAACAAACTCATGAATGAGAAACAAACTTCCTCTTTGTTTTTCAACACCATCTTTTTGATAAACAGATTCACGTGTTTCTGTAAGAGGAGATGTCGACTTGTGTTTGTTGTCATATGTACGAAACAACGTTAGTAATTTACCATGCAAGTTTTTCATCTTCCTTTTAAAAGAACTCGGGTGCAAGTGTTAGATTCAACCGTGGATCAAAAATTGTTTACATGGCGAAAATGTCACTAACTTCTTCCTAATACTTTTGAAACTTCTTCTTCATCGTTTCAACCATTGTTTTCACAGTCTCATCTCTATTTTTTTCATTCACTTTAAGCCAATTTAGGATCTTCCAAACTTGTGTGAAATACAAGTTAAAAGTTGGATATGTCGAACCTGACATAAGTCGAGTGATCTCATCAAATGCCTCAAAAAATCACAAATATCATTGGCTCGGTTCCATTCTTAATCTGTAGGATCAAACTTGTATTTTTTTCCCATCAATCACTTTAAGATTACAAAAATCAACACGATACCTGATAGCCCTACCAAACATTTTGTAAGTTGAATTCCATCTTGTTAGCACATCCAACAGCAAACCAGCCTTCAGGTTTATACCCACAGATTTCTTCCATTTTCCAAACAATATCTCATGCGATTCAGAGGCTTGAACATACTTGATACTATCTCTGTTTTTTTTCAAGGAATCGCCAATCACTTTCAGACGTCTTGAACAATAAGGTTAGGTATATGAGTTGAACATCTAACATGAAAAAAATCCGCTCCAGACAACAAATCATTCTGCAAGACAAACTAAGATTTCAAAATATCTTGCATGGAATCATTGCTAGTAGAATTGTCTAATGTGATAGAAAACACTTTTTTTCAATTCCCCATTCTTTCCATGACTCAAAAAGCTGCATTGCTCAACGCATACATGTATGCGGTGGTGGGAGAGCACAAAATGTTAGGATTTTATTGTTTAGTTTCCAGTCTTTGTCGATTTAATGTGTTGTGACACACATATATCCTTCATGCGTGATTTCGGACCACAAATCAGAGGTGAAGCTGATATATCCATAAAGATGAACTAATTCCCTATTCAAGTTAGATGTCTCGTTCTTAGAGAACCGGTATACATCTCTTGTGCATGTGTTACGGCTAATAAACCTCACATCATCATTCAAGTACTTCCAAACTACTTTGACTCTTTCATACTCAATGTAAGCAAATGACAGATCATGCTGGATAATAGACTTAGCTACCATCTCACAAAAAACAGAGTGGTCAATTTTCCTAGCTTGTAGTTTAGCGCCTTTGTATTGATTATTATTTGACCAACATCACCACTTCTAGGCATAAGACTAGGGGTGGAACTATGATCCGGTATCCGATCCGAAAATCTGGATATCCGAGGGGGTCGGATAAGGATCCGGATAGTTAAATTTTGAGGTCCGGATATCCGATCCATATCCGAATCCGTTAAACATATTAAAAATATATATTTTATTAATACTTTTTTAATATGATGAGATTTATTTATATATAAATAAGTTTTAAAAATATTTATAATAACAGATTTTAATTTTTTTACAAAATATTATAAAAATTGTTTTTGTAATTATTTTTTTATAATTTTATCATATTTTTATAATTTTTATCATTGTTTTTAATATTTTTTAATTATTTTTTATTGATCCGGATATCCGCGGATATCCGGATTTTCGGGAGGATATCCGAAGTCCGGATATCCGAGCTCCCCGGATCCGGATAAAGATATCAAAAAAATCATGGATATCCGGTCTCCGGATATCCGTTCCCCGGATATCCGTTCCCAGCCCTACATAAGACTACATTTCGGACAATGTTTTCTTAAACAATTAGTACCGTTCTTGTGGGAGTCATGCACATATTTCTTCTTGAAATGCTTGCACTGTGCTTTTTGCGAGCCATCTTTCTCAGTAATCACTACAAAATCATTCCACACTTGAGTACTGATTTATGTAGTTACTACTGAGAAAGACGGTTCGCAAAAAGCACAGTGCAAACATTGAAAGAAGAAATATGTGCATGACTCCCTCAAAAACAGTATTAATTTTTTAAGAAGGCATCGTCTGAAATGCAGTTTCATGCCCATAAGTGATGATGTTGGTCAAATGATGATCAATTCACTGGCTAAACTACAAGCTAGTAAAATTGACCACTTTGTTTTTCGTGAGATGGTAGATAAGTCTATAATTCAACAAGATGTGTCATTTGCTTACGTTGAGTTTGAAAGAGTCAGAACAGTTTGGAGTACTTGAATGCTGATGTGAGGTTTATTAGCCGTAACAGATGTATACTGGTTCTATAACGAGACTGCTAACTTGAAGAGTGAATTAGCTCATTTTCCCAACAGATTAGCTCATCATTTGTTGATGACCCATGGATGTGAACTGTATTTTCGAGACTGCATCAATCGCCACTTGACATGAGGATGTTCGAGAGTTTGGATATCCTCAAATATTGGAAAGAAAACTCTTAACGGTATGGCCAAGCCTTCCATGGCTTGTGATCTTCTTAGTATACCTATCACGGCAATTGCTTATGAATCCTCTTTTAGTATTAAAGCTCGCGTTTTGAACATCAAAAAGCAGTCTTCTTTCCAAAATGTCCAAGCTTTGATATGTAGCCGCAATTGGTTAATGGGATTTGAATCATATGAAAATGGTAAACAAATCGTTATTATAACTTTTACACTATCTTTGATCATAACTTATGATGTTAACTAACTTAATTTATGTCACATATGTAGAAGAGGAAGAAGATTCTGATGGTGAAGATGAGACACTACCATGTTTTCAATCCATTGTCGATGATGAATTTTGATGAAGAATCAAGTTTGGTATGTTTTTTTAGAGTTTCGGTTTGATTTTACTCTTGGTGATGTTTTTTGCTTTTGTTGCTTCTGAGGTTGAACTTTTAGAGTTTCTTTTGGAACTTGGTTTGGTTTGATTTCCTCTTAGTGTGTAGATCAAGAATACCCAATTTGTCGAGGAAACCTTTAAACTCCTTTTGCGCCAAGGCTTTGGTGAAGATGTCTGCGAGTTGAGAATGTGTAGACACATGTTGTGTCGCAATTGTACCGTCAACAATCGCATCCCAAACAAAATTATAGTCAACCTCCACATGTTTGGTTCTCTAATAAAACATTGGATTAGAACTGATGTGAAGAGCCACATGACTGTCACAAAACATACTCATCGGACGTGTGTGATTCACACCAAGATCAGCCAAAAGAGCTTTGATGCTTATAACCTCGGCAAGAAGCATTCTCATAGCCCGATATTCCGCTTCCGCAGAAGAAATTGAGACAGTCTTTTGTTTCTTTGTCTTCCAAGAAATGGGTGAAGTACCAAGCTGAACAAACCACTCAGTAAGGGACCTTCGCGTCACAGGAAAATCAGCCCAGTCTGAATCATATCAACCATATACATGCAAATCACAATCAGCTCTAAGAAGAATACCGTGGCCAGGATCCGCTTTGAGATATCTAACCACACGAATTGCAGCTTCTCAATATTCTAGACGAGGAGCTTGGAGAAACTGTGAAAGAATGTGAACTCCATATGTGACCAACAAGTCGACGATAACTCTCATGATCCGAAAGCAAACCACTATCAGCTAGTGCCAATCTATGATTTTGATCGAGAGGAAAGTTTAATGGTTTAACCCCAAGTAAGCCGGCCTCTGAGATAATATCGAGAGTATACTTCAGTTGACTTAAGTAGATACCTTTCGAACTACGGGCAACTTCAATACCCAAAACATAATTCAAAGCTCCAAGGTCTTTCAAATGAAAGCAAGTAGACAAGTATGTCTTAAACTATTGAATACCTGAACCATCATTCCCAGATACAATAAGATCATCCACATAAACCAAAACCACCAAGTACACATCCCCTTTCTGAAATGTGAAGAGTGAATAATCCGACTTGGATTGTCGAAATCCATATTGTTTTAAAGCAGCTCCAAGCTTCGCAAACCAACAACGAGGAGCATGTTTGAGACCATACAACGATTTCCTTAGCCGACACATAGTTCCACGAGAGTTGCCACAAAATCCCTGTGGAAGACGCATGAACACTTACTCCTCAAGATGACCATAAAGGAATGCATGATGAACATCCATTTGGTGAAGCTCCCAACTCTTAGCCACAACAACTTGGAGAAGAGTACGCACGGTGCCCATCTTGGCACCATGAGCAAATGTATATTTATAATCTAAATCTACCACTTGTCTGTTGGCAAGGGCTACTAATCTCGCTTTATACTAATGTACTGATTCGTCCGATCAGTATTTAAATGTAAACACCCACTTATATCCAATAGCCTTCTTACCCGACATAAGTGACTCCAAATCCAATGTATGATATTTTTTCTTGTGCAGAGTTTTCTTCTCTCAATGTGTGACATATTCTCCGCTTGTGTAATTTCTGCATGCGTCGTGTGTCACACAGGCTCCGGCTGTGTTACAACTGCAGGCACTATCGCTTATGTAATTTTTGCAAGCATCGTGTGTGACACATGCTCCGTCTGTGTTACAACTGCATGCACTATCTATGCAACATCTTCATCTAGTGTCACACCTACTCCAGCCTCAGCTTGTGTCACTGAAACATCAGTAGCAACATCATCATAACCTAAAGAAGACACCAAAACATATGGAAACTTATCTTATGAGAAAACAACATCACGAGATACGAAGAATACATTCATGTCTAAGTCATACACACGCCATCCTTTTTCTCCATACAAATACCCCACAAACATACAACGACGACCTCGACTCGCAAACTTGTCACCACGATGGTCTTGATTATGAACCTAGCACAAACATCCAAACACTCTAAGATTACCAAAAGAAGGCACCTTACCATGCAACACCTCTAGGGTTTAGAAGAGGCTTATAAAATGGAAGCCCTAGCACATAGATGCGACATACAAGACAAGAAAAGACACAACACAAAAGCAATACACTCACAAACCTTAACTACGCTCCGAGTCCTTCCCAGAGGCAATGACCGAGAGCATAACAATCTCTTACGAGCGACCAACATCTACGAGACTACTTCATAGCAAGTTTCTATATTGATTGATTATAGCTCAAAAACCTCTATTCATTGATCAATAAAGATACGTTTCTTTTCGTTATTCCGTAGAACTGTCCACACTCGAACCAGTTAAAATTTGTCCAAACAGTTTGGCGCTAGAAGGAGAGTCTACAGTTTTAACTACGTGAGACATGACAAACGGAGGAGATAACGACGATGTTAGCATACCCTGCTGATCCCGCTGCTCAACTGGATGCACTCGCCGCTCTGATTAAGCAAAACAAAGAACATCTTGCACTATTCGAAACGGAGAACGCTTCTCTAAAGGCACTCGAGGTGGAGAACGCTTCACCAAAAGAGGTGAACGCTTCTTTAACCATCGATGCCGACGCACACAATAGGTTTCGAGCACTCCGATGCTGCCACTTGATGGGACTCCATGTGGGAGGTCGACGTTTCAAAGTAATATACCTGAAGTTGGTACAAGCGTTATGACGTACGTCACCCGACCCTCGGTTCCACTTTCCAAGCCAGCGATGAGCCACCCAACAGAGGACTCTTATATGAGGGACATGTTCATAAAACGTTTGGAAGCTATGGAATCCTTGCTAGCATGACTTTACGGAGTGGCTCCTCCAATTACGAAGAGTTCTCCTGATTGCTATGTTGATACCCCATTCACAGATGCGATTGTGCTCGTGGAGATGGCTAAAAATTTCACTTTCCCTTCAATGAAGATGTATGATGGAACGACCGACTCTGACAATCACATAGCACAATATAAACAGTGGATGTTCACTACCGCGATTGCAAGGGAATATCGCGAAGCTAGCATGTGCAAGAAATTTGGTTCAAGCCTGACGGGACCAGCACTTAGTGGTTTACGAATATCCCTAATGCTTCGATAGACTCATTTGCATCACTGACAGATCTCTTTGTTGAGCAGTTCGCGAGCAGCAGGAATCTCGAGAAAACAACCAACGATCTCTATAAAGTGATACATAAGAGAGGAGAGTCACTGCGTGATTATGTAGGACGCTTCAACAAAGAAAAAGTCTCCATACCAAACTGTGTAGCCTCTACGGCCATCTCAGCATTCAAAAGAGGCTTGCTGCTATATGGTGACCTATACAAAGAGCTCACAAAATATAATTGCAGAACAATGTAGGATGTACTTTTAAGGGTTTGTGCGCAAATCAAGGTGGAAGAAGATCCTGCATATCATCACTGACACTCCCCACGACCTGATTCACGTGTGGCGAGAGACGAGAAAGCGTACAGGGATGAGAAACCTTATAAGAGACCCCAAAGCGAAAGAACCAACATTGGAAGCGACTGTAGAAACACTCACCTAAAAAATGAGAAAACCAGATGAGAAGCGTGATACGTCAAAGTGGTGCAACTTTCACAATGATCATGGCCATCGAACTGAAGATTGCATCACTCTAAGAATGGAGGTGAACGAACTGTTGAAGAAAGGTCACTTAAGACAGTTCCTGTCTGACAGAGCCAAATACCGACTAGATGATAGATATACGGCTAAATCCACACCTGCTTCACCTCTAAAGCATGACATAGTCATCAACGTTATCTCAGGAGGTTCAGAGATCAGTGGGATCAGCCACTCCGTTGCTAAGTAAAGCATCAGTACAGCTAGAAACATTCATGGCGGTATTGAAGGCATAAGCGAACAACTATCAAGATGCACGAGCAGCTTTACATCAGACATAGTTAGTGGAGTCCTAGCCCCACATCATGACGCACTAGTCATATCTTTGACAAATTCTAAGTGTTTAGTGAAAAGGATACTAATAGACAATGGAAGCTCGATAAAAATTCTCTTTATTGAAGCTTATAAAGGGTTGGGCTTAGACGAAGCTGCACTAACTCGAAAGTCTATACCACTGGTAGGATTCAGCGGTGGAGTAAAGCAGACAATATGAGAGGTGACGTTACCTGTGTATGCAGGAGGGGTAAACAAACCAACTAAATTCTTGATATTGGATTGTGCCTCAGCCTACAACGCGATAATGGGACGCCCTTGGATACACGACATGGGAGATGTTCCATCAACTCTTCACCAGACTATCAAATTTTCCACTCCATGGGGAGTAAAGGAAATCAAAGGAGAATAAGAGAATTCACGTTCATGCTACCAAACTACATTGAAAGGGAAATGCTAAGTGTTATAACAATTACATAACCCACCGTCGATCCTTCAAAGCGAAGAACCAAAGGTAGAACAACTTAATGAGGTTCAAGTAGCAGAAGATCTAATAAGGAAAGCCTCTACAAAGTAATAGAGTAAATCTGGATAGTTCGAGAGACTGCAGAGCTTTTGATTTATCATTTTAATGTTTTGGTTTTGAATTGACTTATGTCTACGCACAGTTGCTTTAATAAAAGAATTTTATACACAAGAGTGAAAACATCCACAGTCGCTACAAAACGCAGCAACGGCCTTTACAAGTTAGCTACAGCTCCTATTTCAAAAGTTAGCGTTGCAACCCCCAAAAATGGATAAGAGGATTGCATTCGCTAGTAACAGAAAAGCTACGACAGCTATTACTAAATGGAAGCGATGCAAACTCTAAAAATTTGATCAAGAGAATTGCAGTCGCTCGTAGCAGGCATGCTACAAGTGCTGTTACTAAATAAAAGCGACGCAACCTCCAAAAATTGAATGAGAGGATTGCAGTCGCTCGTAACAGACAAGCTACAACTGCTGTTACTAAATAAACGCGTATGCAACCCCCAAAAATTGAATGAGAGGATTGTAGTCGCTTGTAACAAACAAGCAAACAGTACAAGATAACATGTGATTTGCATCGAAAATAAATCATCGCAATAACATTGACGACATTGCGTCGAACGCACTAATCGCCACAATTGCGTCGCAAATTTGCGACAAACGTATTTGTCGCAAAATCGACATAATTTAGCGACGAAATAGTTTCGAATTAACCACATTTACCATTTCGACGCAAATTCGTTGCAAATATTACGTCGAACTTGTGTTGAAAATAAAAATTCGTAAATTTACGATTTATTTGCAACGAAATATCAGTTGGACATGCACATTTTCTGAAATGGGTACCTAATTACTTGCGACATAAATAAACGTCGCAAAATCGATGCTATGTCGTCACAAATTCGATGCAATCGAGATATGCATCGAGATTCGTTGCAATTCTGTCGTAATGTTATGTCGGTAGACACATTTTCATTTACGCTTACCTAATTATTTTGACGCAAATACGATGCAAATTTGTTGCATAATTCCCTATAAATAACACCCACCATCATTTGTTTTCAACATAAAAAAAAAACATTTTAACTTCACTGAAAAACAAACACAAATCTCTTGCAATCTAATATGTCGTATTTCGGTGGTGGTGATGATATATGCAACTCAAAGATGGATGTACAGGCGTAAAGATTCGGAGGGATCAGTGACAAATGAGTTCAAAGATGGTCTCAAAACATTCATGTATCAGGCGACTAACATTCGGACGACAGTGAAAAGTGGTAAGATGTTCTGTCCATGTAGGAAGTGCATGAAGACAAAATATATTCCAGTTGATTATGTGTGGAGGCATTTGTATAATAAAGGGTTTACGCCGGAATATTTTTTTTGGTTTCAACATGGCGAGGGATATGGTCCGTATGCAGCGGGTAGTAATAATAGCAGTAATTACCAAAATGTGGATGAACCTAATATGCATCATGATAACCTGTTTGATTCTGATCATCATCATCCGTTTGTGGGTCAAGAGCATGATAGGTTTCATGATATGGTTAGCGATGCATTTCATGAGACAACATCATTTACTGGTAATAATGTTGAGGAACCCAACATCGATGTGAAAGCATCTTATGATATGCTAGATGTTGCAAACCAGCCAATCTACGAAGGATGTAGAGAAGACCAGTCTAAATTGTCATTGGCATCTAGAATGATGAACATTAAAACTGATCATAACTTAACTGAGATTTGCATGGACGACTGTGCTGATTGAATAAAAGAGTATTTGCATGATGATAATCATTCTGCTGAGTCGTACTGTAACGCCCCGACCGCCCCTACCTGTGGGCCCCAACGACATCTCCCGGCCCGTGGGCCCCACCCTCGTCCGACGGCCGGTGCGTTAGTCCGGGAGGCTTGTAATACTTGTTTACTGACCCTGCAATCACCACGTGACCTTTCCCCGTGTTTTGTCCTCACTCACACGCTACCGCGAATCACTTCCCGGAAGGTCACCCATCCTTAGACTACTCCAGCCCAAGCACGCTTAACTCTGGAGTTCTTTCTGGCAAGTGATCGGAAAAGGTAAGTGCACTTTGGTGACATAGGTAGCCAAATCAATTCTTATAAGCCTCTCCGCATATACAAGAAACCGGGATGTTACACGTACTACGACATACACAATTTGGTTTTTAGTCTTGGGTTACCTTATGAGATGATAGATGTATGCATTGATAACTGTATGATTTTCTGGAAAGATGATGATAAACTGCAGGAGTGTCGGTTCTGTCATAAGCCAATATATAAGCCACAAGGTAATGGGAGGAATAGGATCACGTACCAACGGATGTGGTACCTTCTTATAACAGATAGGTTGAAACGATTGTATCAATAAGAAAGGACTGCTGCATCGATGAGATGGCATACCAAACATTCACGCATATAAGGGGAGGTAACTCATCCGTCAGATGCGAAGGCGTCCGAAGCGGTCCTTAGATGTTTTTCTGCAGCTCTTGATCCATGAGCTGAAAGAGTTGTGGTATACTGGAGTTTGTACTTACGATATCTTGAGGAAAATAAATTTTACGATGCGGGTCGTGCTTAAGTGGACCATAAGTGACTTCTCCGCTTACATAATGTTATATGGGATGACTACGCATAGAAGGTTATTATGTCTGTACTGCCTCAATCAGACAGATGCGTTTCAACTAAAACATGGACAGAAAACCAGCTGGTTTGATTATCACCGCAGATTTTTGCCAATCAACCATCCGTATTGGAAAAAAGAGAGGTTTTTTAGGAAGAACAAGGTTGTACGAACCCCCCCCCCCCCCACCACCACCACCACCACCAATGTATCTGGTGAAGATTTATACGACCAAAATAATCATTACGGTGCTCAGGAAACAGTCATTCGCGGGGGTAATTGGCACACTACTGCTAATATGTCGGACATATATAGTCAGGATCACAATTGGCATAAGAATAGCATTTTCTGGGAGCTCCCATACTGGAAAGATCACTTGCTTCGACACAATCTTGATGTGATGCACATCGAGAAAAACCTTTTTGATAACATCATGCATACAGTTTTGAACGTGCATGGAAGGAGTAAAGACAATGTAAAGTCTAGGCTGGACTTGCCTGATATATGTTCAAGAAGTGAGTTGCATTTAATGAGTAATGGGAAAGCACCAGTTTCTATCTATAGTTTGTCAACCGGTGGAAAGAAAACGCTGTTCAACTGGGTAACATCTGAGGTTAAGTTCCCCGATGGATATGTTTCCAAACTCTCTAAATGCGTAGAGCATAGGCAAAAGTTTTCAGGGATGAAGAGCCACGATTGTCATGTTTTTATGCAAAGACTACGCCCTTTCGTGTTTGCAGAGCTTCTACCAACAAATGTACATGAAGCAATTGCAGGTACGTACATATATAGGAATTAAATGTTTATTATTAATTTGTTCATATGTAAGGTTAATTATATATATTGACCATGTGAATTGACAAAGTGTATTACCGTTATGATTGATCGAGAGGTATTGGAGTCCTTTTCCGCGATCTTAGTACGCGAACTCTGACAGAAGGTGGAATTCAACAACTAAACGAAAATATTGCGATATTGTTGTGCAGCTTAGAAAAGATCTTTCCTCCGTCATTTTTTGACGTTATGGAACATCTCCCTGTCCATCTTCCTCATGAAGCGGCACTTGGTGGCCCTGGTAATTTTCGGTGGATGTACCCATTTGAGCGCTTTATAAAGGTCGCTCCGAGGGACGTACAGATGGAAGTGTTGATGAAGTACCAATGCAACAAGATTCGTGCGTAGATTTTCCAACACCTGATCAAGATGTTAATGTCATTTTTTTGATTGATCTGCACAACCGTGGAATAGAAAATATTAATGATGACACAAAAGAAAATATTGATGGAGTTGATGAGTTTGATGAGGACAGTAGTGATCAAGATTCGGATGTATCTGAAAATGAAAATGATAGTTAGTCTTAAGTTTGAAGGGTTTATTTAATACATGACTTTGTTTCCCAACTCAAAACAAAACAAATTTGTGTTAGACTATGTACGAATAATTGAACAGATTATAATTTGAGTAATGTTGACAAAATATTTTAAACACTAAACTTTGCGACGAATTTGCGACTACTTTGATAATACATGAATTTGTTTTCCAACCGAAAATAAAATAAATTTGTGTTAGACTATGCACGAATAATTGAACAGTTTCGTCGCAAATTCGTTGTGAAACATCACATGGTGCATGTTCATTTGAGGTTTCGGTTAAATCTTAGAATTCGTCGCAAATTTGTCACAATTGACAAAAATTGTGCGACGAATTTGCGACGAATTCATGTTCATTTGAGGTTTCGATTTAATCTTAGAATTCGTCGCAAAATTTTTGTCAATTGCTACGAATTATTAGAACTCGCCCCAAATTCGTCGCTATTGATAAAATTTAATCGAAACTTCAAATGAACAATTAATTGATGTAGCGACCAAAATGCAACCAATTCTAAGACATCGTTGCAAAACAGTCGCAAATTGGTAGTAAAAATTGTTTTTGGATTTTTAAAGAGAGAATTACTCAAATAGCACAGAAACGTTGTGATATGACTAGAGTAATACATAACTTTTTGATATTACTTAAATGATACAAACTATAAAGGAAATGTTCATTAAGGACAGTTTAAAACTGTAATTAACGATAATGCCATTTATATTTTTTTTAAGTGAGATATATTGAAAAAAAATATTAATCTCCTATTTCTCTTGTCGTTTTTTCTTCTAACTAAAACCCTAGCCGCATCTCTCACTCTCTCCTCTCACTCGCCGAATCACCTCCGCTCTGGCTTCGGCTCCGGCGAAGACGTAGTTTTGTTCCCGGATTCCCTCCTCGTCTCAGATTCCGAAGTCGTTGAAACCCGTGGAGGAAGAGGATCTTAACAAGGTTAGTGTTTATACAAATAAAGTATCCATTCCTACGCTTTCCTCTGCAAATAACCCATCTGGCAGACTGCACCTGTTGTGGAGATCTGGTCATATCTCTCGGAGTACAACTCCGTTTGGGGCTATTCTGGTCTTCCTAAAAAGCTGACGTCTGGGGCTTTCTCTGGATAGCCAGATCGTTGTCTGATTCTTCCTGAGTCGCCGGAAAAATGTCGTTGAGGTGACTGATCGGAATCGCCGGCGGAGGGCTCGGCCAGACTACAGTGGCTTCACGGTTTCGGCCATAACTCTAGAACGGTGGACTCAATTGAGGCGCTCCCAGCAGTTCTGAAAAGCTGATGCAAAGATCTATACGTGGATGATTGAATCGCCGCAAGACTCTAGGTGATTGGCCAGTAAATAGCCCCGCAAGGGGGAAGATCAGAGAGCTTGGGAAGACGACACATGTTCGTGACTCGGAGCGCCAATACGATTTTGATTTGTTGTGGTAGGCTTGTTATTTGGATGATTTATGTATACTTGATGGCTGATTTATGTATACTTGATGACTGATTTATGCATACTTGATGACTGATTTATGTAAACTTGATAGCTGATTTATGTATAATTTGATGGCTGATTTATGTAAACTTGATAGCTGATTTATGCATAATTTCATGGCTGATTTATGTAAACTTGTTGACTGATTTTGTTCGTGGATCTGAAGACTGACATCAAGGAGAGTGAAAATGCAGCAATCTATGAGTTCTAAATAGGAATATGTTTGTGTTTGACTACTTGTAACTTTCTAATAGAACCTATTAAATTAAATAATCATTGCAAACACCGTTATGGCTGATTTACGAACCAGACCAAACACCGTTACGGCCGATTTATCTTATCTCACTTACAAATATAACCCATTGTTTTGATGTAAGACTTAAAATTACTTAACATTGAAATAAAATTATAAATATAACTTTTAAATTGATTTAGGGGATTAGGGGAGTTTAGGGTTAGGAATAATGAGATTAAGACTGTACATTGATTTTTGTGATCTATAATAACATTGTTAATACAAAACATGTAATTAATCTAGTTAGACATATAGATAAGACATGGTAAGGATTATGTTGTTACTAGGGTTTAGGGTAATATACATATGACATGTTTATAACTTAGTAATCTAAAGGAAAAATTGATATTATGAGCTTATTTATGGAAATTTTTATAAATACATGGTAAGGAATATATTGTATATTGTGTGAGGTTTAGGGTTTAAGATGAACATGATAAGAATAAACTTACAAAATGTGTAAAACTTACAAATATAACCGATTGTTTTGATGTAAGACATAAAATTACTTAACATTGAAATAAAAATATTAATAGAATCTATCAAATTAAATAATTTTTTTTAAATGCAAACACACAGATTTGATGTTTGGCTGATTTACAACTGCCGGATTTGAGGTTTGGCTGATTTATTAAGCATTGCAAACACCGTTATGGCTGATTTATGAACCAGACCAAACACCGTTATGACTGATTTAAAGTAACATTATTCACGTACATTATTAAACGCTAAAGAAAGTGTTAAAGATGAGAGAAAGGGAAAAAAAGAAAAGAAAAAGGAAATCACTAATCTATGTTCATGTTTCTCTTTTCCTCTCAAATATACAATATAAATACATGATAAAGATTATATTGTATATTGTATGGGGTTTAGGGTTTGAGATGAACATATTAAGGGTAAACCTACAAAATGTGTAAAGCTTACAAATATAACCCATTGTTTTGATGTAAGACTTAAAATTACTTAACATTGAAATAAAATTAGGGTAATTACCTAGAATGACTCTAATTATAGCAAAAATTATTAGAATGGCTCCCTATTGCAAGTGTTACTAGAATGACTCTAATTTTAATGGAAAAGACATGTAGCCTAATTTGATCTTTAATATTCACAAGTTTGCCACTTTGATTTATTTTTACACTAAAAAATAAAAAAATACACAGTCATCAATAAATTTAACACAATTAAATCACAAAATATCTTTGATAATATAATAATTAGGTGAGGTTGCCCTAATCACAAATAATAATCTTCTCTTCCTTCACGCCGCTGCTTGTTACGAGTGAGAGAGAGATGCACTTCAAACTCCACCGCCGGTAACGCCCACTGCCACCGACTCCGACCTCCCCCTCGCCGAGAGATAAGGTCCTAAACATGGCCTCCTCCTCTCTCTCACTTGCTAATCTCTCTCTCTCTCTTGTTTTCTCTCTCGGCGATATGGATTTTTCATGATTTACGTTTGCGATGATTTTGTTTGTTTGTTTTGATTTTGTTGTGTTAACAGACCTTAGCGGCGTTGAAGAGAGCCTACGCCGATACTATACTGAACACGACGAAGGAGGGGGCGGTGTGTGTGATGTTTTCTGAGAAGAAGGCGCGTAGGTATCAGCAAGAATTTGTGACGATTAGAGATGAAGCACTCCATACGTTGCTTATGCTTAAACAGATGTATGTTTCCAAGGTACTATAACTATGTAGATGTTTTCTAATTCTCATTTTTGTTCTTCTGAGTTCATGTTGGTGTATTTGGTGTATGCCGGATTATGTTTTTGGGATCTTGATTATTTTGTGAAGTTGATTGCTTTGGGCAGTCGTTATTTTCGTTGGAGACTTATGGTGCAAACGTCTTGACGGCGGAGGTGCAAACGTCTTGACGGCGGAGAGGGGAACGTCTTGGCTGTGGAGGCGGAGGCGGAGACGGAGACGTGGGGCTTTACACACTTTTTGATTTTTTTTATATATGGCATATTTGTGTTGCTGTTTTTGTACTTAGTTTACGGCAGATTTGTTTTTAGTTACAATAAAGTTATTTACTATCTTAGTTGGAAAACGTTTTGATCTTAGACTTGTTTTACCTATTGCAGACTTGTTTTACCTACTGCGGACTTGTTTTACTTTTACCTACTGCGGACTTGTTTTACTTTTACCTATTGCGGCAAACTTAAAATTTAGTTGTTACAATAGAGTTATTAGGCTTACTTTTTGATGGATGACTTGTTTTACCTATTGCCGTAAACTAAAATATTTATCCTCATTCAAATGATTTCAAATACTTAAAAAAAGAACTTGAAATTGATACTAAAATAGCGGTTTTGATTCATTGTTTCAGAACTATTCCTATTACAAAATAGCGGTCACATACGTTTATAACCATATAAATAATTGTGACACGTGCATTCTAGGACAAATAAAGTGAGCAATTCGAGTTGAATCTATGTCACAAGTTCAATTGTAAATTATCGAAAAATCCATTGACAAAGTTGGAATTTAGATCTTAAAAGTTAGAATTTTTTATCTCTCTCTTTGAAAAATTCTAACAAAAAAACTAACTTAAATAGTTTTCCTTAATCGAATAAACAAATCTCTTATTTATAAGCTTAATAAACTTTAATCAAACATTTTTCCATTTGGGATTACGATTTTTGGGCCGAGATACATACTTATCAAAAATATTGATCTCATTTTTTGTTTATTTTGTCTAAGACAAAAAACGGAAATAAAAAATCACCCTAGCTATATTTGAACTCGAGTTGGTAGAATGGTGAGTCTTTAACTAGAACCACTTTGATACACCATACTTTCATAAAACAGAGGCTCCAAAAACTTTATAATTTAAGAAGCACCTAGCTCAACCAATGTCGTAGGTGGTACTGTAATTTTTTCAGTTTTTAAGGATAAAATCGGGATATCCACACCGTAATAAAATTAAAACTGCCGTAAAAGACAATTAAATCTGCGGTTAAAAGTTTACCGCCACATGATTAGCAACGTAAAACTATCATCAATAATCAATAAGTCTGTTATTAAATGTCTACCACCATTGGAAAATATAAGTCTGTCATCGACAAATCTACTACCATAAAAATGTTATTCTAGTAAGAGAACAAGTATGCTACCATTACAAATTAGAATGTCTGCTATCAAAGAACTTACGTTTTTTAAGTCTGCTATAACGTATAAAAACTCTGCCATAAGGTAAGAGTCATTCTAATAATTAAAATTGATGAGAAAATAAGTCTGCTTAGCGTAAATCATTAAAACTTTGCCACCATTAACTAAAGTCTACCACCAAGGGGATAAATAACTCTGTCGAAAAGTCATAAATCTGTGACAGATTAATATCACTAGATTTTAAGTCTGCCATTTTTAATAAATTTGTGGTGTCGTTTGGTAAATTTAATAAAAAATCTGTCGAACAAAAATTAACTTTGCCAATTGAAATTCTGTATGGGAAAGAAAAACATTAAGTTTGCCAATTGAAATTAAGTATGGCAAATAAAAATATTTTTGTCACGTCGTATAACAGATTTTGTATATAAGTCTGTCTACTGTCATTAACTCTGCCATACGGAAATAAATATGTTATGTCATAAGACAGACTTATATGATTAAGTCTACCGTTGCGTATTAAGTCTACCACCCGCAACAAAAATCTGCTAATTTACAATTACTATACCACCAATAAATCGACAGATTTATTATGATAGACTTATTGAACACAGAAATACGCGGTGGCAATTTTGTAAATAAGTGGACATTTTTGCTGAGCTGGAATTTAATTAGTAATGGCATTTCTGTAATAACGTTTTTGGGACAACATGCCCAAAAAGACAATATCGGGTTTAATTTTATTATAAACACATTTCTCTTTCCTAAGTTATTCTAGTAATTAAATCTAAAATTCAGGTCATTCAAGTAAATCACCCATAAAATTATTAATTAAACCTTGAAAAACAGATTTGAGGTATGGCTGAGTTACAACTGACCGATTTGTGGTATGTCTGATTTACAACTGACCGATTTGAGGTATGTCTGATTTACGTACCATACCAAACACTGTTATGGCCGATTTACGAGAGAAACATAGGGATTCACGCTGTGTCTCGAGATTACAAAAAGTGTACGTGGGGAACTTCAATTTCATCGATATTCACGCCCAAATTGAATTCTAATTCAAATCATTTGAAAATTCAATTTTTTTGTTTTTTTTTGGTCGTTCGTTTTAATATTCAAATTTTTCATCTTTTTTGGTTTCCCACACATTCATACAAACTCATGGCCGATTTGTCATCTATTATGGCCGACTTATCAAATAAGTATTTTTGAATTTATGGGATTACGAGTTTTACATTGAATTAGAAGATTTGTTTTTGTTATCTGTGATAACATAGTTACTACAAAATATGTAATGTAGGATTTAGGGTTTAAGTCTAATATAGTTAGACTTGGTAAGGATTTAGGGTTTAAGTCTAATATAGTTAGACATGGTAAAGATTACGTTGTTACTATATATAAGGTTTATGGTAATATAGATATGACATGTTTATAACTTAGTAATCTCAAGGAAATAATGATATTATATGCTTATTTATGAAAATTCTTATAAATACATGGCAAGAATTATATTATATGTGGTTTAGGGTTTGAGATGAACATGATAAGAATAAACATATAAGAAGTGTAAATCATACAAATATAACCCATTGTTGATGTAAGACTTAAAATTATCTAATATTGAAATAAAATTATTACCAATTATTAATTAAACCTTGAAACACATATTTGAGGTATGGCTTATTTACAACTGACCGATTTGAGGTATGACTGATTTACGAACCATACCAAACTAGTTATGGCCGATTTGTCATCTATTATGGCCGACTTATCACACAATTATTTTTGAAACACAGATTCGTGTATCCAACCCATAATCCTCCATTACCATTTGTACAAGCTCGTTGTAGGTTTTTTGTTCGTTAACTTCTAGAACTCTACACCCTTTCTTGTCGGCGTTGAATACATATCTATTTGTATGAACCAATTTACCGCAAACAATAATCACCGGATCCATTAATATTCCACTCCAAAGTTTAGATCTGGTATAGGATGAAGAAGGATGAAGAAGGGAGATAAAGAACAACGATTAAGAAGAAGAAGGATAAAGACGACGGCTAAATCTAATAATGTGTTTAGAGCTGATGTTATCTTTATTTTGCTGACATGGAAACATGTCATCAAAAGAACGCATAAATCATCCATATAAAATCAGCCATTAAACAAAACTATAAGTCAGTCGCCACTAAAAGACTGTTTAAGTAATTAAAAAAAATTATGAAATCAGCCATTAAAACACATAAATCAGGTGAAAAAAATAAGTCAGCCGCTACATCATATAAGTCAGCCGTCAATAGCATACTATTACAGTAATTAATCTTTCGCTAATTAGTCAGCCGTAATTAGGCCGACTTTTAAGTAAATCGGTCTTATTACGGCTGATTTACAATAAGTCAGCCACAATTAACCTGCATAAGTATGCCGTTGAAAAATAAATCGGCCACATAAGTCAACCGGATTAACGATAAATCAGGCGAGCAACAATAAGTCGGCTATGTCATAGCAATAATTCAGCCAAAATTTTCATAAATCGGTCATCACAATAAAAATCAGACGTGACGTGTACTCCTAAGTCAGCCGATAATTCATAAGTCGATCGAGATTCATATAAGGCTGCCGTGACCTCTGGCTGACTTATGAATATAAATAAGCCGACCAACTAATAAGTCGCCCGTTATTTTAAATCAGCCGCTCGTTCTGTAAGTCTGCCGTCACTACAGCGATAAATTTATATGGCAGACTTTCATAATACACGTATGCAGGTTTTGTGCTACGTAGGCGCCACACCTGTTTTTTCGCTGATGTGGAAAAAAAGTAATGACATTCATGTAATTACGTTTTTATTATCAAATGCTTAGATGGGCATTCTGGGTATGAAAAACATTTCAGTAATAAAAAAGAAATCTAAACTAGTCTAATCATTTTACCTAATTTCCGTGATATTTAAGTAACTCTCCCATTTTTAAAAGTTGATTTTTAATATGCAAAACAATCTCACTTTCATTCTTCTTAGCTTAAATATAATAGTATGATTGTAGTGAATGAGTTTAACACAAGTTTTTGAAAAATCAAATATATTCTATATATCATGTACACTTACAACATTTCACAAAAAATTGCTCATTTAATTTCTTACCTATTTTCGTGCGCTTAATTTATTCTCCAACTATTGTTTGCTCAAAATAATTCCCCAAGTTGTAGTTGACTTTGCAAAATCGGAATTAAAAAAGTCAAACACTAATTACTAAATGGATATGTGTCCACCAAATCAGCTTTAACTCCTTCAATACAAACTCGAATGAGTTGAAAACACTTCCATTGGAAATATAATCAATTTCCTATAACTTTGATAAAAAGCTCGAAAGCTAAATCCAAAGGGCAGACTTCCATCCGAGTCGATCTTTCATCAATAATATATGTCTAAAAGATCGACTCGGATGGAAGCCGTCCATTTGGATTTAGCTTTGGATACCTTCATAAAAGTTATAGGAATTGAGTTTTCTTTACCGTAGGAGTAGTTTCAACTCATTCAGGGTTGTATTGAAAGAGTGACAACCGATTTAGTGGACACATATCTATTTAGTAATTACGCTAATTACTAAATGGATACGTGTCCACTAAATCAGTTGTACCTCCTTTAATACAACCCCGAATACGTTGACACCACTCCCATAGGATCGCTAACTCAATTTCCTATAACGTTTATGAAGAGCTCCAAAGATAATTCCAAAGGGAAGGCTTCCATCTGAGTCGATCTTGTTTCCATCCGAGTCGATCTTGCATCAAGAATATGTGTTTAGACTATTGACTCGGATGGAAGCCTTCCATTTAGATTTAGCTTTGGATCTCTTCATCAAAGTTATAGTAAATTGAGTTAGATTTCCTATGGGAGTAGTTTAAACTCATTTGGGGTTGTATTGAAGGAGTTACAGCCGATTTAGTGGATACGTATCCATTTAGTAATTAGTGTTTGTCTTTTTTAATCCCGATTTTGCAAAGTCAACTACAACTTGGGTAAATATTTTGAGCAACCGATATTTGGGGAATAAATTAAGCGCACGAAAATAGGTGATAAATTAAATGAGAAGTATTTACTTGTGTTCTTTTATGATCAATAGCAAGTTAGAAGCATGTACTTGTCTATTTTGAAGTATGCAAGTCAATTTTTTGCAAGGTACATCAAAAATTGAAATTTGGGAACCGGCGGGAATCTGAAAAAAAAATTAAACATTGCGACGATTTTGCACCGAATCATCACAAAATCGTCGCAATGTTCAATTTTTTCATATTCCCTCCGGTCCCAAATTTCAATTTTTTGGTAAATGTTGCGATGGAATTGAAAATTCGAAAATTCAAAAATTTGGTTTTGACAATTTTGTGTGGATTCGTCGCAAAATTGTCACAAATTACCGCAATTTCTGATTGGATGTTGTGTCGGTGGACATATTGCGGCGATTTTGTGTCGATTTTGCGATGACACTTTTTTCCTATATATAAGTGCACCTCTTCTTCCCCTCCCCCAACTCGCTCATTCCCTCATTTCTCTCTCTCTCTAAAATTCCATCGGTCCCCTCTCTCTCTCTAGCCAAAAAATGTATTTTTAAATTTGTTTCAATTTTTAGTTTACATAATTAATTAGGATTGTAATAATTAGCTAGGATTGTTATAATTAGATAGGTATGGAATATTAGATAGGTTTGGAATATTAGATTAGATTCTAATTAATTTTATAATTGTTAATTAATTGGTTGATAAAATAAATTTTGTAGATGTCTTCTTCTAGATATCAACCATAGAGCTACGTCCGTTTTCTTAGTGAGATTGGACGGAGTGGTCCCTCGAGTTCAGCTCCCGCTCATGATCGGACCACATTGGACTCGATATCGGGTCGAGTTGGGCCTACACCATCACCACCACCTCCCGCACCGGCTGTTCCACCTCCCGCACCGGCTGTTCCACCACCCGCCCCGGATGTGCCACCACCCGCTGCTCCAATAGATGATCGTCTCGCTTCCATCCAACGCGTGAATGAGATACTACGACAGCCGGACCAAGCTGAAGGTCTTCATGTGTTACATCTGGAATTACTCCCCAACACTTATTTGTAATTAATATTATACGTTTTTCAATTATTTAAATTTAATTATATAATTAATTCTGATATTATTTATATATAATTGTTATATTTTAGGTTTGAGCGTGATAACAAAGTCGGTCGGAGTGTGGCTGACACGATTAAGGGATACTTCTCTGAGCCACATGCAAATTGGTCTCAAACACCGATGCACATCCGGAATACCTTGTTCGAGTCGTTTGTGGTATGTACTAGAAATTTACATTTAATTTTCATATTATTTTTAATTAAATATAAATTTTTTTCACTTATAAATTCTAATTTTTATTTTTTTTAAATTTATTTTTAGCAAAAGTGCCATTGGGACGATATGTATACAGACAGAGTGAAGACTGAGTTTGAGGCGAAGGCGAGAACACGCCTTACTAGGACGATGACGAATTGGAAGGCGGCGTGGAGGAAGAGGGGCAACGACGCCAAACCCACGCACATAGACCAAGCTGTTTGGGACGGCTTGGTCCGGTATTGGCTGGATCCTCACACCGAGGCCGTGTCCGAGAAGTGTTCGACTTCTCGGAACACGACCGAAGCTGACGGTAACCCTCTTTCGTCTCACGTCTCCGGTCAGACATCTTATTGGAGACGTCATATAGATATGGCTAGTGTTTCAAATTTAATAATTAATATTGATATTTAATTTATTAAGTATATAATAATCTTTAATGTTTCTTTTGAACAGGCGGAACTGCCTCCTCTCACCGTTGTCTTCGAGAAGACGCATAGGAAGAAATACGGTTCTTTCGTGGACAAGCGTTCGGAGAAGATATACAACGACGCCGCCACAAAAGTCGATGAGCGTGAAACTCACCAATCTCAAGGTCGTTGCTCGGTCCAATCGGGAGGACTAGGCACGGGCAAAATAACCGGAACCAAAGAACCGAACTGAACCGAAAAGAACCGAACCGAAACCGACAAAATAGCCGAATGGTTACCAATTTTTTAGAACCGAAAGGGAACCGAACCAAACCGAAACGAGAACCGAATGGGTACCCGAAATATAATTTTATACCCAAAATATTAATTATATTAAGACTTGATATAACCCAATTACCCAAAATTACAATTATAAACCCGGATATATTAGTTTTTTTAGACCGAAATAACCGTAATACCCAAAATAACCAAAATATCCGAAAGTTCTTAGTTATATTTGTCAAAATTTAACCAAATTTTATTTAAATTTAAAAAAATATTTAATTTTTAAATAAATTTCGGGTACCCGGAACCGAACCCGAACCAAATTTCTAAAATACCCTTATGGTTACCAATTTTTTGGAACCGAAAAAACCGACCCGAACCGAACTGAAAAACCGAACGCCCAGGCCTAGGGATGACTAACCGTACCGGAGATCGACCGCATATTTAAGGAGGTATATATATTTATTATTTACTATTTTTCATATTTATTTGTACTATTTTAAATATGTATATATAACATATTAAATAAATTTGTCTTTTTCATTTTCAGGTTTCTCCAAAGAAAAGGGGCCGAGTGATCGGAGTCGGATCGCGACGTTCCCGCTGCTTGGTCATCGACTCCGCGACATGATCCGACTGTGGATCATACACGACTGCGAGAAGAGAACACGGAGTTGCGCGCGACAATGGCAGCCGCGGAGGTTGCGAGATTAAAAGACACCATCCACGGACTGAAGACGTTGTTCATGATTATTGCGGGGTTGATTTACACTAAAAGCCACATTTTTCACTTTTTCTTACAAAAAAACTCATATTTGTCTATTGGTGTACTTCTTGGAGTCTTTTTGGAGGTAAAATGACTTATTAGTCCTTGTGTTAAAAATTAGTAATGATTTACAAATAAATCCACATAATTTGTTTTCCATTTGTTTTATAATGTGAAAGACATAAAATATTTTTTTGTAATAATAAATGATAATTCTATTTTTTCAATATTTTAAAATCTATTTTGCTATAGTTTTGATGTGAAACAAGAAATTTAAAAAAAAAAAATCTAAACATATGAAATTCATATCGACGTGGATATGAAAACGTTGACATATGAGAATCTCGTATTATTATTATAGATGGTCATGTGTGGATAGTAATTTACTTGCAAATATCAAGAACTACATCCACACATGACCATCAGTAAATTAATATCCACACATGACCATCCACACTAATAATACGAGATTCCCACATGTCCACACACAATTGTCCACGTTTTCATATACACGTCGATCTGTATTTTATATGTTTAGATTTCTTGTTTTTTTTTTTAGATTTCTTGTCTCACATCATAACTATAGCAAAATGGATTTTAAAATGTAAGAAAAATAAAATTATCATTAATTGTTACCAAATAAATTATTTTATTTCTTTCACATTATAAAAAAAAATATAAAACAAATCAGGTGTGGTAATAAATTGGGAAGAGAGAGTGGGAGCAAAGAAATCTAAAACAAAAACAAAAACAAAAAAATCTAAAGGTGATACTTCAATCGACAGTAATAAAGCAAATAGAAGGGCGAAATTATCTTTTCATGGTAATAAAGTACACCAATATAAAAATGTGGCTTTTTGTGTAATTAGAAAGTGAAAAAATGGATTTACTTGTAATTGTTTCTTATTGCAGAGAAAGATCCCGATGTAGCATGGGCGCTGGACAACCTACATGCGTCTACTTTGGCCGCATCTGCTCCTCCGACGCAAACTGAACAGGAGCCCGAGTTATTTCCGGATATAGATTTAGATTTGGACTGTTAGTTTTTAATTTTAATTTTAATTTTAATTTTAATTTTAATTTTAATTTAATTTAATTTAATTTAATTTTAATTTAATTTTAATCTTAATTTTAATTTTAAATCTAATTTTAATTTTAACCGTCGTCGCAAATCCGTCGCCAAGTAGTGACTGATTTGCGATGATTTATATTATCAAAAAAAAATTTATTTTAGCGCAAATACGTCGTAAATAATGCGACGATTTTGCGTCGCTTGTTGTCTTATCATTTTGCGACTACGGTTTTCGGTTGCAAAAGTTTGTGACTAATATTACGTCGCTAAATTGTTGCAAATATTGCAACTGAATTTTCGTTACGAATATGACGCAAATATTAGTGACGATATAGCGACGAAATGTAGTGCCGATTTGGCTAGTTTATTTTTTCATCACAAAGTTTGTGACGAATTTGCGACGAATCACAGATTGCGTCGAGCGATTTGTGTTTCGTCGCAAAACTGTGGCAACACGTTCATTGCGACGATTATGACCGTTGAAAGCGACACAACCTCAAAAAATTGAATGAGAGGATTGCAGCCGCTTGTAATAGACAAGTTACGGCTGCTGTTACAAAATGAAAGCCATGCAACTTCAAAAAATGGAATGAGAGAATTACAGTCGCTCGTAACATACAAGGTACGACTGCTGTTACAAAATGAAAGCGACGCAACCTCCAAAAATTGAATGAGAGAATTGCAGCCGCTCGTAACAGACAAGTTCCAGCTGCTGTTACTAACTGGAAGTGACACATCCTCCAAAAATTAAATGAGAGGATTGCAGCCGCTCGTAACAGACAAGTTACTACTGCTGTTACTAACTGCAATCGACGCATCCTCCAAAAATTAAATAATAGGATTGCAGCCGCTCGTAACAGACAAGTTACGGCTGCTGCTACAAACTGCAAGGGACGCATCCTTCAAAAATTAAATGAGAGGATTTCAGCCGCTCGTTATAGACAAGTTACGGTTGTTGTTACAAACTGCAAGCGACACATCCTCCAAAAATTAAATGAGAGAATTGCAGCCATTCGTAATAGACAAGCTATGATTGCTGTTACTAAATGAAAGCGACACAACCTCCAAAAATTAAATGAGAGAATTGCAGCCGCTCGTAAAAGACAAGTTACATCTGCTGTTACCAATGGAAACGACACAACTTCCAAAAAGTTGAATGAGAGAATTGCAGCCGCTTGTAAAATATTCAAATGCTAAGACGTTATTTAAAAAAGGAGGGGCAAGTGCAATCACTATTAGGATACATCAGAGGCTAAAAATAAACACAAATGTTGGAGTAAAAGAGGCATGCGAAAAGGCAAGTGATAGTGTTACATAGGGAGTTCCTAGAGCGAAGTTCGACAAAAAAGAATAAACACTCCAAAAACAAAAGTAAGTTATGGGCAAAGAGAAAATGATCCTAAGAGGTCAACGTCACACGAAAAGGTTGGACAAATCTGCAGTAGGGTCAGAAGCAACATCTCTGAAATCCGTAAGAGGCTCAGGAAACACAGGCGGAGTTCTACCTTCCATGTTCGTCCGTGCCACAACGACCTCTCTATAAGTTATTTCTACCTCCGTCATTTTCCAATCCTTTACTTTCCCATCTTGGAACTCTTGAATCATCTTCCACGTGTTGATGATGATTGCACCAGTCGCCTTTAGCTCCAATTGTTGCCCCTAAACAAACAATCTTTTGTTTTCCCTTTTGAAAACTAGCTCTCAAAGAATCTACTTCACTTGTAAATCACTCAGCCTTACTCTTTCAAGAAGTCGCTTTTTGATCCTTAATTGCGATAGAAGAATTGAGCATTGCTCTCTCTCTCTAATTCAAACTCTTTCAGTAACTTCTTATTGTCTTTAGAAAGGTGTTTGATCTCTTTGTCCTCTTCGAGAAGCTAACTCTTTCCATAGAAACAAGTGGACATCGCCTGATGACAAATAATGATCATGGTCCAAAACTGCACAACCACACATACTAAAGGAAAGGGAAGATTGGACACTGTCAAAAGCAACATCAGGTGCTAGCTCCTTGTGGTACTCAAGAAGCTAAACCCTTACATCAAAGGAGGTTTTTGTTTTAAGGAAGCTGTAGATTCTAGATAAACAACATCAAATGTTCCTTCTCCATGTTTTGAAGGTGGCTTGGTAGGCATTAAGGTTTGACTTCCCACTTAAACTTATTAAAAGCGTCACTGATCATTCTGTCAAAATTAGACATTGTGCAACTTAAAAAAGAATATTGTTGGTAATGTTGCTTAAAGCGTGTTACAAATATGACAAAACGATAGGAAAATCGGCATGTCAAACTCTTCCCAGACAGTGTTCCTCTCCAAAGAAAAGAAACGACTAGCAACATGACAAGCAAAACTCGTTGTATCCAAAGTGACGACAGTGATCGAAGGAACAATGGGCAAAGGGCAATCACATGCGGCGAGTAATAAGATTTGAGTGACACACATGTGTGGATCACAGTAAAAGCTAACAAGCAATGTCCTTTGATTTTTAAAATTAAAGCAACCGCTCACAAGAGGCCTCAAGATGAAGCGACATCTTATAGTCAAAGTGACGTCCATGATAACGACATATTTAAGCGTATCTACTAGATCTACTACTCTCGAAATTCTAAAACAGAAATTGGAGAGTAGGGGGGGCAAACTCTGAAGTTGGTCAATGTAATACAATGTACTGATTCTTCCAAAATAAATGTCACTCTTTGGTTGAGAATCCATTTTATTATGGGAGCAAGTCATTATATCACTCTGAATTTGGAATTCGAAGCATCAATTTGGAAAATGTCATGTATACTAGAGTTTCGGGAGGACTTTAACTTCTTCTAAATAGATTTTTTAGAGCGAGAGAACTAATTTTACATGTAATAATGTAACTTCGCATAGCCATACTGATTCCAATCAAATAATAAGACAACTTTGTTATAAAACACTAAATTTTATTTTGCGCATCGCTTTCTTAATTAAATTATTTTGGTTTAAAGACTCTCATCTCTTAATGTCGAGCTAGCGCTACTTTTGAGCTCCTAGGTGCCTAAAGACAATCAACTCATTCTTTTCAATCTCCTCCTAACACCTACATTAGGCATATATATTGAATATGTGTAAATAAGTTTTTGTACTTGACATGTAAAACTCATATGGAAAAAACTCCTCTTAATGTACCTACCTCAACCACCTTAACGGAAACCGACTTCTTTGTTCTCCAACAATTATTCTAACTGCAGTAAATTCTCGCCGTTTGTTGAGCTTTTGTTTTTTTTGTCCAGTGAACGAAATGTGACCTCTAATAAAGGCGGCAACTGATGCGTGTAGCAGATACAAACGGAGTGAAATAGATGAGAGACTGAAACATGACAACTTTGGCACAACTTAATGTGTGTTTCAGCTGCAAAACTCCTGAGATCAGTCTGAATATGATTTGAAACGTAACCGGATAGATAGGAAGACACGGGATAGATCACCACAACTCTTAAAGCCGAAACATCAACCACTTGAGCTAACACCACACCTGGATAAAGTTGCCACCACTAGATGATAAAGACGCTCGAATCCACGACCAATGGCTCTCCTAAAACCAAAGGAAAAAGGAAAATGATCAACATATCACAAAGGGGTCACAAAGACTCTCCAAATTCTCAATACTCAAAGTCTGATTTTATTCATGCATAAGAGCCTCATTATATAGAGGAAAACAAGCAAATTCATTCCTTGGACTTACAATTAATGTAGACTACTTAGGAAATCCAAAAGACATTTAATTATGCATAAAAACTAGAAAATATGACCAAATTAAGTACTGTCTTGACCATGGACAAAAATGACTCTTGATCTTCTTCTGTTGGGCTCTAAACACTCCTTAAGCATTAAGTCACGAAAACTAGCCCAAGAGCTTGTTACCCACGTGTTTAGAGAGTTGGATGGGCTAAAACCAACATAGAAACAACCAGCCCATTATTCTTCTCAACTCCTTGTGATGTTGCCTTATCTTGCATGCTTTCTCCCGCACCAGTCCCTCCGGGTCAAATCCAGCAACTCTTCATCCTCAAAGTATGGAGAAATATCTCTCACAATGAAAGTAGCTTGCCCGCAAATCTCAACAGAAATATCTCGGCATGAGTTTTGACTTGCGCTTCCCCGCAAACCTCTCCTTTCTCAAGTGCAACCAGGCCAGATCACCTGGTTCAAATGATTTAGCTTGACGATTCTTGTTGGCTTTCTTCTTATACTTGTCATTAGCTCTTAATCTCAGCCCGAACATTCTCATGTAGCTTCTTCATAGTCTTAACACGTTATGCTGCTTCATAGTTTGTTTTAAACTCACAAGGCAAAAGAATCAGATCAATAAGAATAAGAGGATTCAAACTATACTTGTAGTGTAACTCATTGATCTATTGTAAGCAAACTTTGCCTAAGCCAAATTCATATATCATTTCTTCAAGTTCTTCTTGATCAAGCCTCTCAAAAGTGTAGTCAAAGTTTTGTTTGTTACCTCCGTTTGGCCATCTGTTTGTGGATGACAAGATGTATTAAAGACCAGCTTAGTACCAAGTAATCTCCACAAAATCTTCCAAAAATAGCTCAGAAACTTTGAATCACGATCAGAAACAATGGTCTTTGGAACTCCATGAAGACGCACAACCTCCTTAAAGTATAAATCAACAACTTGACTTGCATCATCAGTCTTGTGGTAAGGTATGAAATGTGCCATTTTACTGAACCGATCAACCACAACCATGATAGAATCTTTGCTTCTATGCGTCCTAGGCAATCCCACAATGAAATACATGATCATATCATCCCAAGGCTGTGTAGGAACAAGCAAAGGAGTGTAAAGTCCAGGTTGGAAATGACTTTTCATCCTTTGACAAGTTTCACACCACTCCACAATAGTATGAACATCTATGCCCATCTTCCGCCAAAAGAAATGGTCATGCATAATTTCCAACGTCTTATTGATCCAAAAATGACCAGATAGACCTTCACCACGAGCCTCACGAATTAGCAACTCCCTTATAGAACTCTTAGGAACACACAAATTGTTTCCTTTGAAAAGATATCCATCTTGCAACTGGTACTAATTTGAAACTCCTTTCTTGCACTCACCATAGACTTGCATAAAGTCTAGATCTCCATCATACAGCTCCTTCAATTACTCAAATCCCATAATTCGAGAATCCAGAATAGAGATAAAATCATACCTCCTTGAGAGTGAATCAGCCACCACATTTGTTTTTTTTCAGCCTTGTATTTAGACACAAATGAGAATGATTATAGAAACTCCACCCATTTAGCATGTCTAATGTTCAGCTTGTGCTGGTTGTTTATGAAATTCAACGCCTCATGATCAGAATGAAGAACAAACTGCTCATGTCTCAAGTAATGTTCCCAATGTTCAAGAGCTCTCACAATCGCATAAAACTTCTTATCATACATTGAGTAATTCTTCCTAGCTCTTGTGATATTCTCACTGAAATAAGCTATAGGATGTTGCCCTTGGACAAGAGAAGCTTTGATTTTCATGACACTTGCATCACACTCAACCTCAAAAACTTGATTAAAATCAGGAAGCACCAAAACAGGTGCTTCACATAGTTTTTGCTTCACTACTTCAAACACCTTTTGTGCAGCCATACTCCACTCAAACTTATCTTTCTTCAAGCATTCAGTTATTGCAGCCATGATAGTACTGAAATTTTGTTCAAACCTCTTATATAACGAAGCAAGCCCATATAAGCTTCTCACATCATATTATGTAGTTAGAAATGGCCAACTCCTCATCGCTTCCACCTTGCTTTCATCCACTGAAATCCCATCAACATAAACGACATATCCAAGAAACACAACACTAGAAGTGAAGAATGAACACTTCTTAGGCTTAGCATAGAGTTGGTTTCTGTGTAATACCTCAAAGACATCTCTTAGTTGTTGTGAATGATTCTCCTCATTCTTGCTATAAACCCAAATTTCATCAGAGTAAACTACCACAAACTTCCCTATAAAGTTGTGTAGTACATGATTCATCAACCTCATAAATGTACTGGGTGCATTAGACAAACCAAATGGCATCACAAGCCATTCAAACAGCCCACTCTTTGTCTTGAATGCAGTTTTCCATTCATCGCCTTCTTTCATTATGATTTGGTAATAGCCACTCCTAATCTTTGAAAACACCTTAGAACCATTCAACTCATCCAGTATGTAATCCAAACGTGGTATAGGATAACGGTACTTGATAGTCCTCTTGTTGATAGCTCGGATGTACACACACATCCTCATTGAGCTATCTTTCTTTGGAACAAGTAGAACTGGAATAGAATATGGACTCATGCTCTCCCTCACATAACCCCTAGCAACCAACTCTTCAACTTGTCTATGCAGCTATTTGCTTCCTCTGGGTTACACCTATAAGCTGGTCGATTTGGTAGATGTGCACCAGGAAATAAATCAATTTGGTGCTCGATACCTCTAATAGGAGGCAAACCATGTGGTAAATATTCAGGGAACACATCTCCATACTCGCTCATCAACTTATGTAGCAATGGATGTGTACTCATCACTTTTGTCCCACCACTCTTCTCAACCACCAGCAATGCAATAACCTACTTGCCCTCATCAAGCTTCCTCACAACATGTGACTCACCCAAGAAAAGACTTTTCCTACAGCTATTTTCTTTCAAATGCATTGTTCTGTCACATAGAGTAGGAACTAATGGTGCCAACGTAATATGCTTCTTATTATCCTTGTGAAATAAATAAGTGTTTATGTACCCATCATGTATAGCTCTCCTATCAAACTCCCAAGGTCTCCCAGTCGTTAGAAGTGATATGTGAAGATATAAAATCATCTTAATATTTTTTTTGTGATGATCAATCATACATACTGAAATCTCTGGATATTTTGAATAACTCAATAAATGCATTCTACGATTGTGGTTTTCATCATAATCTCTGCTTGTACCTTTCATTTTATAACTGTTAATAGGACTGAGCATTTTTCTTATGCGATATGTACATTTATGCTTATAACTGCTTATTTCATTAAAAGTTTTCCTTTTTAAGACACATGTCTTTTCAATTTTATTGATATATCTTTTCATTCATGAATACTAATTTCAGTTGGCACTCAAATTCTAATTTTATAAAATATATTATTATTGTCATTTCTCTCTCCTCTTACCTAAAAAATACATCGATTTCATTCTCTTAATTTTTACTTTGTGAATTTGAGTGCTTCGTACTTCACTTCTTTGTTACAAAAGTCTCAAGTTCTTTCCGATTAAATATGTCTCTCCGATTAACTTTTGTGTGATTATTTCTTTATCTTGGAAATTTTCTAGATTTTTTACATATGCATGTTTTGTTCGTAGATTGTAGATTTCAGAATTACTATTCTAGAGATTGAACTTTTACATTATTGTTTTTGCATAACTAACCCTTTAAATTAATACAGTTTAAGTATCCAGAAAAATTCTCTATTATTAACTCTTCCTCTCAATACGTTGTTTTTCCATAACTAACCCTTCGATCTTTCTAACTTTTGGTTTTAGTAACTTTGGTCTCTTACTTCTTCAAACATATAAATTTGGGTTTTGGGTCAATGCAACCGGACTCTTATCCTTCATATTAAATTGAATGAATTTTCTTCAAAACTAAAAATATGCTCTCTTATTCCTCATATTTATTCTCAGTTTAATAGTCAGTGTTTCTATCTTTATCTGCTCTGCCATTGATTTGGACATTCAAATTTTATTATTACATTGCCTAAAGTTAATTTCTGTCTATGAGTTCTACCTGGTAAAAACTAATCTCGCACAATTAAGATTTTGTTAAGAAAACATAATATTCAATGATATATGATGTTATAAAATTCAAGACAATTTTAGGTTTCTGATATATAATGTTGACTTAAAATATATCAAACTATTTCCACATTGCCCACATAATTTTGCACTAAGAGAATTTGATTCTTTTCATTTGGAGATTTTAACATTTCATATACCATGATCGTTTTTTCGAAAACTTCTCATTACAGAATCATATCTATCAATGATTAAGTTTTTACTGAATAGAATTTGTGTTGGTTATAATTGGACTTATTCTTTTTTAATCGTTGTTTACCTTCTTCTTGTTGATCACATTTTGAAAATTTGAAGAGCATGTGGGTTACCATTGAATCATTTATTCGCAATGTGTCTTTCCTCAAATATTAATTGTATGGTTGGGTTTTATAAGGCTGTGTATGCTGGGTTGGTTATACATTGTTGCATAAATTGTAGACTATGAACTCAAATGGAATTGAGTGTAAATTGTTTTTTGTGGTTTCATTCATCTTTGTGTTTTTATGCTTTAGAAGGTCATGTCTATTTATTTTTTACAATAATAATCATTACAAAAAATAGATGTTAATTTCTATGTATCATCACTTTTCGTTATATATTGGTCACTTATAATCATTTTAAATAATTAAAATTTTAATATACATTATTTTCTCCCACGAAATCGCGTGGATTCTAAACCTAGTAATTATAAAATTAACAAAACCAACAAAATTTTTGTAGATATTTTTCGAAAGCGGCGTTTATCTCCCTAATACAAAAATATGTTTTTGCATTTGATGTTTTGTCTCCTCTATTTAATGCATCACTTCTCTCAACTTGTTAACATATAGGGGCATTTTTGTCACAATTCTTGCATGCTATGAGAGATAACTAATTTCCTTTATCCATAGCTACTTAATTATTTGGTCAACTAAGACCACTTACCTTATTCACTCTTTTTTTTCATCTAATTTTGATTCTAACACTTACAGTTAGTTTGGCCTCTATCTCAAGAACCACCATTCACTACTCAATACAATCCAGAAGACCAGAACCTTAATAAATGTCACTGTTTAAAAATTTATTATGGAAGCGAGTCATTATATTACTCAGAATTTGGAATTCGAAACATCGATTTGGACCATGTCATGTATACTAGAGTTTCGGGAAGACTTTATCTTTTTCTAAACAAATTGTTTAGAGTTGGTGAACTAAACTATATATAATGTAATAACGTAACGTCGCGTAGCCCATACTGATTCTAAGTAAATAAGACAACTTTGTTATAAAACACTATTTTTTTTTTTGCACATTGCTTTCTTAATTCAATTATTTTTTGTTGAAAAACTTTCATCTTTTAATATCGAGCTATGCTACTTTTGAGCTGCTAGGTGCCTAAAAACAATCAACTCATTCTTTCCAATATTTTCTTAACACATACACTTTACTGAATCTATGTAAATAAGTTTTTGTACCACAGATGGATAAAACTCTTCTTAATGATGATAATTCCTTCGAATTGGTGCCTTTGCATCACATCTTGGCAAATTTCTTCGTCTTATAAGAAGGTTTCTATTAAACTATATAGGAATACGCTATTTACTTTATCTCTATATATTTTGAATCCACCGAAAACCTTTTATAAACTCTTGTTTTTTTTTTGTCAACAAACTCTTGTTTTCTAACAGTTTTTTTTTTTTTTTTGTTATCATTCCACGTACTTTATTGCACTTGAATTTACCTCGTTGCACATTGAATTCTTTCAGAAGATTTCGTTTTTTTAGAATTTGTTTTTCACAGTTCAGACAATCGAATCTACTGTTCAATTAACTAAATAGTAGTTGACCAAAAAACAAAAATCTAAACACACCAGATCTCAATATGAATAGAGAACAGCATGATTGTTTTCTTTTTCTTTTTCTTTTTCTTTTTCTTTTTCTTTTTCTTTTTCTACTACATGGAATCGAAAAAAATAATTAGAGCACATGAAGTCCACATGACCCAACTCCATTGGATCTCGACTCTTTTCCTTAAAAATAAACACAGTTTTGTAAAATCAGATCGTTGGAGATTTATTCTCTGCCTACATCACACCTCCATTATTAAATAAAGCCAACTGTTGGTCCACACAAGCCACTTCACTCACAGCTTTTACCAGGGACGATTTCGTCATTTGGTCTCCATGTTATTTAGACATGTGCATTTTGGATCCGATTCTATATATTACCCAACCCAAATTTTCCGATCTGTTTTTTTCTTCTTCATCTTTAAAATTTTATTCATTGTTAGCCAAAAATACCAAACCTGATTGGAATATAAACTGGCGGAATCAAGAGATATTTTCAAAAACAAAGTCTAAAAGAAGAAAACAAAACACCAAAAAAATAATACGAAAAAGATAAAATCTAGGAAAACAGAATAAGATAGCTCAAAACTATAAACTCTTTAGTACTACAACTGAAAATCTAAACAGAATAACCTCACGGTTCTTCTCAAAGAACCCAAAGTCACCGGAACTGCATCAAAAGACCAGAGCCTCGAGAATAACCAAACTAACAACAACCTCCATAAACCGGATAAACTACAGAAAACACTAAACCGAGTTAAAACGAACAACAATATCGGCCTAAATGAAAACATGACCAAAACTAGACTAGAGCATAGAAGCTAAAACCATCGTTACCGCTCCAAAAAGACTAAGAACTCAAGCCGACCTAGGCTCAAAGAGAAAACTTTTGAACTCCGGCTTGATATACACTAAAGAAGACCAACAACCCTTATACGCAAACATTCGTTAGCCAAGCCATAATCATCTACAAACATATAACAAGACACCACTGTTGATTCGTAAATCACACAAGGAGTAAAACAGAGAACTTTTATCGGAAACTCGTTTTATTGATTGAATTCAGCGTTACAACAGAGTTTTGATTAAAAAGAACTAAGGAGACTAAAGAACTTGAGATCGGTGCTTGATGAAGCTCTCTCTCTGTTCTTTCTGTCTCTCAGATGATTGTGGATGCCCTCTTCGAGTTTGCCTCCTCCTTATTTATAGGATTTTGAGTCGGTTGTTTAAGAGAATATTCCCGTTTCCAAGTTTAATTAGGAAAGGAAATATTTCGAATCTCCTCCGAGATAAAGAAATCTTCTGTATATCTCGGAGGTCGGTTCCTATCCTGTTATATCGGACTTGGCCTTTGTTGGGCCATTAATTTCGGTAATAAAAACGAGCGGGCTTGTCTTGGACTTTAGAGTTCGGCCAGACAAACCCAAGTCCGTCTTCCTCTTGTCTGAACCATCGTAAACCGATACCAATCTTGGTTCGAACCGAGTTAAACCGGGGAGTGCTAAATTCCCCACTAACAATTGGTCCCTCCCTCAGTTCGGCGAAGGAGTTTTTCGGAGTTCGGCGAGGTTTCTAGGGGTATTCTTTAGCTCGGTTAGAATCGAGATCGGTGCGGTTCATTCGATATTTCCTGCCTTTTGGATCCAACCTCGGTAAATTTCTCTGGGATTTTCAGTCCGGATTTTTTCGAGTTCGGGATTTCCTGTCTTGTGCATATTTTCGCATTGATTCTGAACTTTTGAGTTCGGTGGATTTTTCTCGGGAAAAGGGGTGTTGATTCGTCTTCTTCAGTCGCAGAATTCGAGGAGTCGTCATCATTACACTTTTTCTTATAAATAGCGCTCTGATAGTTGCATAATTTAGCCCATTTTAGCATACATTTTAGTTAGCATTTTGTGACTTATTGCATTCATTTCTTTGTTTTTGGTATAGTTTGCATCCATTTTAGAGTTAGTGAGTCTTAGGTTAGTTTTTGCATATGTTTGTGTGCTATGGAGTCTTTTAGGTACCATTTGGAGCTTATGGAAGCTTATTGGAGTTTTGGGGAAGATCATGGACTAGGAGGAACGTACCCGCAGCAAACGGAGATGATCAAGTGATGAAGGAGAAAACCAGACATTCGCAGCGGCCAGCTCACAGCGGTTAGAGCAGACCGCTGCGGATCCAGCCGGAGCAAAAACCAGAAGTCTCGCAGCGGTCTCGCAGCGGTCAAACCAGACCGCTGCACTTTCAAGTCTCGCAGCGGTCAGGTGCAGCGGTACGAGCAGACCGCTGCGGATCCATCCGGAGCAAACAGCAGGCATTTCACAGCGGTCATGCAGCGGTATGAGCTGACCGCTGTGAAACTTCTCGGACCAAAAAAATTGTCGGGTCAAACCCGGTTTGTCCCGGGTTGACCCGACCCGATCTGTATCTACTTAAGCAAATTAAGCCTAATTAGACAGGGAGTTTTTTGGGCGGCTTCTTTTGAGGGTTCTAAGCCACTTATTTCTTTCTTCTTTTCTTGTTTTTGTTTTGTATGAAAGATTCAAGATCCAAACCATTTTAGTGAAGATTTTCTTAAACTCTTTTTACCATTCTTCTTATTTTGCTTATGGCTTTCATTTGTACGGTTTATATTTGTGATTTAGCTATGTGTGAGTAGTTCTTTTAGGATTCTTGGGTGAAGTAGACTAGGGTGATTCTAGGTTTGTTCTTGATGTTTAAGAACTAGATTGGTTGATATCCTTTCTCATTGAGTGTTATTAATGCTGGATTGGCCTTGACAAAGTTGATTTAGATCATAGGGAATTTCTCGCCCGGAAGGTGTTCGATGAAATTCCCCAACCAATTCAATGAGTGTTTTACATTCCTAGCCTATGGAAATAGATGTCTAGGGTGTTTAATGGCTATTTAGACTTGTTATTAATGCTTGTTAGTCATAGAATCGCGAACGGAAGTTTATGACGATTGACGACTAAGAAATGGGTTAATACCATGGAAGTGGATTAATCTTTAGTAGTGTTCTAAGGCCTAGGGAGATATTTAGTCGAATGTTTGAGCATCTTGAGTAGATTAAAGAATCACCCGAGTCGATTGCTTTACCCGAGAATTCGTTTGTTTAAATTTGATATTAATCGTTTTCTTGTTTGCTTTGCTACTCGTTTATTTCTCTATTTTGCACGTTTCAAATTGTCCGATAAAAACCAAAACCCGATATTTGCTTAGATTAGATAGCGTCCTGTATTCTTAGTGCGTCGTTCTTATTTCCCTGTGGATTCGATCCCAAAGTGCTACAATGACATGCCATTAGATTGAGGCATTGTGCACAGTGGGTAATTGTGCGAACCGTAAAAAGTTCATTATCAATTTGGCGCCGTTGCCGGGGAAATTAGCAATAGCCATTAGGATTTGGATACTATTTGAGACTAAGTTCTTGACTTCTACTAACATTTTATTTTCTTCTTTTTTGCTTCTTAGAGTCGATGGCCATGGATTACAATGATTGGCCACAAGAAGAGGATGCCACATTTGATGAAAGCATTGATGATGAGCCATATGTGGAGCCACCATTTGATGAAAGTGTAGTCACATCAGAACAAAAAGTAGAGTTGGATGAGCTTTGCAAAGAAAACCCGGCATTGACAAGGAGTAATCTCGCGATTATGATCCGTTTGAACCTCATGTCACGTCGGGCAGCGCTTGAGGGAAGGGAGCTCACATATATTGAGATAAAGATAGCTCATGCACTCGAAGAGGTAATTTATTGGGTTCCACCATGCCAACTAGAAGGTATTTTTGACACAACCTTTGAAATCGTTGATTATGAGGATAGTCACTTGCCTTGCATTGAAGATGTAGCTTCTAGTTCACATGCTCTCAAGCTCATTAATGATTGCTGTGATTTAATATGTGAGTCTCAAATACTAGAAACCTTAAGAGTAGAAAAGCTTGCTAGTGATTATCATGAAGTATGTTTTGATATTAATTATCTATGTGCTTTGAATGATCATGATATCGAGTTTAAGCTTTCAATGCCTGAGGAATCTAGTTCTCTTCTTGAAAAATCTTACCTATGGGGTGTGCTTGATGTAGATAAGATCTTGAATGAGATAGATGACCCTAAGGTTGAGATGAAATCTAGGAAAGAGGATGTGTTTTACATGATTGATGGAGATGAAGTTGACTATTTTGTGATTAACTCGTTTAAACATGAAATCGACTTTATTTTTCCTTCAAATGCATTTGGTCCTCGTGAACATCTCATCATCAAGGAAAATTCCAAGATGTATGCTATATTTCTAGTAACCTTTCTTGATGTGATTTATGCCTCTTTGCCATGGATAGTCGTGTGCCATGTTGCATATTTTGTTTCTTGTCCTGACAAGAGAAGGACCAAAGGTGCATTGGCTCAACCTTTTGATTCTCATGATTAACAGTTGAAACGTCAAGCTTAGCGACGTAAAACAAGCGCTCTTGGGAGGCATTCCCATGACTATCTTTGTATATATTTTCGTTCTTTCTTGTTCTTTTTAATGTTTTTGTTTGATGTTTATAGTTTTCTTGGGTCCAAGGTCGTGGTGCTTAATGCATGAATGGGTATAGCTACAGCACGTCACATTTCTCTCCAATCCAAAGGTATGATCCAAACTCCATTTCATTGTACATACTTTTGCATATTTTTACCTTCTCTTTGATTTGTGTTGCACCGAGACGTTGCAATTCAAGTTCGGGGGAAGGATTTGTGTCTTTTGATCTTGTGTTTTGTGATCTTATTTTTATTTTTCCATCTTTGAGTCTCATTCATTCATATAAGTGCATATAAAAACCACAAAAAAAAAAAAAAAATTTTAGTTGCATTTTGCATGTTTAAGATTGAGTCTAGATGCATATAGGTTTGCATTCACTTGCATTGGGAGAATTATCCATGTAGAATATAAACTTAAGAGCTTGAATTAATACCCTCGTTAGGAGTTCTTTGATGCATTTGAGCGATCACGAAGTTAAGGATGATCCATGCTTTGATCTTGCGGTTTGAATGTTTTTGTCTTGGTTGAAGCATGCTTTGAATTGAATCTAACTCTATCTACATGAACTCTAATCTTGACTTGAAATTATCATGCTTGTACATTGAAAAGTTGAACTCATGGATGTCATATACATATTTGAGCTATCTTACCCCTTTTTACCACTCTCTTGTTAGCTCAAATAGCTGATTCCCATATTTGGAACGGTTAACCACACCCTTAACTAAGCCTTTCCTTCAAGCCTTCATCTCTTGTGTGTGTCGTGAGGCCTAATTTTGAATGAACTTAGCAAAAAGTGTTGAGTTTGGAACGACAAGGAGTTGATAGATAGGTTGGTGATTTGGGTGTTGATGTAAAGAAAAGAAAGTGTGGAGAAAGGAGAAGATTGAGAAAAAGGATAGGGGAAAGTAATAAGTTTGGGTTGGTTGGTATGAAAATGTGGAATAGCTCTAGGGGTTGCAAGTATAAGTCTCTATGTGTGTAGAAGAAAGAAAGAGCCAAAAAAAAAAAAAAAAAAAAATATATATATATATATGGCTAAAGCATCTAAATGATGATTGAGAGACTAGTTATGAAAGTGAAAAAGAGCTAAAAGAAAAAGATGAAGAGCCAATCCATTTGTTGAAAGAGAAGAAGAAAAGAAATGTGGTCTAAGAAGGCAAAATGCCTTGTGATATGGGTAGTTTAGAATGGATCTTGATGAGTTTAGAAATAGGAGTGGAGTTCATATTGGGGCATTGGGTAGACGGATGTCATCCTTGTACGCATCAATTGTTCTTTACTCTTAGCATTTTGCCAAAGTTCATTCTTTCGTGAGAGATCCCATTGCATTGGAATACCCACATGATTGAGATCATTTTTATCTCAAAACCTTTTCCCTAAGCCAAATGAGTTCACTTGATTTTTATTAAGCATGATTCACCATTGTACTTAATGAATGTTAAAGAGTTAGAGGATATGATTACTTGTAGATGCTAAGGCTTATACCAAATTCGTGTAGCGACGAGTATGGCTAAATCTTTTGAAGTAGAGGTTGTTTGTGCATCACATAACTACTACCAAGTGCATTGAATTGAATTCTTTTGTTAATATTCTTGGATATGATATCCCGCATTCCAACCTCCTCTTCGATTTGTTCTTGTTTGTTTGCTTGCGGACAAGCAAAAGGCAAGTTCGGGGGAGTTGATAGTTGCATAATTTAGCCCATTTTAGCATACATTTTAGTTAGCATTTTGTGACTTATTGCATTCATTTCTTTGTTTTTGGTATAGTTTGCATCCATTTTAGAGTTAGTGAGTCTTAGGTTAGTTTTTGCATATGTTTGTGTGCTATGGAGTCTTTTAGGTACCATTTGGAGCTTATGGAAGCTTATTGGAGTTTTGGGGAAGATCATGGACTAGGAGGAACGTACCCGCAGCAAACGGAGATGATCAAGTGATGAAGGAGAAAACCAGACATTCGCAGCGGCCAGCTCACAGCGGTTAGAGCAGACCGCTGCGGATCCAGCCGGAGCAAAAACCAGAAGTCTCGCAGCGGTCTCGCAGCGGTCAAACCAGACCGCTGCACTTTCAAGTCTCGCAGCGGTCAGGTGCAGCGGTACGAGCAGACCGCTGCGGATCCATCCGGAGCAAACAGCAGGCATTTCACAGCGGTCATGCAGCGGTATGAGCTGACCGCTGTGAAACTTCTCGGACCAAAAAAATTGTCGGGTCAAACCCGGTTTGTCCCGGGTTGACCCGACCCGATCTGTATCTACTTAAGCAAATTAAGCCTAATTAGACAGGGAGTTTTTTGGGCGGCTTCTTTTGAGGGTTCTAAGCCACTTATTTCTTTCTTCTTTTCTTGTTTTTGTTTTGTATGAAAGATTCAAGATCCAAACCATTTTAGTGAAGATTTTCTTAAACTCTTTTTACCATTCTTCTTATTTTGCTTATGGCTTTCATTTGTACGGTTTATATTTGTGATTTAGCTATGTGTGAGTAGTTCTTTTAGGATTCTTGGGTGAAGTAGACTAGGGTGATTCTAGGTTTGTTCTTGATGTTTAAGAACTAGATTGGTTGATATCCTTTCTCATTGAGTGTTATTAATGCTGGATTGGCCTTGACAAAGTTGATTTAGATCATAGGGAATTTCTCGCCCGGAAGGTGTTCGATGAAATTCCCCAACCAATTCAATGAGTGTTTTACATTCCTAGCCTATGGAAATAGATGTCTAGGGTGTTTAATGGCTATTTAGACTTGTTATTAATGCTTGTTAGTCATAGAATCGCGAACGGAAGTTTATGACGATTGACGACTAAGAAATGGGTTAATACCATGGAAGTGGATTAATCTTTAGTAGTGTTCTAAGGCCTAGGGAGATATTTAGTCGAATGTTTGAGCATCTTGAGTAGATTAAAGAATCACCCGAGTCGATTGCTTTACCCGAGAATTCGTTTGTTTAAATTTGATATTAATCGTTTTCTTGTTTGCTTTGCTACTCGTTTATTTCTCTATTTTGCACGTTTCAAATTGTCCGATAAAAACCAAAACCCGATATTTGCTTAGATTAGATAGCGTCCTGTATTCTTAGTGCGTCGTTCTTATTTCCCTGTGGATTCGATCCCAAAGTGCTACAATGACATGCCATTAGATTGAGGCATTGTGCACAGTGGGTAATTGTGCGAACCGTAAAAAGTTCATTATCACGCTCGAACCACCCCCATTCTTCACTTCTTCCTTGTTTTCAAAAAGGTATTTTCACTTTCTCTCTCTAGGGCTCTCCCTTCTCTCTAGAATTATTTATTTTTCCGTTCTCCGATCATCTCTTCCACCGTGATTTCTCCGATTTGCACGAAGATTTTCAAGTTCTTTATTCTGTTCTTCATCAACTTCTTCGTTTCAATCGAAATGAGTTCGAAAACTTCTTCCTCTTCTGTTAATAACTGAACTCCACCGCCGAAGCTCTCCGGTCTTGAGTTATTTATTGATAGCTCTGATTCGAGTTCAGACGGTCTGAGCAATGTTCGACAGGAACTGATCAGGCGCAATTCTCTGCATGCTGTTGCCGGACCGAGTAGCCCAAGGGTCGTCATTGAGGTCCGTCACCTTATCGATGAGGATGAGCCCAGAGAAGAGGTTGCTGAATCGAATGATCAAGTTCGGGCGGATCGAGAGTTTGCAGCTCGGCTTGCGGAGGGAGAAGATGTAGCTCGCCCGGATGATCATGCTGCTTTATCAGAAGTTCGTCAAGGTGATGAAGATGATATCCCCCTGACAACAGTCAGACGAGTGGTTGAGAGGCTTTCGAACATCGGGCCGTCTCGTTCTAAGAGAGAGACGGTTTAAGATACCCTGGAGCGATGCAATGCTCCGGACGATCTGGTTTTCAAGATTCCGAAGATTATCGATCGTCATTGGGATGCTCCTGAAGGTTACGTATGCGTTTATGAGGAGTATTTTAGAAGCTGCGGTCTTCAGTTTCCTCTTCCGGAGCTCCTTTATAAGTACTGCAAAAGGCGACATGTCGCAGTCTCCCAACTCATGCCGGCCACGATACTCAACATCATGGGCCTCCTTGCTCTTGGGGAGGAGTGCGGTATTCCTATCACAGCCAAGATCTTTGAAAGGCTGTTTCGGGTGAATTTCTCGAAGGCCAGGCCTTGGTTTTTGTCGGCTAACGCAAAGCCGGAGTATGATCTTGTTACCGGGAACAAGCCGAGCAAGGTCAACAACTGGAGTTCCCGATACGTTTATGTTAAGATGGATGAATCTTCTGTTGAGCGTCCGGACGGGAGCTACCGAACTCATTGGAGGACTCCTATCGGTAGATATTGGTTTCTCGATCTTTATCATTTGTTTTGTTTTGCCTAAGTTATATTTCTCTTTTTGTTTTCAGATCTTCACGTACCTGGTTTCCTTATCACCACACTCGGTTTCACCTTTGTTCACGCGAAGCAGTTAAGTGCAGCTGGGAAAGCTCGGTGGCTTGAAGCATACCAGTAAAAACTTGACTTGAAAGCCAAACGAGCTCTTAAAGGTATATGTCGGAAAATTTTACTTCGTAATCTGGCGATTGCTTCACTGGTGACGATGTGGTTTTTCATATATTTACCTCTCTTTCTTTTTTATATAGCAAATCCTTCTCGCCGACGAAAAATGAAGCTTGACGACATCCCCGACCTGATCGCCGAGATGGACGGTGAAGATGAGAACATAAAAGTCCCGCCTGCTATTCAGGATCGGCAAACTACTGCCGACGTGGAAATCGTCGAAGAACAGGCTCCGGGTGAGGAACCGGTTCCTGCTGAAAGACGCACTTCTCCAGTGGACGTGGCGAAGATGATGAGAAGGAAAAAGAAGGGCAAGAGGCCAGCGAAGCAAGCTGTTGAGGTCGGTGCGGGGAATGCCAAAACTCAAAGCGTCGAAAATGACACGGTGGTTATATCGGACAGCTCCGCTGCATCAAAGAGGCAGCGAATTTCTGGGGCCACGGCCCATTCTGTCAGTTTCGGTTATGACAAGAATGAGCCGGTGACGAATGATGTAGAGGCTTGCGCCGATCTATATCGCCAACTGAACTTCAACTCGGAGGTGCTTCCTCCAGTCGAGGATCTTTTCCAGTCCGAAGCTTATAAGAAGCTGGCTCGGACTACTGCTGAGGTAAATAAGCTTTTCTGAATTCGGATGATTTGATCTTTTTTTTTATCTTCTATCGTGATGGGCCTTTTCCTTCCTCATATGGTGGCTCAAACGAACGAGCTCGTCGGCACCTATGACCGCGAGCTCGATTCCGCCCGCCAAAGGGCGCTTAAGACTAGCGTACAGGTCGTGGAGCTCCGCAAAGCGTTGCTTGTTGAGCAAGAGAGGACGAGGGCTGGCAATTTCGCAGTTGCCGAGCTGACAAGGGAGATTGCCGTGTTGAAGGCTTCCAAGGCCGAGCTCGCTAAGGAGAGAGATGCCCTTGCTCATACTTTGTTTCGGGAGATATCTCGTCTGCGAGCTGGTCGTACTCAGCAGATTATGAAAAAGAAGGAGGTCACAGAGAAATTCCAGGTTCGGCTTCAGAAGGTCAAGGATCATTTGGCGGCTCTAGACCGGGTTAAAAAACCGTTCCTTGCTGTTAATCAAGCTCAAGGGGCTCTCGGCTTCTGCAATAGTCTCGAGGCGAAGCACAGTATCATCTTCCCGCCATCTTGTATCGAGAGACTCAAGAAAATCAAAGCCACGAAGTTGGCTGAATACGAGGCAGTTGATCTCTGCGAGCTTGCCGAGGAAGATATGGTTGTGTCGCCTTTCATCGAGCCGATTCATCCGGAGATATCTCTCCCAATAGGTACTGAGGTCCCGGCGGGTATCGACATATTTGGTTCTAACCGGCCTGCGATGTCTGGTGATCGAGCTGACGCCATGCAGAATCAAAATGTCTGATTTTATGTGCCTTGTATTTCTCGGTTATTTGTGGCGCTTTTGCCTTGTAATTTTTTGTTTTTGGCCAATGAGGCTTATAACTCGACCTTTTGGACCGGAGGATTTTTATAGTCCGGTATCCACTAGTTCTCTTATGACATTTTTCATAATCATGATTTATGATTTGCCTTAATCGTTTTATTTTTATTTTTTTTGGAATATTCATTTTATCAAATTTCGGCTTGTTTGAAGTCGTAAATCTATACGAACTTTTCAAATCTGCCGTATACAAAATGATGCCGTAAACAGTACGGTCTTAACCTGGGTGAAGAGGACGGACTTGATTCTATGATTTATTTGAAATCGGCGGTCTGTTTAACAGATCGGCTTATGCTTTGCGATTGTTAAGGAATCGGCTTAGAATTTCGCGATTGTTGAGAAACCGGCTTAGAATTTCGCGATTATTGAGAAATAGGCTTAGCTTTTCGCGAGGAATGACGTTCGACTTTACCTTTGGAGCTCGGCACAAGAGTACATGAACAGCTCATCTTAAGATACTCCAAGGTTTTCTCAGATCGAATCCGAGTGTGCGAGACAGGCTTGGCTTATTTAGCTCAAATGATCTGAGAATAAGTTGAATGCGAGACTGGTCTCGGCTTTATGCATGGAAGGTGTTTTATCCATAGCACCATGAGGATGCATGCGAGCAATAGCTCGGCTTAATTTGATTTTATCGATCGTCTGGCCAGGACGTCGATGTGGGAACCGTGATGGTTGAAAGTGATTTTCTGGAGTTTGGCGAACTGTTCGAAGTTCGGCTTTCGATGGTACGACTTTTGAGAGTTCGGTGAATTGTTCAAACTTTTGGAGTTCGGCGAACTTGTTTAAAGTTCGGTTTTCGATGATACATATTTTTAGAATTCGGCGGACTGTTTAAAGTTCAGCTTTCGATGATACGAATTTTTAGAATTCGGCAGACTGTTTAAAGTTCGGCTTTTGCCTTGGATAAAATTTTATTAAAGTAACAGCTGAACCCAAGGTGGGCTGCCTACGTACCCTCGAAATAAGGATCAAGCCATTCGTAGTTCATATTACATCATTGTTGAAATCGAGCATAAAGGGGCTCGGTGATCCTTTTTTTTTTTTTAGCGCTTCTAGTTGTAGTAGCGTTTGAGATTCATCGAGTTCCATGATCGCGGGATCGGTGTTTCGTCCAATCTCACAATTTTGTACACTTCGGGCTTTACGAACCTTATGATCTGATAGGGCCCTTCCCAGTTAGTGCCGAGTTTTCCTGCGTTCTTCTCTTCGGTGCCTTCGAAGACTTTTCGTAAGACGAGATCGCCATCTTCAAAGTGGCGCCCACGAACTTTTTTGTTGTAGTAGCGTGCTGCCAAGTTTTGATAATTTTGGATGCGAAGCAAAGCTTGATCGCGTTGCTCTTCGAGTGCGTCGAGGTTATCGAGCATGAATTCATCGTTTAGAACAGGATTTTCCACTAGCATCGCCCAGCGTATTGTTGGAATGTTTAGTTCGGCGGGACAGAGAGCTTCAACGCCGTAAGCCAGGTAGAAAGGGGATTGTCTGGTTGATTGTCTTGTAGTGGTGCGATAAGACCATAAGACTCCATTAAGTTCGTCAGCCCAACGACCTTTTCTGACATCCAAACATTTTTTGAGTCCGTCAATGATGGTTTTGTTTGTTGATTCGGCCTGGCCATTGCTTTTAAGGTACCTTGGTGTGGAGAAACTTAGTCGGATTTTCCACATGGCACAGAAATTGCCAAACAATGTTGAGATGAATTGCGGCCCGTTATCGGTGACGATTTCGTACGGGACTCCGTGTCGGCATATGATGTTTTTCCAAACGAACTTCTTGACATCGGAGGCATGGATTTCAGGGTATGACTCGGCTTCGACCCACTTGGTAAAGTAGTCTGTCATGACGAGGATGAATTTTTTCTGTGTGGTGGAACGTCGCTAGGACCGATTATGTCCATTCCCCAACGCATGAACGGGTATGGGGCTGTTGATGTAGTTAGTAGTTCGGTTGGGAGATGTATCATCGAGCCGTGCCTTTGACATTTTTCGCACTTGGCTACGAATTTATCACAATCTGCTTACATGGTTGGCCAGTAATAGCTCGCCTTTTTTATCTTTAGGGCCAAGGAACGTCCTCCGGCATGGTTTCCGCTGTCACCTTCGTGTATCATTTTCATGACCTCGTGAATATCGTTGCCGGACACGCATTTGAGAATGACGCCCACATCACTCCAACGGATTTTCCACTTGGCACAGAAATCGCCAAACAATGTTGAGATGAATTGCGGCCCGTTATCGGTGACGATTTCGTACGGGAATCCATGTCGGCATATGATGTTTTTCCAGACGAACTTCTTGACATCGGAGGCATGGATTTCGGGGTATGACTCGGCTTCGACCCACTTGGTAAAGTAGTCTGTCATGACGAGGATGAATTTTTTCTGTGTGGTGGAACGTCGCAGAGGACCGATTATGTCCATTCCCCAGCGCATGAACGGGTATGGGGCTGGTGATGTAGTTAGTAGTTCGGTTGGGAGATGTATCATCGAGCCGTGCCTTTGACATTTTTCGCACTTGGCTACGAATTTATCACAATCTGCTTGCATGGTTGGCAAGTAATAGCTCGCCTTTTTTTATCTTTAGGACCAAGGAACGTCCTCCGGCATGGTTTCCGCCGTCGCCTTCGTGTATCATTTTCATGACCTCGTGAATATCGTTGCCGGACACGCATTTGAGAAGGACGCCCGCAGCACTCCAACGGAATAGTCCGTCACGGATAAGTATGTATCAAGCAGCACGTATTTTGAGTTCCCGGGCTGCCCATCTGTCGGCTGGGACTATCCCGTCAATGATATACATTTTGATTTCTTGTGTCCAGTCTGTGGGTGTAAGCTCGCTTAAGGGTTTGATATTTATTGGCGTATAAAGGCCCTCTGATGGTTCCTTGGTTTCGTCGTCGGAGTGTTTTTGTGTTGGCTCGACGATGTGTTCGGTTTCGTCGTCGGAGTGGTTTTGCCTTTGTTTTCGCGGGACGGGCTCGGCTGCTAGGTAATCTTCGTAATTATGCCTGCGAGTGGTGATATTGCATTCCTCTATATTTTCAATGCTCGGCTCGGGTATACTTTCGACTGGTATCGTCCTTTTAATATGAGGATCCGAACTCGATGCCAATGCGGCAAGTGCGTCGGCTGGAGCGTTTTCCCCCCTTGGGATTTTGGTGAGATCAAAGTATTCGAACTCGGTGGCGAGTTTTTTCATGAGTTTTTTCACGAGTTTTTTCATCATACTCTCCATTGTTTTTTCACGAGTTTTTTCACAAGTATTTGAGGTACGCGTCCATTCGATCGTTCTTTGCATCATACTCTCCGCTGAATTGGCTGGCGACGAGCTGCGAGTCACAATAGGCCCGTATGCGAGTTGTGCCGATGGCCTTGGCTAAGCGGAGTCCGGCGAGTAATGCTTCGTACTCTGATTCGTTATTTGACGCGTTGAATGCCAGACGGAAGGATTGTTCCAAGATTTCTCCGGTTGGAGACTGAAGTCGTATGCCTACTCCCGACCCTCGATGGGATGATGATCCGTCCACGTGGAGGATCCATTGTTCGGTAACTATTACGTCAATATCGATGAGCTCCTGTGGTAGCTCGATAAGAAAGTCGGCGAGGACTTGCGACTTGAAGCTTGTCTGATTCTTATAATTGATATCATATTCGCTGAGCTCGATTGCCCATTTGGCGAGTCGACCGGATTGGTTTGGACTGTGTAAGATTGTTCGGAGTGGCTGATCGGTTAAGATGGCGATAGAGTGTGATTGAAAATACAGTCTAAGTTTCCGAGCAGCAATGACGACGGCGAGAGCAAGTTTTTTGAGGGTTGTATATCGGCTCTCGGCGCCATCGAGTGATTTGCTTATGTAGAAGATTGGCTTCTGCTCACCTCTGTCTTCCCGAACGAAAACTCCGCTAACCGCCGAGGTTGAAATTGCGATGTTAAGATAGAGAGTTTCACCATCCTCGGGTTTGGTTAAGATCGGTGGAGTAGACAGGTATTCCTTGAGTTGTTTGAACGCTTCTTCACATTGGTCGTCCCATTCCAGGTGCTTGTTGCCGTGTAGCAGCTGATAGAAGGGGAGACATTTGTCGGTAGATCGTGAGATGAATCTGTTAAGTGCGGCTATGCAGCCGGTCAACCGTTGGACTTCTCTTTTTGTTGTCGGGGATGGGAGGTCGAGGATTGCGGAGATCTGTTTAGGATTAGCCTCGATTCCTCTTTGAGTGACGATATATCCGAGGAACTGTCCTGATGTCACTCCAAACGTGCACTTAGTTGGATTGAGCTTCATGTCGTACTCGTTCAATATGTCGAAACACGTGTTGAGATGTCTGATATGATCCTTGACGACAAGCGATTTGACGAGCATATCGTCGATATAAACTTTCATGATTTTGCCGAGCTGGCTAGCGAACATGCGGTTGACCAGTCTTTGGTATGTTGCTCCGGCGTTCTTCAGGGCGAATGACATGACTTTGTAGCAGTAGATGCCACGATCGGTGATGAAAGAAGTTTTCTCGCGATCGCCTGGATGCATGAGTATCTTGTTATAGCCCGAGAACGCATCCATGAAAGAGAGGAGTTCGTTCCCGGCTGTAACTTCGACGAGTATATCGATATCTGGGAGTGGGAAGCTGTCTTTTAGGCAGGCTTTGTTGAGATCGGTAAAATCAACGCAGATTCTTCACTTTCCGTTTTTCCTTTTAACGACGACTGGGTTTGCCAGCCAGTCCGGATATCGAACCTCCGTAATTGACCCTGCTCCAAGAAACTGTTCGACCTCGTCATTGACAGCCTGGGCCTTCTCGGGTCCGAGCTTGCGCCGTTTCTGTTTGATCGGTTTGAAGGTGGAATCGATATTGAGTTCGTGACTTGTGATTTTTGGATCGATCTCGGGCATGTCGGTTATTGACCAGGCGAAGGTTGATACGTTCCTTTTGAGAAAGCGGACTAGGTCATACTTGATTTCTTCATTGAGTTCGGCTCCAATTTCGACGCATCTGTCGGGATTGAGTTCGTCGATCTTGACTTGAATAATTATGTCTCGTCTCGGCATATCGGGGTTATTAACGGTTTTCTTCGTGTCGATTATGCATGTGCGGGGTGCTGTCCTCAACTTGCACTCATTGATATAGCAAGTTCGGGACATCACTTGGTGGCCTCTCAGAGTGAAAACTCCAGATGGTGTTGGAAATTTTAAGTATTGGTGGTAAGTCGAGACGACGACCTTCATCATGTATATCCATGGCGTTCCAAGTATGACATTGTATATGGCGGGTTTATCCAGGACTAGGAATTTTACCATCTGCATGATCCCGCCAACGTAAACGGGAATTTATACCGTTCCCGCGGTCATGGTCTGCTCGCTTGAAAATCTTGTTAGTGGTTCGATATTCGGCTTGATCTGAGCATCCGGGAAGTCCATGTTTCTAAGTGTTTCTCTGAATATTACGTTAACCGAACTTCCGGTGTCAACGAGGACTCGTCCGACAGCTACATCTCCGATAAGTATTTTGACGACCAGTGGGTCGTTATGCGGCATGTGCAGCCCCTCAATATTGGCTTCGGAGAAGGTGATCGGCACCCCACTTGTTGTAGCTCGGTTTTCACGTTGTGCGGCCTATTCCTCTCTACTGTACTCTTTAATTGCCCGGACGGAATAGTTGCAAGATTCCAATGCTCCCATGATCATGTTGACGCGTTTCCGGACTTGGGGGGTGTGTTGGTTTTCCGTTTGTTCCTTCTGATCTCGTTTCTGTTGACTTATGTCGGCGGCGTCTATTGCTTGCTCGGGATCTTTCTTTGATTTGCCGTTGTCACGACGTCATTTTCCGATTTGTTGCGGCGGGGTCTGTTCGTAGGTCGAAACGCCCCTTCTACCGGGACCTCCCCTTTCTTGTATTTCATCAGCAAGAAGTCTTGGAGATGCCGGCAGTCTTCGGTGGTATGACCCTCACGATTATGAAAGTGGCAGAACGGTTCGGACTCGTTTTCGGACTCTTTTGAGTCGTCTGATCGGATCCATGTGTTCCAGTGTTGTTGTGATTGGACGGCATTGACTGGTTGCCTCGGAGGGGCGTATTGCTTTTCCTTGACGAGGAGTTGCTTTGGAGGAGCGTACTGCTTATCCTTTGCGGCTTCCTCCTCTTACTCGAGGATGTAGATGTGCGACTTGTGCAGGATATCTTCTAAGGATTTCGGCCAGATTCGTTTGATTTCTTTTTGAAAGTCGGACCGATACCAGGTTGCTTTGTAAAGGGCCTCTATTGCGGCTTCATCGTCGATTGTGCAATGAGATACCACTTCTTTGAAGCGGTTCATGAAATTGCGTAGAGGTTCGTCGCTTTTCTGTTCGAGTGTCCAGAGGTAGGTATTTCTTGTTTTATGTTTCATGAACATGGTAAAGCGTTTGAGGAATTTCGTTGTAAGCTCGTTGTAGTTGTTGATTGAGTTCGCATCGAGTTGTGAGAACCAGTCGAGTGCGGTTCCGAAAATATTTTCCACGAACAGTTGACACATGGCTGCGTCTTTTTCTTCCTTGTTAAAGAAGCAAAAACGGTTCATCATGATTACGAACGAGGTCAGGAAGTGACGCGGGTCGGTGTGTCCGTCGTATGGGGTAATCTTAACTCTTTTCAGGCGTCGGACTGGAGTATTGATGACCTGATATGTGAATGGTGTCTTTTGTGTTTCCTGGACAACTCGATCGGTCTCTAGTGCTGAGCTCGTAGCTTGATGGACTTTGGATCGGATATCTTGAAGCTGAGCTCGGACGTCCTCGAACTCCAGGCCTATGGATGCTTGATCGGTGATGCGGGTTCCCGGACTGGCCGTGGATCTTCTCGTCGGTAAGTCTGCCGTGTTTGGATTTCGGGCACCGTTAAGCTCGGGTAAGAGGTTCCGACGAAGATCGTTTTCAGGGGTGATCGGGTTCTGGTCGAATATTCCGATCTGGTTTCTGAGTTTGGCTTGTGAAGCTAGCAGAGATTCGAACCGCTCCTCGTTCCTCTTAGAGATTTCTGCGAGTTGAGCCGCCATGGCCTCTAGGAGTGTGGTTGGATCGGCTAACGTCGGAGCTGTTGGCCTGACCTCCGGAGGGTTCGGATGACTGTCCTCTCCGGTAGGTAAGTTCGGAAGGTTTCCTCCGGTAGGTAACAGATCGGTATCCTTCAGGATGGTCCCATTGTTTGTCTGATCGACGTCGGCGATGATGACTGCTGGAGTGTATAATGGGTTCTTCATTGCCGAACTCAATCAATCGAGATCTGAAAGTTCTGTTTTATTTCACTCCCCACAGTCGGCGCCAATTGTTGATTCGTAAATCACAAAAGGAGTAAAACAGAGAACTTTGATCGGAAACTCGTTTTATTGATTGAATTCAGCGTTACAACAGAGTTTTGATGAAAAAGAACTAAGGAGACTAAAGAACGAATCTCTCTCTCTGTTCTTTATGTCTCTCAGATGATTGTGGATGCCCTCTTCGAGTTTGCCTCCTCCTTATTTATAGGATTTTGAGTCGGTTGTTTAAGAGAATATTCTCTTTTCCAAGTTTGATTAGGAAATGAAATATTCCGAACCTCCTCCGAGATAAGGAAATCTTCCGTATATCTCGGAGGTCGGTTCCTATCCTGTTATATCGGACTGGGCCTTTGTTGGGCCATTAATTTTGGTAATAAAAACGAGCGGGCTTGTCTTGGGCTTTAGAGTTCGGCCAGACAAACCCAAGTCCATCTTCCTCTTGTCCGAACCATCGTAAACCGATACCGATCTCGGTTCGAACCGAGTTAAACCGGGAGAGTGCTAAATCCCCTGTAACAACCACCACGCAAAAATAATATGTTTAGATTAAGATAAAAGATTTACCCCATAAAAATAATAATAATATTTTGTTTAAATTAAGATAAATTATTGTAACTAGCAAAGAGCAGGATAATTATTTGGAATGCCCGATTATCGGTTTTGATGATTAAAAAATTTTAAATAAAATTTTAAAATTATAACAAATTATCCAAAAATTCTCAGTTATCCTAAATATTTCAAAAAATATCCATGTTTTCTAATATTATTTTAAATTATCCATAACATAGTTTTTCCGAATGTATTTTAACACTTTTGGTAAGATATAATAGTTTTTTTTTGCAGAAAACTACCCAAAATATCTGAATGTAACCTTTACGTAATTGGATAGTAATTTTAACAACCCGTACGTTACTCACTACCTGCATTATCCGACCCCCTATCTTTTAAGAGCGATGTGTGTAGCAGGAAGTAAAACAGAGTGAAAGAAATATAAACTATAACATGACAACTTAAAACACCAAATTAATTAATGTGTGTTGTGGGTTGTGTACTCCTGATAACAATATGAACATAACCGGATAGATAGAGATACATGATTATCAAGATTCATAAAATCTAAGCACAAGAACCGATAAAGAAACCTATTGTACTAACATCACTGGATAAAGTTGCCACCACTAGAAGATAAAAATGGTAGAATCCACCACCATTGACTTTTCCAAAACCAAAAGATAAAAGAAAATGATTTGAACATATGCAAGAGGTTATAGAGACTCTCTAAATTCTTAAACCCGTCTTCTGATTTTATTAGATAAAATGAGCCTCTATATATATATATATATATTTATATATAAAATACATCAAATTCATCGATAAAAGTACACTAAATAAAAAAGACTTAAGAAAAAAACTCATTTCTAATCTACATAGAAAATAGAAAAGAAATTTGAAAATAGATGCAGTCTTGACCATGAAAAAAAATAATTCTTCAAGTGATTGTCTCTAAGTTAGAAATACTCCATTAAATAGATTGAAGATAGTTCATAGGCAGAACACTAGTAAAACTGAAAGTAGACCATTGGCAAAACACCAATAGAACTAAAGATAGACCAAGAGGGCAATACTCTAATGACTGATAAACCATTGGAAGATCGATCGTTGCTAGACTAATGACAGAATAATAAACAACAATATTACAGTTAGTGATAGTCCATTCTTCTTCTCTGCCTCTTATGTTGTTTCTCTTGCCTCTTGTCATTTTACCAAACTATTTACCCGAAATGAACAGTCTAACGTTGTTCTTCTTTTAACCATTTTTTGTTCAAACAAAATTAAGAAAAAAAAAAGTAAAAGCAGTGAGAGAAAAAAAAGAGTTTGCAAATGGAGAGAGAGGGTGACCACTATGGATTGGAGACAGCGCAACCCAATTACTCATTTATTTTTCCTACTTTTTTATTTATTTATTTATTTTTGATCAAATACAAAAACAAAAACTTTGGTTTTTTTTTTTGTTTTGCTAAAGCTCAAGACTTTGTGGAGTAACAATTAGACCCAAAAGAAGACCTGAATCGATCTGTCTTCTTTCTTCTCTCCTGCAGCAATGCCGGAGATTTAGCGGTCTTTTGCCTAATTTTCTGCTCTTTCTCTTTCTGTGTTTCCAATTTTCGTTTTCGTCTCCTTTCATTGAAGCTCTTCTTGCAGCAACAATGGCGTCTAGAACCAAGTGGGTACTTTGTTCTTTCTTAGTTTTAGCTTTTCTTCCATAATTAAACTCTTGAACTTTGAATAAAATTGGATCTGAGATGCTATCTTCAGTTTTCTTGTTCGGAATGTGATGTGTTTTGTCGGATAATAAGCTGCTCATTTTCTCAAAGCATTTTTTTCTTTCTTTTTCTGAAACTATATTATGATCTGCTTTTTTTTTTTTTGCTTTTTATCTCTCATTTTACTTGAATTTTGTCATGCTTTAATTGTTTCTTTAACAAGTCTCGAAATTTTGCTTGTTAAATTTCTCAGTGCAATTCTTATCATTTGATCTCCAGATTCATGTTTGAGAACTTGTTCTTGTATAATTTGTCTTTCTAGTAGATGTATATGATTTGTGAATTGATAATTGGATCTGTTTCTTAGGTGGAATTGAGCTGAATATTGAATCCTAAATTGCTTGAAAATGTAGTTGATTTAGTTAATTCAAAGATATGATTTTTTAGCCTTTTTGGGAACTTTCTCTTGTTTTAGTAAAATGTAAGATCCATAATTTAACAGCTTTTTTGGAACCATTTTGATATTAGTGTTACATTGTGTTGATCATATTTGTCTATTTACCGTAGAACCGGTTTGATGGAGACTCCTCGTAGTAAACCATCGCCACCACCTGCTCGAGTGAGTAAACTCAGTGGTTCTAAATCCGATGGCAATTCGGCTTCCCCGGTGCCAAACACTCGTCTTTCGCTTGACCGTTCTCCTCAAACAGTTAACTCAAAGCCTGCTCGGACTTCTAGAGTTCCTACACCCGAGGCAAGTAACTGAGTCATGAATCTTTTGGTTTTAATTAGCTTTGAAAGACATTGATGATATATTGATATCATATTCACCACTGTAGTGACTGTAAATCAGAATACTGTTTTATCATCTGCAACACTATGGGTTTATTTTTCTGTTGTTTGTGAAAAAGGCTGATCTGTTAAACCTGTTGACATTTTCAGAAAGTGCAATCACGGTTGGTAAAAGGGTCGGAGCTTCAGGCGCAATTGAATCAAATTCAGGACGATTTAAAGAAAGCTGAGGAACAAATAGCATTGCTCAAGAAAGATAAATCTAAAGCCATAGATGATCTTAAAGAATCCAAGAAACTTGCAGAAGAAGCCAATGCGAAACTCAAAGAGGCTTTGGCAGCTCAGAAACAAGCTGAGGAGAGTTTCGAGATCGAGAAATTCCGAGCTGTTGAACTGGAACAGGCTGGACTTGAATCTGTTCAGAAAAAAGAAGAAACGTCAAGGAACGAGCTAGAGTCTATCAGAAGCCAGCACGCGTTGGACATCTCAGCCCTCCTCTCTACCACAGAAGAACTCCAGAGAATAAAACATGAATTGGCTATGACCGCCGATGCTAAAAACAAGGCACTAAGCCATGCTGAGGAAGCGACGAAGATTGCTGAAATCCAGGCTGAGAAGGCCGAGATCCTTTCTTCTGAATTAGGCCGGTTAAAGGCATTGCTCGGTTCAAAGGAAGAAAAGGAAGCTATTGAAGGTAACGAGACCGTGTCTAAACTAAAGACTGAAATTGAAATGTTGAGAGGGGAGCTTGTCAAAGTTAGTCACCTTGAGAGTAGTATTAAAGAGCAAGAAGGATCAATTGAACACCTTAACGTTGATCTAGAAGCTGCTAAAATGGCTGAATCTTCCGCTAATATTTTAGCAGAAGAATGGAAGAATAAGGTTCATGAACTTGAGAAACAAGTTGAAGAATCAAATAGATTGAAGATGTCTGCTTCAGAATCTATGGCCTCAGTTATGAAGCAGCTGGCTGAAAGTAATCAGGTGCTGCATGAGACGAAGTCTGATAATGCTGCACAAAAAGAAAGGATTGAGTTGCTAGAGATAACAACTGAAGCGCAGAGAAAAGATCTTGAGGAATCTGGACGACAAGTTTGCATCGCAAAAGAAGAAGCCTCTAAGATGGAAAAACTTGTTGAATCAATAAAATCTGACCTTGAGATCTCTGAAGAGGAAAAAAATAGGGCCTTGGACAACGAAAAGGCTGCAACGTCAAATATTCAGAATTTATTGAATGAAAAGACCGAACTTTCAGTAGAGTTGGAACGCTGTAAGATGGAAGAAGAGAAGAGAAAGAAAGATATGGAGAGCTTGACGTTGGCTTTGCAGGAAGCATCTACTGAAGCAAGGGAAGTGAAAGAGAAGCTCTTAGAATGTCAAGTGGAGCTCAAGCAGTGTGAAGCCCAGGTGGACAGTTTGAAGTTGGCTTCAAAGGAGACAAATGAAAAGTATGAAACAATGCTTGAGGATGCAAGAAATGAAATTGATAGTCTGAAAAGTGCTTTAGATAGCAACCAGAGGGAGTTTGAGAACTCCAAGGCTGGGTGGGAACAGAAAGAGCTTCATTTAATGGATTGTGTGAAGAAATCAGAAGAAGAAAATTCGTCTTTACATGAAGAAGTAAGCAAGCTGGTGATTTCACTCAAAGAGAGTGAAGACGATGCACGTGCAAGTAAGGTGGAAGAGGCTAAACTGAAAAATAATCTCATGGTGGCTGAAGGGGAGATAAAATATCTACAGGAAACACTTGGAGAAGCAAAAGCTGAAAGCATGAAAATGAAAGAGAGCTTGTTAGACAAAGAAGATGAGCTAAAGAATGTCATTGCAGAAAATATCAGCCTCAGAGAATGGGAAGGTTCTGTACTTGAAAAAATCAAGGAGTTGTCGAAGGTAAAAGAAAGTTTGTCTGACAAAGAAACCAAGTTGTTGAGCATTACTCAAGAAGCTGAGGAGCTTTTAGTAAGGGAGGCTGCTCATACGAAGCAGATTGAGGAGTTGTCAATGGTGAATGGAAACTTGGTTGATAACGTAACCAAATTGCAGAGTATTGTTCAAGAAAGTGAGGATCTCAGGGAAAGGGAAGCTTCTTATCTCAAAACGATTGAGGAGTTATCAGTGGCGAATGAGAGCCTGGTTGATAACATAACAGATCTGCAAAGCATTGCTCGAGAAAGTAAGGATCTCAAAGAAAGGGAAGCTGCTTATCTTAAGAAGATTAAGGAGTTGTCAGTCGCAAATGAGAGCTTGCTTGATAAAGAGATCAAACTGAAGTGCATTGATCAAGAAGCTGAGGAGCTCAGAGGAAGGGAGGCTGCTCATTTGATGAAAATTGAGGAATTGTCAAAGGCGAATGAGAGCTTGGTTGATATGCAGAACGTTATTCAAGAAAGCGAGGGTCTCAAAGAAAGGGAGGCTGCTTATCTTAAGAAGATTGAGGAATTGTCAATAGCGAATGGGAGCTTGGCTGATAACGTAACCAATCTGCAGAAAATTTCTGAAGAAAGTATGGAGCACAGAGAAAGAGAGACTGTTTTACTTAAGAAGACCGAGGAGTTGTCACTGTTGAATGAAAGCTTAGATGATAAAGAGACCAAATTGCAAAAAGTTGTTCAGGAAAATGAGGAATTGAGAGAAAGAGAGTCTGCTTATCTTAAAAAGATTGAGGAGTTGTCAAAGTTGCATGAAATCTTTGCTGATAAAGAATCCAAACTCCAGAGTTCTATTTATGAAAAAGAAGAGCTCAAAGAAAGGGAGACTGCTTATCTTAAGAAGATTGAGGAGTTGTCAAAGGTGCAAGAAGATCTTCTTAATAAAGAAAATGAGTTGCATTGTCTGGCGGTGGAGATTGACGACCTTAGATCCAAGGACTCTCTAGCCCAAAATAGGATAGAAGAGTTATCAAATTTTAATACTAGTATGCTCGTTAAAGAGAATGAGTTACAGGCCGTCGTTTGCGAAAACGAGGAGCTGAAGTCCAAGGAGGTTTCATCACTAAAGACAATAGACGAGCTGTCGGATCTTAAACAATGTTTGCTTCATAAAGAAAAGGAGCTGAAGGCTGCAATTGTTGAAAATGAGAAGCTCAAGGCCGGAGCAGCTTCGTCCCTTCAGAGGATTGAAGAGTTGACAAATCTTAAACAGAGTTTGCTTGATAAGCAGAACGAATTGCAGGGTGTGTTTCATAAAAACGAGGAGCTTAAGGCCAAGGAGACTTCATCTTTGAATAAGATAGATGAGTTGTTACATCTCGAGCAAAGTTGGCTCGATAAGGAAAGTGAGTTTCAAAGAGTTACTCAAGAAAACGAAGAGCTTAAAATGCGGGATGCTTTAGCAGCAAGGAAAATAGAGGAGTTGTCAAAGCTGAAAGAGAGTTTACTTGACAAAAAAACCGAGTTGCAGAATGTCATCCAGGAGAATGATGAGCTGAAGGGCAGGGAAGCTGCCTCTCTTGAGAAAATGGAGGAATTATCAAAGCTTGTAAAGGAAGCCTCTCCCACCAAAGAGAGATCAGTTCTTGGAAACGGTGAGCCCACCAACATCAGAAACGGTTATGAAGTGGTTCAGTTTTCCGAAGTAAACGGTCCTGGGAGTGCAGATGAAAAGACAAAGACGACTGATCCTTTTCATAACAGAAGCAGGGAACATATGGTGCAAGAAAGTCACATGGAAGCTGTTGATAAACATTTATTGGGTGAAAGAGAAGCAACTCATAAGGTAGCCCACAGAATTGAAGGAGAAGGAAAAGTAGAGAAAGATGGTGTGGAGTCTGAATTCAAGATGTGGGAGAGCTACAAGATAGAAAGAATCGAAGTATCTCCTGAGAGAGAGACCGAGTTCGACTCTGTGGAAGAGGAAGTTGAATCGAAAGCAGAAGGCAGTGAGAACTTGGATCAATTTAGCAATGGCTTATCTTCAACAGACCACACTGAAGACTCTGGAAGTCTGCTTTTAAAGGAACAACATTTGAAGAAGAAGAAACCGTTGCTCCGGAAATTCGGAAACCTGCTTAAAAAGAAGAGTACAAGCAGCAGCAGCAGCAGCAGCAGTCAGAAGTAGAGGAGGATGATCTCTTTGCAACTGAGCATTTCTTGGTTTATATTTATGATCCTAAAGAGTATAGCTTTGAATTTGATCAAAGTATTTGATCTATGCTTTCACATGGCTACCAAATCAAGATCCGACAGCTCGTCTATGCATTAGACACTTGCCCTATGATCTTGTTATTTTATTTTTTATTTTCTTTTTCGTGAAGTTGTTTTTTTGTGTGTGTTGTCGTGGGTATTAGTGTAATGCAAAGATTGAACATTTCATTCATTATCTGTATAGAGAAGCAGGGTTACATTTAAAGAAGAAAGTGATGTGTTTTCTTCTTATCCTAAGTTTCCGATATATGAATTGTCAAATATTGTAGTCCAATTCGGAGATGTATACGTACAAATTCATCGTATTTGGGATCCGGGAATATCAATTGTGGAGAGACATGTTCAGGAAGAAATTGGTGTGAAACGATCAGCAAGTTTCCAAGATAACATTGATAACGTGATTAGTGTTGGTCTCTCATATACGAAGTTGGGAGCAATATAAAATCTATATTATTAACAAGGACATGAATATGGACGAATTGGTATCGTGTCGACATCCCAAAAAATGTAACGGATGCAATGGTCTTTCCTTGTACGATTTGGAAAGAAAAAAAAACAATGCCAATCTGGCATATATATCGTATCAGAATGAGATGAAGAGAGAAGAAGAAAAATAACAGCATACGATGGTTGTTAGCGTGTAAAGCTTACCTCAAAAGAAAAAACGTCAAATTTCCTTTTTAATTATTTGTCTTCAGCATATGGCGCATATAGCTGTATATGCAATAATTTGTATTCTGGTGTTTTGTTTTCGACTTTGTAACTACACTGATTTGTCTCAATGGCGTTTATTCCATTGTTGTCCTAGGTTCTTTCAAACTCTTTAACATATCAAGAAAGACTTCGACACATAACAAGCTTCACTTATTGTTGGCCCTTCTGCAAAAGTTTTTTTTTTGAAACAAATACATCAATGTTGTGACATCCCAAGAAAAAGATTTTGGCCCAATTTTTTTTTTTCCAGCAGCCCAAATTCTTAAAATCTATTTCTTTTTACAGCCCATTATACTAAACCCATTAGAAAAGTTCTAAGGCCAAAACCAAGCCCAACAAAGAAGTTATTCCTTGAAACCCTTAACCTAGACATGTTCTCTTCCCCTATAAAAGGAGCTCGTGGAGAGGAAGAGAGGTAGATAGTTTCATCACGGCAAATCCCTGCCGAAGTCCAACCACCGCCCATAATCGCCGGAGAGAGCCAGATCCACCGGAGAGAGCCAGATGCGCCAGAAGAGAGAGAAGGAGAGGAAGAGAGGCTGTTCGCGACCAGAAACCTTGCGACGCAATTTCCCGGCAAATTGGAGCGAACAAGGAGGCGATCTTGGTACCATTTGAAAGATCTCGACTCCATCTTTTCAGAGCAGTTTCCCGATCCAAATTTTGAGCTTCAAAGTCCACTGCATCAAACTCCAGAATGGAACACAAGTTTGTGAAAGCCATGGCTCGATCTGTTGCTTCAAAGCGCACCAGGTGGAGATATGTACTGAGTATTCATTAATATTGTATTTAGTTTATTAATGTGCGTAGGGTGATTAGTGTGATGAATGAATGCGTGATGTTAGTTAATACTTGTTGAATTGTGTTGTTGTTTGAGTAGTCCGACATGTGCATCATTCGTAGTTGGTATTTATATATGTATTTATAAATTAAAGTTAATATGCTGATTAATAGAAATGATATTAAATTATTTATGAGTAATACATGTTTAAGATGAGCATTAGTAATGCACGATAGTATTTAATAGTGTGGTGTGAATGTTAAGGTTTGAGCATTGAGTACACGGTTGCGACCGTTGTGTTCAATATTGTTTGACGGCCTACAACGAGGGACTGAATATTGAAAAGTTGTAGTGATCGAAAAATTGTTTGACGGTGTATAACGAGGGACTGAATATTGAGAAGTTGTAGTGATCGAGAAAGGGCCGAAGAGCCATAGTCAAACCCTGGTAGTGGGCGGTGGCACCTGAATTATTTATCAAGCCTTGTGTGGGTCGAGGCAGAGAATGAGTACTTTGGACGAGAGGTTCCTTGGGAATGTGAAGAGTCAGTCTTGATTGAGGTCTTGCATTAGTTAATATGGTTAGCTGCATTTATTAACTTGATATTACAATTTTATTTATTGGCTAACATAATACGTCATTGGTAAAATAAATATTGTATTGTGAATCTCGTGGGCATTCGTGCTTACCCTCGCTGAGTAATTTTGTTGCTCACCCCTTTTACCCTTTTCATGTAGGGTTTAAGGGCGTTTTGGGTTGGAGTGCAAGTCAAGATATTCGGTGGAATGTTTTCCGGGATTAGGGTGTCTCAATTTTGTATCATATCCTAGGTCAAGGCCACTCCGGTTCTGACCCGCAAGGTAAGTAGTTGGGGATTTTTTAAAATGATTTGAGTCAAAAATCCATCGATAAAGTAAAGCTTGCACATAGTCTTCTGGGAGTGTTGATTAGAGGGGTTCTAATTAAATTCTCCTCCTTTTGTTCAGCTTGGCGTGAAGAAGAGTGAACGGTCGATTTGCGAAGGGGTCCACTTAGGCACGAAGAGATATCCTGAGGGTTTGGCAAGGGACCTTATCGGTGCCTGAGTATGAGGCGGCGCTACGACATGAGGCTAAGGTAAAAGATAAATACGAAGACATAGTGGAATTCTTGGAGGAGTTTATCGGGGGACTACGACCGGAAATCCGCTAGAAGTTCCACCGGGACGGAATCGACTCGATGCAGATGGTGGGGAGCCACACCCAAAGCATAGAGATGGGCCTCTAGAGTTCGTATGACTACCACCACCCACGTGTGGGTTCGGAGGCAATGCCGATCGACTTATCTGGCGGATCATTGGAAGAGGAAGCCGATGAAGATGAAGGTTTTGACTCCTTGGGCTACTGACAGATTGACGATTGGTACGGAGCAGCAGATCTTTGCAAAATGTTGAGGGTGCGGTTTGATGATCCGCGAGGATTCGAAGAAGTATTCGACGAGCTAGATTCCAGTCTTTACCGTGAACTACAAAAGGCTTGTGGCGAGTGGAAGAGCGACTCGGGAGAGGACTAAGCGGGCGCTGAAGTTGTAGTTGGGTTAGAATGGGGTTTTGGGTTTTTGTAGTTTTCGAGTCACCGTTTTTTATTTATTTATTATCTATTATTAGTATTCATTAATTATTATTTTATTTAGCCATTCATCATTCTTGGAACCCTGATCCGTTTTGTTCAAAAAATTATTTTGAACTTCTTGTTGCATAATCGCATTATGTGTTTCATAATTTAGGTGTTGGGACTTAGTCCTAGGTCGCCAGACCGTGCTAAAGGAGGAAGATCAAACATTCCGAGTTTGACATCAAGGAAGAGCCAAAGCTGAGTATTATTAGCCGAAGAATCCAACAATGAGAAGATGGAATGGAAACCAAGGGAGGTCAGATAATCAAAGTCGCGCAGCAGAAGCGTTGGGATGTCACAGTAGAATTATTTTGAACGACGTGCCAAGTTAGGGTCGAAAACCAAGTGGGGGAGAAGACACCCCGAATTCGAGGACGAATTCATTTCAAGTGGGGGAGTTTGTGACATCCCAAGGAAAGGGTTTTGGCCCAATTTTTTTTCCAGCATCCCAAATTCCTAAAGTCTATCTCTTTTTCCAGCCAATTGTACTAAACCCATCAGAAAAATCCTAAGCCCAAAACCCAGCCCAACAAAGAAGTTATTCCCTAAAACCCTAAACCTAGACCTATTCTCTTCCCCCCATAAAAGGAGCTCGTGGAGAGGAAGAGAGTTTCATCACCGGCGAAACCCTGCCAAAGTCCAGCCACCGCCCAGAACCGCCAGAGAGAGCCAGATTCGTCGGAAGAGAGAGAAGGAGAGGAGGAGAGTCCGTTCGCAACCAGCCACCTTGCAACACGATTTTCCTGTGAACCGGAGCGAACCATGAGGCGATCTTGGTACCGTTGGAAAGATCTCGAATCCATCTTTTCAGAGAAGTTTCCTGAACTAAATTTTGACCTCAAACTTACGGGCTGACTCACGCCTGGCGTCCCTCCAGGCCTTTTCGATCTCGGCAGCGCGCAAGGTATCCCTCTACTCGATCTGCTGCTTTCCCCTTTGAACCTCGCATCGGGTGGCAAGACCCACGAAGTTTGCAGCCTCCTCTCTAATAGCAATCTTCTCCCTCTAAAGGACCGTAACTTGAGTCGAAAGAAAAATTAATCTCTTTTCCACCTAGATCAACCTCTTCTTCTCTGACGAGGCGTCTTTGCTTGCCTCATCAACTTGGTGCTTGTTGCGACGGGCTTCAGATTCATAAGTGGCCGTCATCTCGTTGATAGAGGCAATACATTGCAAGAAAAGAAAAATCAGCGAAATCCAAAACGCTTAACATCAACAAAGAGAATTGAATCCTACCTTGGTACAACGCACCACCATATTCGCATACGTGTTCTCCTCGGTAAGCTTGTCAAGAGGAGGAAGTTTAGCCCCGAGTCCATTAATTCCTGAGAAAAGAGTGGCTGAAATAACATAATCGTCAATTATCACCCTAGAGGCGGATGATCGGCAGCAGTACGATCGGTATGCTGTTTCTTCTCGTTATCTTTCCCTTGGTATTTTTGCAACATTGTCCGCTCCAAGCCCTCAGAAAATTCAAGAAGCTCGGCTGATAAACCCACCTCGGGGGACTTATTCGCCTAATCATCATTCGCATAATCGAGGTCGGGCCTTGATATATCATGGTTTTTACCCCTTTTAGGCCATTATATAAGTCCGTTTTATAGAGTCTTTCTACTATTTCGTAGTGTTTTAGAGTCTTTTACAGGTTTTAACACTTTTGGAGCATTATTGGAGATATTGGAGCATTCTGGAGCATTCTGGAGCAAAACTGAAGTCTGGTGACTAAGTACCCGATCAAAGCGTCAAGCATCGATCGATACCCCTTGGTATCGATCGACACCCATCGAGGAGGTTACAAGTCGCGACTTTTAATGAAGTTTAAAGAATTGCAGAACTTGCCCAGAAGACTTTAATATTTACAAGAAGACCCCAATTCGTGTTTAGACTATTTATTTAGGTTTTACAGCCACTTTGTTGGCTATGCTTTATTCTACTCTTTATTTTACTTTGGTATTTGGAGAGACAACTATGAACTCCTGTTTTTATTGATTTCTTTGATGATCTATTCAATCATGTTGTTTTCTTTCTCCATGTCTGAGTAGATCCACTTTAGGTTCAGGGTTATCATAAGGGTTTTCTCTGAATGCTAGGTTGATTAGTTTATTAGGATTCACCATCTGAATTAGTTCTTCACTTTAGGTTGTGTTCAAAGCTTGTTCTAGATTAGCTACATAGAACATAGATCTTAGGATAATTGATTAGGCACGACAGTGCGATTAATTACCTGATATAACCTAAGGAGAGCAAAATAACTATTCGCAAAGAGATTTGGTTTAGTTGTTTTGTGAACAAATCAAACCTGATCTAAAAGCTGATTTAGACTTTAGGATTCGCAAAGAGATTTGGAATTCTAGGATTTAGAATTAGATAGTTTTCGCAACGACAGTTGGTTAATTATATTTTAGTGATTTGAGTTCAAGAACCGCGCTAAATCTGAATCCTGTTAGTTAGTTTATCTGTATTCATTGATTCCCTGAGAAATACCCTGAATCTATATTTCTCCCATCGAATTTACAACTCTTTACTGTTTATTGCTTTTTGTTTCAACTGAATTGCTTAGCTTGATTCTCATCTACATAATCTAGTGTGTGTTTCTGTGAGTCCTTGTGTTCGACCCCTACTATACTGCAATTACAGCTTAGTACTTTTAGGGTATTAATTTGAGCATATCAAATTTGGCGCCGTTTCCGGGAACTCAATTCGCCATTAGATTTTAGTCTGAGAATTTCGACTAAGTTCGTCGGTATCGATCGATACTACCTAGTATCGATCGATACTCGTCGTCTTCTTTTGTTGATATCGATCGACACCACCCAGTGTCGATCGATACTCAACGTGGTTTTTGTTACTTACGTGCTTTGCCTATTGTGTTTCAGGTGTGAATTTAGAACGTGCAAACAGGAAAGCAAAGAAGCCAGCAGAGATGAATAACACGATGATTCTGATTCAAGATGCTGCTGGAGCTTTGAGAGACCAAGAGGGTCAGTTGTGCAATGAGAGAGGACAACGTCTGGATGGAGAGGGGAACATCATTCCACCTGCTCCTGTTGTCGCTAGGAATATCGTTGGGAACGCGAATGCAGGGAATGCTGTGGCTGCTCGCGGTAGAACGATTGGTGACCACAACAGGCCTGATCAGTTTTATGCCAATCGATCATCGATTCGTCCTCCACCTTTTCAGAGGAATGACTTTGAGCTAAAACCTGCATACTTCACTTTTGTGGGTCAGCATCTTTTTCATGGTTTCCCTCATGAACACCCTATGGATCACATTGAGAGGTTTGAGGATCTGGTTACAAGAATCAAGAGCAATGGAGTATCCTATGATTACCTCTTCTGCAAGCTCTTCCCATACTCTCTTGGTGGAGATGCGACCTACTGGCTGAAACAATTACCTCCTGGATCACTGGCTAATTGGGAAGAAATTAATACTGCCTTCCTGAACAACTTCTATGATGATGCACGATCCGAGGATCTCAGGAACAAGATTTCTCAGTTTTCTCAAGGACCGACTGAGGCACTCAAGGCTGCTTGGATTCGTTTCAAGTCATATCAGAGAGATTGTCCGTACCATGGTTTCACTCAGGTTCAGCTGCTGGGTACTTTCTACAGAGGAATCGATTGGAGGTATCAGATGGCTCTAGATGCTGCGAGCAATGGAAATTTCTACACGAGATATCCTGACGATGCCTATGTGCTTATTGCGAACTTGGTGTCTAGCAATTGTACCAAGAATGCAGATATGGAGCGCAAGAAGCATGCTGGTAACTTGGATTGCAGTCAGATTGCTGAGGTGAATGCTAAGTTAGATTTGTTGATGTACAAGTAGCAGAAGGCTGTTCGTTTTGCTAAAAAAGATGGAGTGGAATTTGTTAACCACATTGATGGAGATGGATTTCAGGATCCAAGGTATCAATGCCCACCCACACCACCCAGAACTTCTGAGAGTAAGATGGAATCCATGCTTGAACAACTTCTTCAGGGACAGCAGAAGATGACACTAAACCTCAATGGGAAGATGGACGCTATGTACACAGATCTGAATGGGAAATTTGAGTCTCTCAGTATTCATCAGAAGATGCTGGACACTCAAATAACAAAAAAATTCGTGTTGACAGAAAATCTCCGTGTATCGATCGATACCAGCCAGTGTCGATCGATACCAGCCCATACACCTACACGTGATCCAAAATCCCGAGTATCGATCGATACTACTTCTGTGTCGGTCGATACTGAGGCGCGGGTCGAGAAAGAACCAGAGATTATCAAGGAGAAGGTGTACAAACCCAAAATACCTTATCCTATGCCTCCTAAGATGACAAAGAAGGACTGGAAGGATGCCAGACGTAAAGCTATGCTGGATAAGTCTGTTGTGGAGCTTCCTTTTGTTGATGATATATCGGACGATGAGACTTCGAACACCACCCCTGTATCGATCGATACCCTATTGTATCGATCGACACCCATCCACGAATCTGTCAAGGACGTCTCGAAGGAGCAAGCGTCGATCGATACCATCCCTGTATCGATCGATACTCACCCAGATACTGCAAAGGAGCTGCGTATGAGTGTTGACAGACTTCGCAAGCCCAAGAAACTGAATCCTATTCCCCAACACCTCCGAGCCCCCATCACTCCAAAGCAGCTACGTGGCTTTGAGAATATGGTACGAAGGATACCCCACTCGTCCACTTTTGAAAAAGCTCTAGAGGGTTTAAGGGCGTTTTGGGTTGGAGTGCAAGTCAAGATATTCGGTGGAATATTTTCCGGGATTAGGGTGTCTCAATTTCGTATCATATCCTAGGTCAAGGCCACTCCGGTTCTGACCCGCAAGGTAAGTAGTTGGGGATTTTTTAAAATGATTTGAGTCAAAAATCCACCGATAAAGTAAAGCTTGCACATAGTCTTCTGGGAGTGTTGATTAGAGGGGTTCTAATTAAATTCTCCTCCTTTTGTTCAGCTTGGCGTGAAGAAGAGTGAACGGTCGATTTGCGAAGGGGTCCACTTAGGCACGAAGAGATATCCTGAGGGTTTGGCAAGGGACCTTATCGGTGCCTGAGTATGAGGCGGCGCTACGACATGAGGCTAAGGTAAAAGATAAATACAAAGACAGAGTGGAATTCTTGGAGGAGTTTATCGGGGGACTACGACCGGAAATCCGCTAGAAGTTCCACCGGGACGGAATCGACTCGATGTAGATGGTGGGGAGCCACACCCAAAGCATAGAGATGGGCCTCTAGAGTTCGTATGACTACCACCACCCGCGTGTGGGTTCGGAGGCAATGCCGATCGACTTATCTGGCGGATCATTGGAAGAGGAAGCCGATGAAGATGAAGGTTTTGACTCCTTGGGCTACTGACATATTGACGATTGGTACGGAGCAGCAGATCTTTGCAAAATGTTGAGGGTGCGGTTTGATGATCCGCGAGGATTCGAAGAAGTATTCGACGAGCTAGATTCCAGTCTTTATCGTGAACTACAAAAGGCTTGTGGCGAGTGGAAGAGCGACTCGGGAGAGGACTAAGCGGGCGCTGAAGTTGTAGTTGGGTTAGAATGGGGTTTTGGGTTTTTGTAGTTTTCGAGTCACCGTTTTTTATTTATTTATTATCTATTATTAGTATTCATTAATTATTATTTTATTTAGCCATTCATCATTCTTGGAACCCTGATCCGTTTTGTTCAAAAAATTATTTTGAACTTCTTGTTGCATAATCGCATTATGTGTTTCATAATTTAGGTGTTGGGACTTAGTCCTAGGTCGCCAGACCGTGCTAAAGGAGGAAGATCAAACATTCCGAGTTTGACATCAAGGAAGAGCCAAAGCTGAGTATTATTAGCCGAAGAATCCAACAATGAGAAGATGGAATGGAAACCAAGGGAGGTCAGATAATCAAAGTCGCGCAGCAGAAGCGCTGGGATGTCCCAGTAGAATTATTTTGAACGACGTGCCAAGCTAGGGTCGAAAACCAAGTGGGGGAGAAGACACCCCGAATTCGAGGACAAATTCATTTCAAGTGGGGGAGTTTGTGACATCCCAAGAAAAGGGTTTTGGCCCAATTTTTTTTCCAGCATCCCAAATTCCTAAAGTCTATCTCTTTTTCCAGCCAATTGTACTAAACCCATCAGAAAAATCGTAAGCCCAAAACCAAGCCCAACAAAGAAGTTATTCCCTAAAACCCTAAACCTAGACCTATTCTCTTCGCCCATAAAAGGAGCTTGTGGAGAGGAAGAGAGTTTCATCACCGGCGAAACCCTGCCAAAGTCCAGCCACCGCCCAGAACCGCCAGAGAGAGCCAGATTCGCCGGAAGAGAGAGAAGGAGAGGAGGAGAGTCCGTTCGCAACCAGCCACCTTGCAATACGATTTTCCTGTGAACCGGAGCGAACCATGAGGCGATCTTGGTACCGTTGGAAAGATCTCGAATCCATCTTTTCAGAGAAGTTTCCTGAACTAAATTTTGACCTCAAACTTATGGGCTGACTCACGCCTGGCATCCCCCAGGCCTTTTCGATCTCGGCAGCGCGCAAGGTATTCTCTACTCGATCTGTTGCTTTCCCCTTTGAACCTCGCATCGGGTGGCAAGACCCACGAAGTTTGCAGCCTCCTCTCTAATAGCAATCTTCTCCCTCTAAAGGACCGTAACTTGAGTCGAAAGAAAAATTAATCTCTTTTCCACCTCGATCAACCTCTTCTTCTCTGACGAGGCGTCTTTGCTTGCCTCATCAACTTGGTGCTTGTTGCGACGGGCTTCAGATTCATAAGTGGCCGCCATCTCGTTGATAGAGGCAATACATTGCAAGAAAAGAAAAATCAGCGAAATCCAAAACGCTTAACATCAACAAAGAGAATTGAATCCTACCTAGGTACAACGCACCACCATATTCGCATACGTGTTCTCCTCGGTAAGCTTGTCAAGAGGAGGAAGTTTAGCCCCGAGTCCATTAATTCCTGAGAAAAGAGTGGCTGAAATAACATAATCGTCAATTATCACCCTAGAGGCGGATGATCGGCAGCAGTACGATCGGTATGCAGTTTCTTCTCGTTATCTTTCCCTTGGTCTTTTTCCAACATTGTCCGCTCCAAGCCCTCAGAAAATTCAAGAAGCTCGGCTGATAAATCCACCTCGGGGGACTTATTCGCCCAATCATCATTCGCATAATCGAGGTCGGGCCTTGATATATCATTGTTTTTACCCCTTTTAGGCCATTATATAAGTCCGTTTTATAGAGTCTTTCTACTATTTCGTAGTGTTTTAGAGTCTTTTACAGGTTTTAACACTTTTGGAGCATTATTGGAGATATTAGAGCATTCTGGAGCAAAATTGAAGTCTGGTGACTAAGTACCCGATCAAAGCGTCAAGCATCGATCGATACCCCTTGGTATCGATCGACACCCATCGAGGAGGTTACAAGTCGCGACTTTTAATGAAGTTTAAAGAATTGCAGAACTTGCCCATAAGACTTTAATATTTACAAGAAGACCCCAATTCGTGTTTAGACTATTTATTTAGGTTTTACAGCCACTTTGTTGGCTATGCTTTATTCTACTCTTTATTTTACTTTGGTATTTGGAGAGACAACTATGAACTCCTGTTTTTATTGATTTCTTTGATGATCTATTCAATCATGTTGTTTTCTTTCTCCATGTCTGAGTAGATCCACTTTAGGTTCAGGGTTATCATAAGGGTTTTCTCTGAATGCTAGGTTGATTAGTTTATTAGGATTCACCATCTGAATTAGTTCTTCACTTTAGGTTGTGTTCAAAGCTTGTTCTAGATTAGCTACATAGAACATAGATCTTAGGATAATTGATTAGGCACGACAGTGCGATTAATTACCTGATATAACCTAAGGAGAGCAAAATAACTATTCGCAAAGAGATTTGGTTTAGTTGTTTTGTGAACAAATCAAACCTGATCTAAAAGCTGATTTAGACTTTAGGATTCGCAAAGAGATTTGGAATTCTAGGATTTAGAATTAGATAGTTTTCGCAACGACAGTTGGTTAATTATATTTTAGTGATTTGAGTTCAAGAACCGCGCTAAATCTGAATCATGTTAGTTAGTTTATCTGTATTCATTGATTCCCTGAGAAATACCCTGAATCTATATTTCTCCCATCGAATTTACAACTCTTTACTGTTTATTGCTTTTTGTTTCAACTGAATTGCTTAGCTTGATTCTCATCTACATAATCTAGTGTGTGTTTCTGTGAGTCCTTGTGTTCGACCCCTATTATACTGCAATTACAGCTTAGTACTTTTAGGGTATTAATTTGAGCATATCAAATTTGGCGCCGTTTCCGGGAACTCAATTCGCCATTAGATTTTAGTCTGAGAATTTCGACTAAGTTCGTCGGTATCGATCGATACTACCTAGTATCGATCGATACTCGTCGTCTTCTTTTGTTGATATCGATCGACACCACCCAGTGTCGATCGATACTCAACGTGGTTTTTGTTACTTACGTGCTTTGCCTATTGTGTTTCAGGTGTGAATTTAGAACGTGCAAACAGGAAAGCAAAGAAGCCAGTAGAGATGAATAACACGATGATTCTGATTCAAGATGCTGCTGGAGCTTTGAGAGACCAAGAGGGTCAGTTGTGCAATGAGAGAGGACAACGTCTGGATGTAGAGGGGAACATCATTCCACCTGCTCCTATTGTCGCTAGGAATATCGCTGGGAACGCGAATGCAGGGAATGCTGTGGCTGCTCGCGGTAGAATGATTGGTGAGTACAACAGGCCTGATCAGTTTTATGCCAATCGATCAGCGATTCGTCCTCCACCTTTTCAGAGGAATGACTTTGAGCTAAAACCTGCATACTTCACTTTTGTGGGTCAGCATCTTTTTCATGGTTTCCCTCATGAACACCCTATGGATCACATTGAGAGGTTTGAGGATCTGGTTACAAGAATCAAGAGCAATGGAGTATCCTATGATTACCTCTTCTGCAAGCTCTTCCCATACTCTCTTGGTGGGGATGCGACCTACTGGCTGAAGCAATTACCTCCTGGATCACTGGCTAATTGGGAAGAAATTAAGACTGCCTTCCTGAACAACTTCTATGATGATGCACGATCCGAGGATCTCAGGAACAAGATTTCTCAGTTTTCTCAAGGACCGACTGAGGCACTCAAGGCTGCTTGGATTCGTTTCAAGTCATATCAGAGAGATTGTCCGCACCATGGTTTCACTCAGGTTCAGCTGCTGGGTACTTTCTACAGAGGAATCGATTGGAGGTATCAGATGGCTCTAGATGCTGCGAGCAATGGAAATTTCTACACGAGATATCCTGACGATGCCTATGTGCTTATTGCGAACTTGGCGTCTAGCAATTGTACCAAGAATGCAGATATGGAGCGCAAGAAGCAAGCTGGTAACTTGGATTGCAGTCAGATTGCTGAGGTGAATGCTAAGTTAGATTTGTTGATGGACAAGCAGCAGAAGGCTGTTCGTTTTGCTAAAAAAGATGGAGTGGAATTTGTTAACCACATTGATGGAGATGGATTTCAGGATCCAAGGTATCAATGCCCACCCACACCACCCAGAACTTCTGAGAGTAAGATGGAATCCATGCTTGAACAACTTCTTCAGGGACAGCAGAAGATGACACTAAACCTCAATGGGAAATTTGAGTCTCTCAGTATTTATCAGAAGATGTTGGACACTCAAATAGCAAAAAAATTCGTGTTGACAGAAAATCTCCGTGTATCGATCGATACCAGCCAGTGTCGATCGATACCAGCCCATACACCTACACGTGATCCAAAATCTCGTGTATCGATCGATACTACTTCTGTGTCGGTCGATACTGAGGCGCGGGTCGAGAAAGAACCAGAGATTGTCAAGGAGAAGGTGTACAAACCCAAAATACCTTATCCTATGCCTCCTAAGATGACAAAGAAGGACTGGGAGGATGCCAGACGTAAAGCTATGCTGGATAAGTCTGTTGTGGAGCTTCCTTTTGTTGATGATATATCGGACGATGAGACTTCGAACACCACCCCTGTATCGACCGATACCCTATTGTATCGATCGACAACCATCCACGAATCTGTCAAGGACGTCTCGAATGAGCAAGCGTCGATCGATACCATCCCTTTATCGATCGATACTCACCCAGATACTGCAAAGGAGCTGCGTATGAGTGTTGACAGACTTCGCAAGCCCAAGAAACTGAATCCTATTCCCCAACACCTCCGAGCCCCCATCACTCCAAAGCAGCTGCGTGGCTTTGAGAAGATGGTACGAAGGATACCCCACTCGTACACTTTTCAAGAAGCTCTAGAGGGCTGGCCTATGCTAAGTCACTTCAAATATTGCAGAGAAACCCTGGAAGAGATCGAAGTACTCTTCATCAAGGCAAAAAGTAAGTCACTACCGCTGAGGCAGTTGACCAAGAGGGAAGACCTAGGCATATTCTCCGTTCCATGCTCCATCTCTGGAGTTGCATTCAAAGAGTCTCTCGTTGAGTCAGGGGCCATCGTCAATGTCGTGTCAAGGGAAATTTCAGAGAGATTGGGAGCTGATATTCGACCGCCCATGTCATCTATCACATTCACGAATTTTTCCACCTCACTTCCATATGGTATAATCCCTAATTTGCTGGTTAAAGTAGGACACTGTCTGGTTCCTGCTGACTTTTAATGAAGTTTAAAAAATTGAAGAACTTGCCCAGAAGACTTTAATATTTACAAGAAGACCCCAATTCGTGTTTAGACTATTTATTTAGGTTTTACAGCCACTTTGTTGGCTATGCTTTATTCTACTCTTTATTTTACTTTGGTTTTTGGAGAGACAACTCTGAACTCCTGTTTTTATTGATTTCTTTGATGATCTATTCAATCATGTTGTTTTCTTTCTCCATGTCTGAGTAGATCCACTTTAGGTTCAGGGTTCTCATAAGGGTTTTATCTAAATGATAGGTTGATTAGTTTATTAGGATTCACCATCTGAATTAGTTCTTCACTTTAGGTTGTGTTCAAAGCTTGTTCTAGATTAGCTACATAGAACATAGATCTTAGGATAATTGATTAGGCACGACAGTGCAATTAATTACCTGATATAACCTAAGGAGGGCAAAATAACTATTCGCAAAGAGATTTGGTTTAGTTGTTTTGTGAACAAATCAAACCTGATCTAAAAGCTGATTTAGACTTTAGGATTCACAAAGAGATTTGGAATTCTAGGATTTAGAATTAGATAGTTTTCGCAACGACAGTTGGTTAATTATATTTTAGTGATTTGAGTTCAAGAACCGCGCTAAATCTGAATCATGTTAGTTAGTTTATCTGCATTCATTGATTCCCTGAGAAATACCCTGAATCTATATTTCTCCCATCGAATTTACAACTCTTTACTGTTTATTGCTTTTTGTTTTAACTGAATTGCTTAGCTTGATTCTCATCTACATAATCTATTGTGTGTTTATGTGAGTTCGTGTGTTCGACCCCTACTATACTGCAACTACTGCTTAGTACTTTTAGGGTATTAATTTGAGCATATCAAGCCTCGCTTAAGAATTTTTTGAACTAGCCGAACCAGTGGGACCAAACATCACGTTTCAGGACGATTAATCAAGTACGCACCGACGAAGATGAATCGGAGAATATGATGATGGGTCGGCAAATTCAAAAGCTTGCCACGCTTCGGATCGAATAAACTAAACAGTGCAGTGGCAAGTCAAAACACCTTAACAGGAAAAATAAACGATAGAAGAAGAGAGAGGGGAGAGCTACCTGTTTTTTCGGAACATTGGCAAATGAGGAGAATAAAAAGAATGAGGATGACATCTCGCTACTTATAGACAACTCGGCGCGTGGAAGCGCGTAACCTCGAGAACGAACATAAACGCTTGCGATTCTCGAGATATCTAAGGAGAATGCATAAACATGTGTATAAACATCAGACGACAGAAGAAACTCTATAGAAAATATGTATATCCCGAGATACAGCAAGGCAAATAAACTATTCAACGTCCTGTTGCCTGTCCTCGCAACGATCAGGAAAATGGCTCGGCACCAACAGAAGAAATCCTTCGCTTCGTCTCGTCAACGAATTTCAGTGATCAGCTCGACGCGTCAGTTAATCTCGGTCTCGACAATTTCAACCTCGTCATATTAACTTATGAATCTGACGAGCTGGGGGGCTAACTGTTTGAGTCAGTTTCCACCCACTCGAGATTAATATAAAGCGTACCGACTCGCAGGAGTATGTAAGGGCCGAGCCAAAGCATGACAGCCCTAAAACTAGCCTGCCTCCCTTCACCTCGTCTAGAAGAACAGAGGTCTCACCAAGGTGATCCTATCTTGAGACGACGAAAGCCGAGCCTAGGCCGAAGCAATGACGTCTTTCAACCAAACTGAGACCGCTACGGGATGGATTGGCTCACCTTGAAATAGAAACCATAAGGATACAAATGGGTCGATATACCAACCTTTCATCAACTTGCGGGCCGAGTTCAAAACCCATTTCATTGATTGCCCAACCTAAATCGGTGGCCGCATGAAGCAAGAGGAAATATTCATTTTTTCCTTCCGGAGATTCTCGCTAATGTAAACCCATATAAATAGCATTCGTAATCGCATTGTAGTAGGACATGGAAAAACCCTAGCAATAGCTCTTAACAACTTGTACTCATACGCTTACGAACAGCAATTACACAACCATCTTTGGATCTCTTACTGTTTTTTCCTAGAAACTTTGGTTACCTCTAAAAGTCTCGACAAAATATTGATTGTGTGAGTTTCGACTCTCACACCGTATACGAGGGCGAAAGATGTCTCGCCTGTGGCGCGAACGTGAAAAGGAATATTTTTTTCTTCCTTTGCACGGCTAACTGAACTTGATTAGGGTAAATGATGACTTGGGCCCTTAATCCAGCCAAAAAGGTTGACGAGCACTTGTATCTCGGCCGGAATTTTGGCCAAAACCGACCCAAAGTATGTTTATATGTTCGATATAGACCTAATGTTTGTAAGGGTTCCAAAACAAACCTAACAAGTATAACAATTTAAACTTCATACCTGTAGTTTTATTTTTGTGCCAATTCATACTTTTGCCGTCAATTAGTTACTGATCCGTTAAGGTCTGTCGACGTGGATGCCATGTCTGCAACGACGTCGTTTTGGGGAAAACCTTTAGTCGTCTTCAACCTTTTAACTCGACATTAGAAGAAGAATTGGGGAAATTTTGCTTCGAAGGGGTTGATCCAAATGTCGTCTTCGGCGAGTTCAGGTGAGAAAGTTGATCTGGTTTGGTTAGATTAAGCTCCTTTTTGTGAATTGTTATTTTTTAATGTTGAAGGAATAAGCTTCAAACATCACGAATCCGAAAAAGGGAGAGGCATTCCACGAAATTGTAGATGTGGAGAAGCATCTATAATTAGGACTTCTGAAACAGAGAAGAATCCGGGTAGACTTTTCTATTGCTGTCCGTATGGATCGAAAGAGGTAAGTTTTGGAAGCATTGAAACATTTGTTTAGTTTGAAAGTGATTTAATTTTCTGAATTTGTGTTGTAGAATAAGTACAATTTGTTCAAATGGACCGACATTTGTATGGTTGAGGAGATGGAAGAGGTTGCAAGTGTGGTTAAGAAGATCGAAGATGATGTTGTAAAATTAGAGAAAAATGTGGTTATGAAGATCGAAGATCTCCAATCCGACATGGAGACACTTGCTATGGAAACTCGAACTTGTGAGACTGTGGCAAATAGCTACGGAAATGGTGTTCAAGAGATGAAAACAGTTGCACTAGGGTGGGAGAAAGAGATGGAAGAACTGAAATCTGTGGTCAAAACGTGTGAGAAAGAGATACTAGAGTTGAAATCTGTTGTGAATTGTTGCAAAAATTTGGTCATGTGTGGTTTGGTCATGGTATTTGTCTATTATTTCATCTTAGCTTAAGAGTTTGTGTGTCTGGTTGCAAAAACAGAATCTCATTTGTGTGTCTGGTTGCAAAAATGAGATTGTATGTTTTATGAAATATTGTATTTTGGTGTTGAACTTATGAGTTTTAGTGTTAATTTGCATGTTAGTTGATTCTATTTTAGGGAAATTTAGTACAAAGGTAACTTCATTCATAATAACCAAATTCATAGAACATAGAATCCAATCCAAAGCAGAGGCATAAACAAGCCAAATGTAAGGCAAAAACATGCCAAATCCGAGCCAAAAACATACCAAATCCCAGGAAAAAAACATACCAAATCTGAGGCAAAAACATGCCAAATCCGAGCCAAAAACCTATCAAAACCCCGAAATTACTCCTAACTAAACCCAACCAAACCCATAACAATGGCATTCAAAAACAAAAAACTTACATTTAATCAAATATTTGGCTTTCTTGGGTTAGTCCTTCTCCTTGACTAAGACCACTTGGTTGACATGTTGATTGTTGTTTCTGAGGACATCTTCTTCGGTTATGTCCTGTTTGTCCACACATTCCACAATGTGAAATCCTTCCTTCTATAGCCAGCTTTATCCTCTTCTCCTGAGACTCATTCCCCTTCTTTTTTTTCTGCGGAGACTCATTCTTACCCTTAATTCTCTTCTTTTTCTTCTTTGTGAGGGGTGGATCTCCCCTTGGTGGAGGTTCAATCGTTGCTTCACCTGATGTTCTCCAGAAGTTAATGCCATTAACTGGTCGGATTGGATCACTGTATTGCATCCTCCATTTAGACGTCAAGTACCAGTGTGATACGTAATCCAATGGATCAAGCTTCCTTAGTTGAATTACTTTCAGTACATGGCGGCAAGGAATCCCCATCATATTCCACCTCCTACAAGCACAATTCATTGTATTCATATCAACAGTATAACCATGACTATTTTCACTCACCTCATACAGCCCATTTCCACTAGGAAGTACTCGACAATTCTTCCTATATTTCTCTTCACTCTTGATGGTGAGTGCAACTTTTTCACTGTATTTTCCTTGCCAGTTGTGTGCCTTCCTATTTCTTATATCCATACGGACCATAGCTTGCCTTCTAACTGTCTCCAACATCTCTATTAATGGCATCTCTCTAGCTTTGTTGATGCTGCTGTTGTATGACTCTGAGAAATTATTTGAAACATCTTCGCACACAGATGTACAACTGAAGAATGCGCGGCTACAATTATACGGATTCTTCTCCATAACAGCGTCATGTACACCTACATCAAAGTTCTTCAATGCTTTAATAGCTCTCTCATAATCCCCAATGTTGAAACTCTTTGCAATGGCCCAGAACAAGTCTTTAGGTAATTCTCTTCCTGGAAATTTTCTTCTCAAATTCCCGTAGATGTGGCGTGCACACATGCGATGCTATACTCTAGGCAGTTCTTGCTCAACAGCATTTATCAAGCCCTGTCAAGTAAAAAAAAACAGATTATCAGTACCTCAATAAGGAGAAGTATACAAGTAAGTTTACTATGAACTAAACTAACTTTCTGCCTATCTGAGATTAGAGTGAACCCTTCTCCATCAGTTAGATTCAGATCATGTTTCAGCGTCTGGATAAACCAGACCCAACTTTCAGTATTTTCTACTTGCACGACAGCCCAAGCAACGGGAAAGAATTGATTGTTTGCATCTCTTCCTACAGCAGCCAAGAGTTGTCCTTGAACATTGTTCTTCAAGAAACAGCCATCTACTCCAATTATTGGACGACAAAGAGAAAGCCATGTTCTCTTCAGAGCCGCTAAGCACACATATATCCTGTCGAAGATCTCTTGTCCACCATCAATGGTTACTGTCCCAACCTCTACAGTGGAATGTTCATTAGACCTAATAACAACAGCAAAATGGGAAGTTAGATTAACATATTAGTAAACTGTCACGGATAGAGAAATTATAGCTAGAGATTTAACTTACCTTTTTAACTCCTCCTTGTAGTCCTTTATCCTAATAAATTGCTCATCATGTTCATCTTGAATCATTCTCAAAGTTTTTGTCTTAGCTTTTCTGAACTGGTCATTTGAGACAACCAAGTTGTATTTTTCCTCAATGGATCGCTGCATTTCCTTCGCCTTGAGCAACGGATTTTCTCTAATCTCATTCAAGAACAATTTTGCTATGATCCTACCCTTAATTGCTTTGCTATAGCCGTCCGGGATGCATGAATGCTCATCGTTGAAGGTCTTTACCAAGTATGCACCTGCTGATTTTTCAAATGAGCAATAGATTCTGAATTCACAAGCCTTTTTTTCTTTACCAGCATCTCCCATATCATCAGAAACGGCTGCAAGCTGAAGTGCATTATCACCAGCATTAGCTTCTTCATCAGCATCTTTACCATCAACTGCACACTTCACCTGACATTTTTTGGATCCCCATTTTGTGAACTTCACATTTCTTCCTCTCGTAAGAGCGTAGTCAATCACCGCTTCCTTGAACTCAGATATACTATCAAATATCTGACCCAATCTAATATCCCCACTGCCCTTCTTGCACCTTAGATAACGTTTGCCAGCATCCTCATCATCAGAATTTTGAGGAGTTGTCTCGGAATTTTCATGCTCTTCTTCATCAACAAATCCAGATACATTTTCCTCAACTCGTGCCTCTTCATCAACAATTTCAGCATCACTACTACCATCTGATCCATCACCTTTGGCACCAGCTCTATTACCATTACCACCATCATCTCCATCATCGTCCTTCTCCATAAAAATTTCAGCGCTTTTAGTCCACATTACAGCTTCAACCATTTTCTGAAACATTGCATCTCCATTACACATCACCTTCAGCTCGTTAAACTCTTCAAATGGAAGCTTATACCATATCCTTTGTCCATACAAAGAGATTCCGAGTGCATCCGGCAAGTTTACAAACAAAGTTTCTGGAGGACTTACAAGTGTATGAATATCTCCTCCATTATACGAAAGCATATTTCCCGCACTCGTTTCGAACTTCCCATTGTAATATATCATGAAACGAGCATCCATGGAGTCACTGAAACAACAAAAAGGTTTATTTTATAAATTGCATTCTATCGAACACTTGGTGGGCATGAACATTACATTGTCTTCATCTTCAAATCAAATGTAAAAAACAAAATCAAGATGAATTATTAGACTCCTACCACTGTAATGAAGGCATCGTCAAAGGTTTTGAGCATTTTAAACACAGAACAATCTTCAAATGTTTCCTAAACACTAAACCCAAAATCGAGTGAGAATATTACCTCATTATGCAACCCAGAGACAAACGCCGACCTCTCCACAACAAATTTATCAACGCTTTTGAATTTGGGTTAGATGAACAAAGAGTTCACTAAAGTTCACTGAATTTAACTGAGTTCAAGTGAGACGACATCGAGGAAGAAGAATACTAGTCGTCGAGGAAGAAACAAAAATCACTAATTATTGTTTCCCCAAAACGACATCGTTTTCTATAATTTCGCAAATTCAAGGTTTCCCCAAAACGACGTCGTTGCAGACATGGAATCCACGTCGACAGACCTTAACGGATCGTTAACTAATTGACGGCAAAAGTATGAATCGGCACAAAAACAAAACTACAAGTATGAAATTTAAATTGTTATACTTGTTAGGTTTGTTTTGGAACCCTTACAAACATTAGGTCTATATCGAAAATATAAACATACTTTGGGTCGGTTTTGGCCAAAATCCCTATCTCGGCCCATAACAGTTCAGACGAACTCGGCTACTTCCCCGAAGCGGAACGACATATCCTGGGTCGGCCTCAGTTCGGTTGAGAAGTATTGTCCTCACCTCGGGTCTGCTCAACTAGGTAAAGTGAGGCGTCCTTGAGGAACGTTCTGTTGTCATGCTTCGGATCGGGCTAGTATTCCTCGTCATCTAAAATGTTAATCTCGGACGGGTGAAAACCGACCCCAACAGTCAACACTCAATTAACCTCCTCCTCGATGTTTACCCATCTAATACTTTTTTCCCCTCCTTCCTTATGTGGACCTCCAATTATTATAGAATATTCTCCGTCCTTCTACATTGGCTCATTGCACACCTTCGCCCCAAGTGCTGCTACGTACCCATCGATATCTGACTTCTTTTCAGATCCTTCTCTTCTTCATATTTCGTCACCATATCGTACGGTTTTCCTCTCATATCTTCCAGCAGAAATCCCAAATGTTGCTTATCTTGAAGGTCTATGGCTAGCAATTGTTGAACGAGATTTCGATGCGGCTTTGAAGCTCATACTCCCGATGTGTTCCAAGTCTCCACAGGCCTCATTTTTCATTATCATTATCCTCGTCAGCAGTGGGCATTTTTATCGTGCTATGTTACGTGTCCCAAAGTTTTGGACACATAAGTGTTCGCTTGAAGCGGCAAAGGCTATCGGCGACACCGTTCTTGCCTAAGCCCTTCAGTTAAATCCATCGCCATTGCCATTCATCGGGGATACATGGTTTTACATGTACGTGCCCAACTGCGTTAGTCCTAATAGTTCTACCCACTGTTGTCGAAATTGTTTTCTTTACCACTACGCTTTAAAATTCAAAGACCATTTCTAGGTCTCCATTTGTACGTTCCCCTGTATAAATTGATGTTTATAATTTTTTCTTCCCCTATGCATCAATGTTCCTACTATTTCATCTATCTCTACCTTACCTTGTCACATCGTATAATTTTATATTAAAAAAATGTGTACGTTATTAGCATTATTATATTCACTATTTTTTTTAAATCAATTTCTTCCTAGATATTTTCGTTTCTAATACGACATTATCGTATCGTGACCTTACTTAAACTGGTAACTCTTCATTATAACGATATTTAACCATTTCACTTAATGCTTTATGCCATACATTCTTATTATGCTAAAGCACATAAAGTCAACATGTTCGTAACAACAAGACACTCATTGCACTTCCCCATTTTCTCCTCTTCGCACGTGCAACCAGGTATTGGAAACTCCATTATCTACGCAAACGATCCCCTTCGACGAGGATTCATGGTTTCTATTGTAACATTAATGTTGTTCGCCACAGAAGTTGCCTTTGCCATATCATCCCACAACTTCATCTTTGTCAGCGTCTCGTGACTTTCCACGAACTAACCACTGCATATTAGCAACATTCCAAGCGCATACACCGTCTCGTCTCTGTTCATATCACCATTACTGGCCATTTCAATGCCACAACAGACCTCACCGTCAACAAATGCTTTTATTAACCCTTCTAGCACGTATGCTGTTTTGTTCCCAGGTTTGACGCAGTTTTCGAAAAAGTGTCTGAATGGCGAGCCGATTGAAAGCATTTCTCCATTTAGGAAAAAATTGTCGAGGTTGGCCTTCTGTAAAATATCTTTGCTTAGTGCAAGTTCTACCCCCACTTTACCTGAAACTATCATTGGTGTAAGGTTTCTGAAACCACCCTCAGCTAGCCTACCCACAATGATACTCATCAAATCTTCCGTTAACATATTTTTTTAAATTTTTTTACAAATGTTTACCTTTTTAGTTGCTCTTCAAATTTCTATCTCAACCCCTGTTATATAGGTTTTCCACCTGGCCATATACTTTAACCTACCACTGTATTAAGTATTTTCAAAAAATTTCCCTCTTTTTTTTTCCCTTCAACCCCTTCAATTCATAATTTGTTTTGTTTAATATATCGTTAATTATTATAGATGTCGTTACATCAGGTCGTTTATCACATACTCTCTCCGTTTTATATTAAGTGGTGTTTTAGAGATTTTTGTTTTGTTTTCAATTAAGTTATGTTATGACAAATCAATGCTAAAATTGACATAATATGACTTTTTGCCCTTATATTATTGAGATAATTTTCAGTTAAAAACTCAAAAATTAATCAATGATAAAAAGGGTTAGAAATGGTATTACACAAGCTTTTTTAATTAGTGTATAAAAACATTAAATATCACTTAATATAGAACCGATGAAGTATTATTAACCACTCTTATATTTACCAATTACTATTTTCTTTGTTTTTGTGTTTTTTTTGTGGGAACGAATTACTATTTACTTATACACCACCAACACATGGTTTTATTTAAAGGATGGGATTACATTTACTACATTAAAACTCGTGAACGGTACATTTTCATTTTTAATGACATAGTTTTTAGACTTTCCAACATTACATCTCCTAGATTACGACACTTTCATTATTCATTACATGCATCTTATAGGATGTTTTGACTTTCATGGACCATTATGCAAACATTACATTATACATTACTCTAAGAATATGCCATCATTCGCATCGAATGATACCACAAAAAACAACAAACATACTTTCCACGACTACCTATCTTGCAGTCGCATACCGGGTCAGGAACACTTATCGTTTTCCAAAAAGTCTGGGCACGAGGAAGATTCATTTGCTTGACAGCTTCAATGACGGTGTCTCCAATTCCATTAAACCATTTTATATAAGAATCTTCCCAGTAACTGGTCTTTGTTAACAGCTCCTAGCTTCCAAAGAAATCTCCGGCGTTAATACGCAACATAGCCCTTGTATACGCAGTGTAAGGACAGTTTTTAACTGACAATTTTCCACCATCTCAAGCACTGAAGTAACATTGCCCTCATTGAATGTAATTCGCAATCCTTCTACTAGGTATGCCATTGGATTGCCTGATTCCAAGCATTTTTGCAAAAACAATACGTATATCGACCAACGACAAATTTTCCACCCTCCCCTTAAAAACCCTTCTAAATTAACTTCCCTTAACACTTATGGGTTTGTTGCAGCTGCATATCCGCTTTTGGTCACACCCATTACCCCTCCGATGTTTCTGAAATCATCTCTCCCCACTAACTTTGCGATTTTTAAGTACACCTCAACTGGAAGATTGTCACTCATTTTGACGAGTTGTTAGATGTGTTCAATTTTCCCACCATCCGCCTTTCTTTATATCACCTAAAAAATAAATATATAATTTTCTTTTTCACTACAGTCCGATTTTCTTGTCCACATATTTTTTTGCCGAAACTTTACTCTACCAACTACGCCTTTTGAACATACTTTATTATTAATGTTGCTATATTCCTTCTTACTTTTGACTTTTGGGTTCAATGTCAGTTTCCAGTCCATTACGTGTCGTTTTCACCTGTTACAATATAATCATTCTATCCACTCTATTATCACACGGCTTATAATCTATTTACTATCTAACTACACTACATCCACCGTTAGGTTTGTTTGTAACTTTGGTATTATTTTCCATTTTAATATTTTTAGGAAAATAATATTTTTACATCCCTTAGTTTCGCTTTAGCAACCGACTAATATGCTAACCAATTATATTTCTTTTATTTTTATGTCGTCGTTCAACTCACTTGCATATATAATTTAAATCCCATTTTTATTTTACGGCATTTCATTTCCCCATTTTTTTGGTCATCTTTTGCTATATTTCTACAAGGTGTCAGTGATGTGTCTATCACTGAGACTCCGTCTAGATCTACCTTTTTGGAAATATTTATCCCTTAATTTTTTTCTACACTTTCTTTTTAATTCCGTAATTTCCTTTTAGGTAATAGATTTTACACTAACTTATATATGGTATTTATTTTTAATTCGTTCACTACTACTTTTGACCAGTTACTTCTTCATTAGGAGAGTAAGACCATCTTTAAAGCTAGAATCCTAAATAAGGTTCTTACCATTATTTTTATTAATAATTTTGAAAAATTGTAAATTAAGAATCTCATTTCATGTTTTTAATTTTATGCTCTTCGAATAGTAAAACCCCAAGTGAGATTCTTAAAAAAAAAAAAATTTTGATTTCTTGTTTCTTGAGTATTCAGTCTTTAGATTATTTCAAAAAACATTTGCGAACAATGCTATAATAGAACAAATGATTTTCATTTCTTAAAATAAAAACAGAGGATCTCCAAAATTCTAAAACAAAATCATGATTATTCGATATGAGTAGAAAGAAGCACCGATTGTTAATAATGCGTGTAACCCCAAAATACATAAAAACCTTGAAACATTCACACATACACAATACCTTTTTTCCATCTTTTGACCCCAAAAAATAAAATAAAAACTTTGAAGCATTCATTCATTGACATTGCCATATTGAAAGTAGGTATGTTCTTCTTAAAGCATCATCTTCTTGCGTTTCATGTGAACTCACAGATCTTTGAAGCATTCATTGACATTGCCATGAAGCTTTCGCTCCAAAACTTCTCCACATATATTTCCCATAAAATGATAAAACGCCATCCTCTGCTTATCTGTCAAACTAAATTCCCAAAAACCATTCAATGTCAAACTAAATTCCCAAAAACAAAGAAATGGATTCAAAGAAGAAAAAATTTACCATGAGAGCTTGACCGAAATTGTTTTCTAACCTGACGTACTATATACTCTTCTGCAATCTCTCCGGCCAAATTCCTGACATACTCATGGCCTAAGCTTTCCTGAAAGGGTATTGCATAAGAAAGGACCAGCAACAAATAACTCTGTCAAATTCTACCAAGAACCACGTTAAGGCATATCATAAGAGAAAACACACATAAAACAAAAAAAGAATCCAGTGATATGAATATGAAGCATAAGAGGAAATGAAGGAAGATAACACCGATCCGCATACGAGGTTTGCGAATCCGACGATGATTTCATAAGCAAAGATTGCATATCCAGCTCTTAGAGACTCAGCATCATACATCTTTGATGATGGCACACTCTCCAGCTTTGTTTGTAGTATGATTGCAACAATAACACCATATATAGCTACGGCTTCACAAAAGATTACATTGAAAATCAAAACACTTTGTTCATTATTACATAGTTCTATCATCTAAAACCAGAAGTCAGTTTCTTGTATATCATTCAACAACTCAAAAATTGACGAATCTTAGGTCAACCAATCTTTTTTCAGTTCGATCTAATTTACAAAATTTTCCTGAAATTTGCAAGGCCTTGAATCGTGGACATACCTGATGAGATTCTTCGAAGTAATACGAGGAGCTTCTATGGCGGCACCGATCAAACTACTTCCGTGATGTAAATTCCCCTAAATCAGATACAGAGAGCAAAAATCTCCGTAAAAACGATGGATTCGTGAATCCAAATTGGGAGAAAAATAGGAATAAGAAAGGATTTTATTACCAGGCAGCACCGAGAACGGAGACACCGATGGAGATGGCGATTCCGATGGCGGAGAAAGTATACCGAGAAATCCTCACCAGAGCCGCACCCCATGAACTGGCGTGAACAAAAGCATCACCAGACATTTTCTCTCTCCTCTTTACTTCTCGAGCCTTCGTCTAGGTTCTATCGGAGAGAAAAAAAATGAGAGAGAGAGAGAGTCGATTGAGAACAAAAAAAATAATTAAAAAAACTAAATTTTTTTGACCAATCTATTTGTGACACGTATGAATCTCTTAAGGGTTCTAAAATATTTAGAACCGGTTCTAAGCATAATTATCCTTTTTGATTTAAATTTTGAGCAAATACTCTTTAAGAACCTCTTTAAAACCTCCCATTAGAGATGCTCTAAGTTCACAAGTCGACCAACACACCTCCATGAACCTTTTTCGCCTTAACGTGAGCTTCCATTTACATTTTTCCCATAGACTGACATTAGTGATCTTCTTGGTAACAAACGCTAATTTGTTAACGTTATTTTCTCATTACTAAAGGCCAACTACTTTCAAAGAACCATGCATATATACATATATAGTTTAAGATAAAACATACATTGAAATTGCATTCCACACAATGAAGCATTTCTTACACGAACCTATATCTTCACCATCACATTTGCAATTTGGCACAGTGAGCTCCATAACAAACATGAATGTCCCTCGCTCCATTGGAATCATTGTTGCTATTGCTACACGTATCTCGTTGCCGACCTCGTTTGACTCTCTTATATCGGCACTCCAGTTACACTGGTTAACCGTTGTCTCTCCATCATCGTAGTCCCCTAAACATATTTGCAATATCCCTAATGCATAAACTGCATGTTTTTTTGACATTTCACATTTTTCATATAGTTCTAGTGCTCGTTTGCTGTTAACTATTGCAAATACTAGACTCAACACCTCTAGAAAATACGCACCTTTATTGCATGCGTTTAAGCACCTCTCGAAAAAAATCCCTATAAAGGGAACCTAAACATACCTTGAACCCATTTGCTAGAAACTCATCCACGTTTATGATTTCTAACACTTTAAAATTTTCTACACGTGCATGCCACTCAGTAGATGCCTGCATTAACCCTCAAAGATCCTTAAATCCGCTCAGCACGAGCCGTTTGACGATGTCATCTTTTAATTCGTCCGACAAATCGTTGAGCTCTAGTGGCACCCCCTTTGATTCCATGCGGATCCTTTTGATCTTTGAATATAGTGTCATGTTCTTTAAAATCTTATGTGTAGAGTTAACCTATTGGCAACGTGGTTTGTTTTCATCCACATGTTGATGTATAGTTTAACATTATTCATGCCTCACGTATATGAGTCCAAAAAGGGCATACTCTTTAGGGTTAATTTGGTTTTGTTGCCATGTTTCTAATTTTTAATATATTTTTTTTCAATAGAGAGTTACCATAACACCCATATATGATGTTTGATTATTTGTGAGTTCTAAGAGGCAATTGTCAGGTTTAATAGCCAACGCTCACTAGTACTCATATAGTGGATCGAGTCACTACAACATTTACAACCATGACACATCATTTGACAAACTACTCTGACCTTCTTATATGTACTCGAATCTTAAACTCATATTTCCAAGACAGACGACTTCACCTTCTTCGTTTTTTACATTCAGAAGCCCAAATCTACTATTACTTTAGTCACCCTTATGATACTAATAAATATACCATTACCTTGACCACACGACACACGTTGCATATATTATTCCCCGGTTTATTGCTTCATCTTCCATTGGAACTACGACTACTTGGACTTCGATTACTACATCTATTAATTACGACACTTTATAATACTTGCTTCCATGAAAAGTGGTACATAGGACTCGCTAGATTTCTTCTTCGTTAGCTCCCCTCCTTGAGCCGTAATCCCTATTTGAAGTTCTTGCACGTCACACGGTTGTGGCCGCTTTTCTTGCACCTATCACATTTATTCATCGACTTTTGTTTCTTTGGCACTCCTTCTCCCTACATAATATATGACATAACTGAGCAACCGTTTGTTCCATGAACATTATAATCATTCTCGCCACTATGATTATGAAGATTCTAACTATTGCATTCATAAAGTTTACCTTGAATTCTCATGTAGAAAGGATTTTCTTTCTCTTTTTTCTGCCTGGTAGTGTACGTACATCAGGAGGCATCAACTTGAGTTTCAAAATCTCTTCAGCTATGTCTTCATCTTTCACATCGGTAACTGTCAGCATTCTCCCAGAATAAGCTTTTTTGAATTTCCTCAAGCCGTAATGGTCGCTCACGAGGTGTGTTATTGGAATGGACATATGTTTGGCCACAACAACAACATATGTACAAGGGATTATAAGTTTCTCAAACACCTTACATGTGCATGTCTTACTTTCTAAATCTACAAAGTATTTGCTCCCATTTCCTCCTCTAACCTCAACCCTCCACTCAGCGACGGTAGATTTTGAATAGCATGGTGGATCATTCAGCATTCCTACCAGATGCTTGTCAACATTTGGCATGATGGTTGATTTATGCATTGTAGCAGCTTTCTATCTCATGCAAAACCATCTCATCATGACTGCTCGTATGTACTCCAACATCGATATTATTGGATAATCTTCCGCCCTTTTGATAACAACATTTAGCAATTTCGCTATATTACCACTCATTAAGTTGAAATGCTCTCCGTCGCTATGAGCTTGTGTCCATTGCGCAAATCCAATTTTGTTAATTTCAATGAAAACTTCCTTGAAATCTTAACATCTAAACACCCTCCAGGCAACCCCAACCAGATTAGAAAGTCCTTTGCTTTTAAACATGCTCGCTACATTCCTCTCCAGGTGGACATGACAGCAACCGTGTCCAGCCTTTGGAAATACCTTTGCTATCCCTTTGAATATGGATCAGTGGCGCTCGGATACAAAGTAGACATTAGGGCAGGCTGCTAATATGGGTTTAAGCATTTGGAAAAATCATTCCCAAGAGGCGTCATTTTCACTATCCACAATAGCAAAAGTGAGAGAGAATACTTGAAAGTTACCATCTTGCATGCTGGCTGTAAGCAAAACCCCTTTATACTTCCCGTTGAGTTGTGTTTCGTCCACAACAACTACCTCTCGTAGGTGTACGATCCCTTCCACCGACGCACCCATGCATAAGAAAATGTATTTGAACCTTTTTACACCCTATGCCATGTCAACCGTCTCCAATTTTACTAATGCTATTCTCACATTTTACATGTTCGAGCATGCATTTCACTTAGAGTTTTGTGTCATTCGCATGCATAATCATGGTTTTATTTGGCTCTTATGTGTTTGTTAAAGTTTAAGGCCTTGCACTTAGGTCCTAGTGAGTCTTGCATGTTTTGGAGTGGTTTTTAGGAAGCATGGAGAAGAAGCATGAAGGAGAAGAAGGATTCTCAGAAGATCTGCACCGATCCCTCCTGGGTCGGTGCAGTTGATCGGTGCCAGATATCCGAGAGAAGCGCCTCAACAAGGAAAATGCACCGATCCCTCCTGGATCGGTGCATTGGATCGGTATAAGATCAGGAGGATCCCTCATACCGAAGATAGATGTTCCGGACGAGTGCACCGATCCCTCCTGGATCGGTGCAATTGATCGATGCAAGCATTCCGGGGGAGACAAAAGGAGAGAAGGAGATCAGCACCGATCCCTCCTTGGTCGGTGCAGTTGATCGGTATTGTATCAGAAGGAGGAGCGAAGGAGCAGAAGGATTAGTACCGATCGATCCTGGAGCGGTGCCACAGATCGGTGCTAATCCAACGTTCAATTAAATGATGCCGATCCAGCCAGAACCCGCATCCCCAACGCCGACCAGCTCACATCCGAACACGAACCTGCGCAAGACCATTTGCACCGATCGTTTGCACCGATCCAGGGTCGATCGGTGCAAACCCCCCATAACCGATTCTTACCAAATTCAACATGGTCGGTATCCGGTTTGTCCCGAGTCGACCCAGTTCGTCACTATTCACTACTTATACCTAATAACCTAATTTTCACCAGAGTATCCTATTTTTCCAAGGCAAAGAACCCCCTTTTGGTGATTTGCTAGGTTTGTAAGAGATCTTGTTTCAATTTATGCAATCCAAGTTTATTTGATCTTGTTTTGATCTTTAGTTTCTTAATCTTGGATCTCCCTAATCACATAATCATGGGATCATCAATTTCCCTTATGAGATTTGATGGTTCTATGATGATTAGTGAGTAGTTTGCTTTAGGGCTCATGGGTGAGGTAGATTAGGTGTCTTCTTGATTGGTTAGGGATGTTTAAGACCTAGATCATCTTCTCCCTCTCTTATCTAAGACTCTTAATGCTAGATTAAGCTTGGAAAAGCTAGTTTAGACTTTAGGGTATTTCATGCACATAAAGTGTTTGATGAAATGCCCATACAAGTTAGATAAGAGATTTTACTTGTTTAGCCTAAGGATTAGATGCCTAAAAAGTATTATGGCCATTGGAATTGGATATTCATGCTTGTTAATTAGTTTTTTTTCACAAATGAAAGTTTGTTCTTGAATTGCTAATTAACAAAGTGATTAAGACCATGGAAGTGGGTTAATCTTGTTTTGACATTCAAGCCTAGGGAGAAATGCTTGTTTGTGTTATTTAGCATCCTTGATCAATCAATGAATTCACTAAGTCAATAACCTCACTATAGAGCCTGCTTTCATTAATTTGTTAATCTCATTTAGTGCTTGTTTAGTCTTGTTACTTGTTTGCTTTGTTTTAATTTGAATCATTATGTTGTTAGATTAAAACCAATCTTGTTGCTTAACTTAAATAGTTATATGTATTCTTGGTGTTTTGGAACTTAACCCATTGGATTTGATACCTCTTATACTACTTAGTATCTAGAGTAATTGATATCTAGAAAGACCGAAAAGTCTACTATCAATTTGGCGCCGTTGCCAATTGGGTTTAACTTTCAACATTGAGATTTTAGATCTTATTGAGATTAAGCTTTCTTTTTATTTTCGGTTACTAATCTCCTTTACTCTCTATTGCCATCTCTCTATCCTAGGTGTATGCATATGCGTTCTCGAGGCAACGACAACCTAGTTGAGCCAATAGACAACATCCACCTTCTAGACCGAGGTCGTAGAGCTAGGAGAGCAAGAGACCAAGTTCAAGAAGTTGCCAATTTGGGTATGGAAGACATTGATGATATTCCGATCGGTGACATACGTGACAACGTGCAACCACGACAAGGTGGTAATGGAAACCACCATGCTCAAGGCGGCCAAGCTCTCCACGTCCCATATCCACCTGTCCGACCAATGAAAGCCCCAAACCATCCCCCAAGGGCTTAAAACGTGGTAGGTGCGAGTGATGCCGCCAATGCTCATCAAAACTGTCAAGGGATCCAAGCCCCACCGGTTGAGAACAACAACTTCGAGGTGAAGCCGGGATTGATCAACATGGTTCAAAGTACCAAATTTCACGGCCTATCCATGGAGGATCCATTGGATCATATCGATCAATTCGATAGGATATGTGGGCTAACCAAGATGAATGGTGTCTCGGAAGACGGTTTCAAGCTAAGACTTTTCCCATTCTCCCTTGGAGATAAAGCTCATCAATGGGAAACGAGTCTTCCTCAAGGTTCAATCAAGTCATGGGACGATTGCAAGCGAGCTTTCCTTGGAAAGTTTTTTTCTCCTTCAAGGACCGCCAAGTTGAGAAACGACATCTCGAGTTTCACACAATGTGGAAATGAATCCTTCAACGAAGCTTGGGAACAGTTTAGAAGCTTCACCTCTAAATGCCCGCATCATGACTTCTCCAACGCCTCTCTATTGAGTACCCTCTATCGCGATGCCTTACCAAAGATAAGAATACTCTTAGACACGACTTCTAATGGGAATTTATTAGCCAAAGATGTAGATGAGGCCATGAAGCTCGTAGAGAACTTAGCTCAAAGTGACATAACTTATGCGGATGATTATGACCGGGCTACGAGAACGACTAGTGATTTTGATGAACAAAAACGGTCCAAAGAGATGAAGATTCTCACTGAGAAAATGGACAAGAAAGCTTTGATGATTGACAAGCTTCTTAACGTTTCTCAAAAGCCGGTGCACTTTGTTGGTGACTTCGAGGAAACACAAGGGTACCAAGAGGACGAGGGCGACGTTGGTACACAAGAAGAGATTAATTATGTGGGTAATCAAGGATACCAAAGAGGCGGTTTCAACAACAACAACCGCAACCACCCAAACTTCACATATCGCAACCCCAACATCGAAAACCCTCAAGACCAAGCGCAACGAAAACCCTTTGTTCCGTCCAACCAAGCTCAAGGTTCGAACTTCCAACAACAAGGTTTTGCTCCAAAGAACACTTTCAATGGAAACCAAGGTGGTTTTCAACCTAAGCAATCATTTGCACCACCCGGTTTCCCGCAACAAGTCCAAGGAACCGGAACCACGACTCAAGACATCGATTTGAAAGCTATGCTTCAACAAATAATCCAAGGTCAAACAAATGGGGCTATGGACATAAGCAAGAAGATGGCGGAGATCAACAACAAATTTGATTGCTCCTACAACGAGCTCACATCCAAATTTGAGACGTTAAACTGATAAATAGATTTTGTTATTAAGTTCATATCAATTACTCAAACCTACTCATATCACTGTAGTATTTGAGGATCGAACCAAAGAGGTTAAGATCAATGCACCAAGAATACATGAATCTTCCTAATGATCAATGCTAAACCTCCCCGGCAACGGCGCCAAATTGATAAATAGATTTTGTTATTAAGTTCATATCAATTACCCAAACCTACTCATATCATTGTAGTATTTGAGGATCGAGCCAAAGAGGTTAAGATCAATGCACCAAGAATACATGAATCTTCCTAAGCTAGAGCAAATATTTTTGGGTTTTATATTTTTGGGAAAAGAAACAAATGCAAGAAAGAAAACAAAAGATAGAAGTGTTGAAAAATGAATTAACTATCAAGAAGATGATTAATGAACAAACAATGATGATAAAGATTGCACTAAACACTATCCTAGAACATAGGATTCACAATTATGACTAATCCACTCTCGTGGCACTAATCACTTTGTTAATCACTAAATCATGATCAAACTCTCGTTTGTGATAAGATGATTAACAAGCTTTAAACTCCAATCCCAATTAGTTCAGTAATCACCCTTGACATCAACTCTCATTGGAAAGGATGACAAAAGCTCACAAAAGGTTTGGTTCAAGCATTTCATCGAACACCTATCGGGCGTGAAATGCTTAAGCTCTAGCTTTGATATCTCAATCCAAAACTAGCTTTAAGATCAACCTAAGTGAAGGACCTAACAAGAATCAACCTAAATCATCATCATCTAACCATCAAGACAATTGACTAACGATGCCTAAACATTCAATGCACATTTATTCTTATGACATGGAACACTTTCAAGTAGATTAGTTCACTTTCGTGACACTAATCATTGTACGAATCATCTAAAGTCAGCATCCACCGATCACTTAGATAGTCAATAATTTATCACAAGTCTATTTTAGTCAACAATTCATCCTAAAGTCAGCATCTACCGATCACTTAAAATGAAAAGCATGCTTAGTAGTTTTCTAGACATTTCATCGAACACCTTGTGTGCATGAAATGTCTAAGTTCTAGAAATGAGTTTTCAATTCAATCCTAACATTAATATCCTTCCTAACATGAGAACAAATGTTTATCTAGTCCTAAGCATCAACAATCAATCATCAAACCATCCAAATCAAGCAAAATCCAAAATCCAACAAAAAAGGGTCTAAGGCCTAAACATGAAGAACACAAGAGAAAAAGAGACATAAAGATAAATAAAAAGGATTAAATAAGCATAATATAAAGATAGGTTGAAGAATCCTTCACTAGAGTGACATGAATGATGAAGATCCATCCAAAATCATCATAAGAAGAGTTTGGGAGAAAACCCAACTCTAGAGAAAAGAAAGCTTAGATCACAAAAATTAGGTTTAGAGTATTTATAGGAAAAGGGGGCAAACCAGGTCAACCCAGGACAAACCGGGTATTGACCCAGTCAAATCTGGGTCAAAGTGGGTCTTTGTGGTTGAACTTTCCATACTGGGCGAATTGGGTCCGGTACACCTGTCAGGTATGGAGAGTTTGCTTTTTTGAGCATAACTCGTTTGGGCGCCAGTCAGACATGTCCCTGCTAAATCTGATGTATGTTTCATACCACATATCAGAACGACTTTCAACCACCTCCAGAAGACAGCTACTCAATTACCTACAACTTCTATGAAGATTTCAGAGGCTAAATCTGAGCGTAGGTCCTTCGTCTAGCCTGCTCTTTCAGACACTTCGGCTGGCTTCGGCGAGAGCTTCTACGCCGGGCGAGATTGGGCCGGTACATGAGGCCGGTATTTCCCTTGTAAAATTGAAGGAGCAGTACCGGTCAGGGATGGAGGGGTGTTATGAGCCCGTAATCTTCCTGGTCGGGTGAAGGTTACATACCGGACGTGCATGCCGGGCGTAATTGGGGCGGTACAGGTATTGGTCTCTCGGCCAGGCGGATACGTCTTCCTTAAAACTGCGATAACTCCCCCTATCCAGATGTCCGAATGACTTGATTCAAATTTGCATGGATAGCTAACTCACTTCTATACAACTCTTATGAACATCACCGAAGCAGAATCGGACTAGAAACCCTTCGTCCGACCCGTTCTTTCGGACAATCTGGACAGACGTTTCCTTCTCTTATGCTCCATAACTCCAAACATCATCAACCGTCTCCAAAACACCTAAAAACACTCCAAATGCATGCAAAACTCACTAGGAACTAATGCAAACACCTAATACTCTAATAAATACCAAAATGCTATAAAAACAATGCAAGACACATGTATGAGACACAAAACAATAACAAGAATGCATGCTAAGAGATGCAAAATATGGGAATATCATAAACTCGAAGATCATGCGACTTGAGGGAAAGTGATTGGCGTCTACATCTCGACCACAAGGTCAATTACCGGGCAAGCCCGAGACCAATCCAAAGGAGTACATGAGCGCTATCACACTTCGATGTGGTAAGGAACTCCCCTCTCGGGAAACTCCTATAATCGATGAGGTCACCGATGTCCAAGTTGGGGGGGGGGAGAAGCTTGAAACTGCAAAAGATGTGACTAAGGATGGCATTGTGGGTATTAAAGACAAAGACAAGGAAGTTGTTGCTCAAGAGAGTTCCAAGAAGATAGATACCTTATTTGCCCCACCACCACCTTATGTACTAAAGCTACCATTCCCGGGTCGTTTCACGAAACAATTGTTGGAGAAGTATAGGGTGATATTTGATAGAAAAATGGAAAAGGTTGAGCTTACCATGCCATTAGTTGATGCATTCCTCCTAGTTCCGTAATATGCCAAGTTCCTTAAGGATTCCATCAAAGAGAGATCGAATGAGATGGAAATCATGGTGGTGCTAGCTCATCAATGTAGTGCCATCATTCAAAAGAAGACAATCCCGAAGAAGCTTGGTGACCCCGGTAGTTTCACTCTACCTTGCGCTCTTGGACCATTAGCTTTCGACAAGTGTTTATGCGATCTTGGAGCAAGTGTTAGCTTGATGCCGCTTTCGGTTGCAAAGAGCCTTGGGTTTGTCCGCTACAAAGCTTGTAATATTTCTCTTATCCTAGCGGATAGATCGGTGAGACATCCTATTGGAATGCTTGAGGACTTGCCTATTATGATTGGAGACTTCGTAGTTCCAAAGGATTTTGTTGTCTTAGAGATGTACGAGGAGCCTAAGGATCCTCTAATATTTGGGAGGCCCTTTTTGGCAACCGCGGGTGCAATAATTGATGTTAGGAAGGGGAAGATCGACCTTCACTTGGACAAGAACAAGATACTAGAGTTTGACATCAACGATGTTATGAAGAGACCCACCATAGATGGTTAAGTCTTCTATATCGAGGTGATGGATGAATTAGCGGACGAACTTTTAGAGGAGTTGAATCTTGAGGATGGTTTGCAAGTCGCCTTGACTAAGGATCACAGTGAAAATGGGTATTTGGATGAAGTTAGTGAAAGCTACAAGCTGATTTTGGATTCACACAAGCCGATGGTTGCTGAAGCCATGGTCATTGATTTGGGTCTTCAAGGGATGAAGTGTGAAGACAGTTCCACAATGAGCTCGGTCCAAGAGAGCTTTGCTTTGGAAGCGGATCGAGACGACGACGGGAAAGAAGCTAGCAACGGTAAGACTAGAGTAGACGAAGATTGGAGTGAACTTAAGGCGCCTAAGGTGGAACTCAAACAACTTCCCGGTTGGCTAAGGTACGCTTTCCTAGGTCCCAATGAGTCATAGCCGGTCATAGTAAATGAGAACTTGAAAGATGATGAATTGTCTTCCCTTTTGAATTAATTAAGGAAGTATAGGAAAGCAATCGGTTATTCCTTGGATGACATCAAAGGCATTTCCTCTACTCTTTGCACACATAGGATACATCTAGAAGATGAATCGATGACTTCTATCAAACATCAAAGGAGGTTAAATACGAATTTGAAAGAAGTCGTCAAGAAAGAGATTCGAAAGCTTCTAGATGCAGAGATTATCTATCCTATCTCCGATAGTAGGTGGGTATCCCCGGTCCATGTGGTACCCAAAAAGGGAAGAATGACGGTTGTGAAGAATGAAAAACATGAATTGATACCCACTAGAACCATAACCGGCCATAGGATGTGTATTGATTATCGAAAACTTAACGCTGGCTCTAGAAAATATCACTTCCCGCTCCAATTTATCTACCAAATGCTCGGAAGGCTTGCAAACCACCCTTACTATTGCTTTCTTGACGGGTATTCGGGAATCTTCCAAATCCCAATACATCCCAATGATCAAGAAAAGACAACATTCACATGCCCCTACGGTACCTTCGCTGATCGAAGGATGCCGTTCAGGTTATGTAATGCACCGGCAACTTTTCAACGGTGTATGATGTCTATATTTTTGGATTTGATCGAAGAAATGGTTGAGATTTTTATGGATGATTTTTCCGTATATGGCTCTTCGTTTGGTGTGTGTCTTTCCAATCTTTACAAGGTACTCACTAGGTGCGAGGAAGCAAATCTCGTTTTGAATTGGGAGAAGTGTCACTTCGTGGTCCGTGAGGGAATCGTCCGCGGGCAAAAGATTTCGGAGAAGGGAATCAAAGTGGACAAGGCCAAGATTGAGGTTATGGTGAGCTTGGAACCACCAAAATCAGTTAAAGAAATTCGAAGCTTCTTGGGTCATGCCGGGTTCTATCGGAGATTTATCAAGGATTTTCCAAAGATAGTAAGACCACTCACAAGGATTCTTTGCAAAGAAGTGGAGTTTAAATTCGATGAAGAATGCCTTGAGGCGTTTTTTGGAGATCAAAAAGGCTCTTGTGAGTTCCCCTATTGTGCAAACACCGGATTGGAGTCTCCCTTTTGAGATTATGTGTGATGCTAGCAATTATGCAGTAGGAGCGGTTCTCGGGCAAAAGAAAGGCAAAAAGATGCACGTGATCTACTACGCAAGTAGGACACTTGACGATTCACATGGAAGGTATGCTACTACGGAAAAAGGTACTTGCGGTTGTTTTCACTATCTAGAAGTTTAGGTCCTATTTGGTTGGCTCCAAGATCATCGTCTACACGGATCATGCCACCTTGAGGCATATCTATGCTAAAAAGGACACCAAGCCAAGGCTCTTGCGATGGATCTTGCTACTTCAATAATTTGATATGGAGATCGTTGACAAGAAAGAAATTGAAAATGGAGTTGCGGATCATTTGTCTAGAATGCGCATTGAAGATCTTGTGCCAATCGACGATTCACTCCCCGAAGAGCATCTTATGTTGGTTGGTGTTTTGAGGAAAGGTTTTAAGGCGGTGGAAGTTCTCGAAGAAGCTAAGGGATTGGAAGATGAAAAGCTACCATGGTATGCGGATTATGTCAACTACCTAGCTTGCGAAAAGGAACCGCCAAGGTTAAATGGCTACCAAAGGAAGAAGTTCTTTAGAGTCATCACTCGTTTCTATTGGGATGGGCCTTACTTGTATACGCTTTGCAAGGACAAACTCTGTAGGAGATGCATCCCCGAGGAAGAAGTTGAGGGGATCTTGATGCATTGTCACGGTTCATCATATGGAGGCCACTTTGCTTCATTCAAGACGGTTGCTAAGGTCCTACAAGCGGGATTTTGGTGGCCGACTATGTTCAAGGATGCTCAAGAGTTTGTATCAAGGTGTGACGCATGTCAAAGAAAGGGCAACATTAGTAGGAGAGACGAGATGCCACAAAATCCGATCCTAGAAGTAGAGATCTTTGACGTGTGGGGCATAGACTTCATGGGACCGTTTCCTTTGTCATACGGAAATCAATACATTTTGGTAGCGTTGGATTGCGTCTCTAAGTGGGTTGAAGCAATTTGCAAGCCCGACAAATGATGCAAAGGTGGTTCTCAAGTTGTTTAAGTCTATAATCTTCCCTCGTTTTGGAGTCCCACGGGTGGTGATAAGTGATGGCGGTTCCCATTTCATCAACAAAGTGTTTGAGAGCTTGCTTAGGAAGCATGGAGTCAAACACAAAGTAGCCACACCTTATCACCCCCAAACGAGTGGCCAAGTGGAAGTCTCTAACCGGCAAATAAAGGCAATATTGGAAAAGACCGTTAGTACCTCGAGGAAAGATTGGTCCGTCAAATTAGATGATGCGTTGTGGCCTTACCGAACCGCTTACAAGACACCAATTGGAACAACGCCATTCAACCTTCTTTATGGAAAGTCTTGTCACTTGCCGGTTGAGTTGGAATTTCTCAACTTTAACACCAAATCGGCTTTGGAAAAGCGTCTCCTTCAATTGAACGAGCTTGATGAGGTCCGCCTAGATGCTTATGAAAGCTCACGTCTCTACAAGGAGAGAACAAAGTTGTTCCATGACAAGAAGATAACACCCAAAGATCTTAAGGTTGGGGACCAAGTGTTGTTGTTTAACTCCCTGTTGAAGCTATTTGCCGGGAAGATCAAGTCAAGATGGTCCGGGCCTTTTAAGATAAAAGAAGTGAAACCGTATGGCGCGGTTGTCTTGTTCAACAAAACGGGTGGAGAATTCACGGTGAACGGACAACGTCTCAAACCCTATATGGTGGGTGATTACATTAAGGAATGGATCACGGTTCCTCTCTCGAATACTCTTTATGCCTAAACGGGGTAACAAACGCCGAACTTAGTGACCTTAAACAAAGTGCTCATGGGAGACACCCCATGCTTATCCCACTGTATATACTTTTCAATTGAGCATTTTCTTTTCTTTTCTAGATCACTTTGATGCTCTTTGGTAGTGTTCTTCAGGTTTTGACGGTTTAGAGGTCCTGAATCGAGGAAGAAGGAGATTGGCTCAGGGAAAACCGAAAGGCAGAGGACTGCACCGAGCGCCCCTGGATCGGTGCAGTGGATCGGTGTTACAACAGAAAGTTCGCATCGATCGGAACTCGTGAGAAGAGAACTGCACCGATCGCTCTTGGATCGGTGCTGAGCAGAGGAAATTCGCATTGACGAGGATTCGTGAAAAGAGAACTGCATCGATCGCTCCTGGATCAGTGCAGCGGGTCGGTGTCGCGTCATAGAGTCCGCACCGATTGACGATACCGAACCAGGACCAATCGGTGCGAAGAAAAAAAAAACTCAGCATCGTTTGCCGACACCGGTCCAGGATCGATCGATGCGAGTCGGGTCAACGAAAGTCAACGCTGTTAAACTTGATTTAACCAGTTTGACCCTACCCGACCCGCGAAAACTTCCCCCTTCCCTGACTTTTTTCCCTAGCGCCGCGTACCGATCCCTTTCTCCCTGAATTTTTTCTTTTCTCCATAACTTTCTCCCTACTTGCTCAAATTCTGTGATTCAAATTGTTGCAAGCTCAATTTTTAATTCTCTTTTTGGATTCACCACTGTTTTTGCTGCTTGTGATCTCATCCCAAGGTATTTTGACCCACGAATTCCTTGAAAATCCATGGATATTGTTCTGAAGTGAAAATGTTTATGGAATTGCTTGGGTGTGCTTTTAGCTCGATTTCAACCTTGTGGTTTGCTATAGGATGATTAATTTGCTTATTTCTTGAACCAGATTGAGCTTTTGATATGAATTTTTAGATTTGTGTTCTTGACTCTAAGTTGATTTTCGATGGAGATTTTTTGGGATAGTAGGAGTTTGATCAATTTGTTTGTGCCCGTTGGATTATCGTTGTTGGATTGAATTACTTCTATCTCATGAAACTCATTTGTTCTCAATTGATCATCCTTGAACTTCATCGATTCTTGGGTATTTGCTTCCATGAAACTCATGGTTTTTTTCGAGAATGTGTAGGAACCATGAGACGAACAAAAGCCGAAACAAGGGAGGATGAAGCTCAAGCTCAAACCGCGGGGAATGAGATTGTTGAGGCATCGGGTTCTAGAGCTAAGAAACCGGCTGATCCCAAAAGTGCTAAAGCTAAGGGCAAACAAGTCGCGAAAGGCAAGGGAACCGTGACTTCCGGGAAAAAGAAGAGTATGGCCAAGAACAAAGGCAAAGCGGTTGCCGTACCGGCTCCTCCAACCCCGGAAGAATGCTTCGAAAAACTCATAACCATGGATTTCGAGCAAGGGAAATTTGTGGACGCTGTTGTGCTAGAAAGGATGGGGATCCTTGAAGACGTGGCAACTATCTTCGACAGGATGGGTCCTGGACGGTTTTTGCATATGAAGGTTATAGCCCACAAAGAACCCACGTGCCAATTCCTATCTTCCCTACGGGTGACCTTCTACGACGAGCATCACAAAAAGGCGAATGCACAAAACGGATTTGGGGTCATAAAATTCGCGGTAAACGGGAAAGACTATCGGATGACTTTCCACGAGATTTGCCAAGTATTTGGTTTCCGGGAAGAAAGAACAAGTGGAACCCCGTACTTTCATTACCCGAAGAACGAGCTCAAACGGTTTTGGGAAACCATTGGTTATGGAGAGTACCGTCCGGGCAACAACAAAACACTCATATCCGAAACCCGGTGATTCGTTACGTCCACAAAGTGCTTGCCCACATGTTCTTCGCGAAGATAGAATTTGGGACTGTTACACTCGACGAAATCGAATTGATGGCTTTGGGTTTGAGAACTCTTCTACCGGTTTTCCCCAATGGGATAGTGTTTAAAGGCAACGAGCGCATCCCAAACCTTGCAACTCTCTTGGTGCGGCGTTTCTTTTGCTACAAAGCTTGGGCATATGAGACCAAGAACAAGAAATTCGCAATTAGCATCGGTTGGTTAGTGACTCCCATCCTAAGAGCAAAAGGAGTCAAGTTGTCAAACGAGCGGATAACTTGGGATTTAATGGATGAAGCATACCTTATACGGACGAGATCCCTCAACGGATGGATATGAAGTATGCTCGCACATAACGTCACCCTCGGCGCGAGAAAGGTGGTTCATGTTTTGCTACCTGACACGGATCTCACTTGTGTCCAAAACTGGGGAAACATCTCCTTCTATCACACCACAGAAAATGTCTACGACCCGATCATCTACCCACCCATTGGTTTAGCTCTCAAAGAAGGGAGTAGTAGGAGTATGCACGAGGGGACAAGCAACACCGATGAGTCCCATCACTCCGACAACAAAGCCGATAGCCCACCTCTCCCTATGCCTACTTACGGGAGTGCGAGATACCACTTTGAGCTGTTCAATGAGGCGATGGGAGATTCCACCACTCGGCACGCGCACCACCAAACGAGACTCCTCCAATGGTGGTGCAAGTGGCAAGACCGCACAATGAGAAAGATGGCGCGATTGATCAAAAGTCTAAAGAAGACGATCAAGGAGCTTAAGGCCATGGGTTCTTTCGAAGCGGCGAGAAACGTCTGAAGTGACCCAAGGGAGATGCGACACCGCGACATGGGGGAAAGCTCGCGTGGTGGAGACATGCACGATTGGACAAGACGCTCGGTTCGTGAAGAGAAAGCGGAGAAACGAAAGGTGATGCGGTCTCCCTCGCCATGCTCTAGCAACCCGTCGTACTCAATGGGGTCTTCCTCCCCATCTCAAGACTATTAGGTAACGCTCCAAAAATTTTGTATATATTTTTCGTTTCTTGAGTCTAGCATTGTATAGTTGTTTTTGCCTTTTGTTTGGGTTCTTCCTTCGAATTTATTTCACAGCGGGCCGGTGTGATTTAAGTTTGGGGGAAGAGCCGCTATCTAATCATGTTTACTTTGATCTTATTTTTCGATTTTGTATTTTGAGTCTCATGCATTCATGCACCTATCTAAGGCATAGAAAAAACAAAAAATTGAATTTTTTTGAAAAATCTAAAACACAAAAATAGCGCATATAGTTGCATATAGGTTTCAATTGCATTTGCATTCAGAGCAATGATGTGATTTCCACGTGTAATGTCATTGGAATGGTGCTATCTTATTCACTTTTCCACTCTCTTGTTTGCCCAAATAGCCGATTCCCGTCATTGGAATGGTTTACCGCACCTTTAACCTACCCTCATTTCAAGCCAATTCTTTAGTGAGCGTATGCGAGGCCTAATTTTCGAGTAAGCTTGGCAAAAAATATTGAGTTTAGGGCGACAAGGATAGGTTTGCATGTAGATCTAGCTCGACATCATGGGCTAGACTAGGCTAGGCTAGCTAGGAGGGGGAGATTCGCGGTTTGGATTAGACGAGAATGTTGGATCGATGGACCATTATGGGAGTGGGAATTGGGATCAAAAAGAAGAAAATGAATAAGGAAGGGGAAATTGTCAAAGGACACATGGTTGGTGGTAAAATTTGATTTAGCTCTTAATATCAAAGTTAGTCTCCAAATGTTCAAAGGAAAGAAAGGAAGTCAAAAGATGGCTAAGGCATCAAGGTGAAAAAGATGGAGACAAAAGAAAAAGAAATCGACAAGAAGAGCTAAAGGAAAAGAAGTGAAAGCACTTTACCATGAGTCAAGGAAGAAGAAGAAAATTTCCCCAAGAGAAAGAAGAGAAAGAAAACATGTGGAAAAGGAAGGTAAAAAGTCTTGAGGGATAAGGGTAGCTTAAGCTGGGATTTTTAATTGATAGAATTGCTAGGGATAGAGGCATTACTCCTAAGCACTGGGTAGATGTAAGTCTATCCTTGTATGCATATGTTGCTCTTTACTCTTAGCATTTTTCTATAGCTTACCCTTTCATTGAGAGATCCCTTGCATCGGAATGAGCCCATATGTCTGAGATCATTTTGATCTCAAGAACTAATCCCGAGCCAAATGAATTTACTTGCCTTGCATAAACATGATTCACTTGAGAATTTTAATTGAATGTCAAAGGATTGGATGATAAGATTGCTTGTGTAGGTTGAGGCTTGAGTTTTGTTCGTGTAGAGGAAGATATGGCTAGTTTCTTTTGAGTAGACTTGCTTGATCGCATATTAGAGCTAGCAACTTGGCGCTTGAACTTGGACTTTTTCGGTGACATTGTGGATTGAGCCAAGGCCAGGTGTGCCGCATATGCTCCCTTTACCTGGAAACTTATCAAATCCCATAGCTATCAACATGGCTTTCACGATCTTCAACACGACTCTGTCTATACGGTTTCTCGTTTACTCAGCACGTCTATACTATTGGTATCAGAGCTAACAACCTATGTTTGAGAGAATGAATATTTGTTTATGACTGATTGTTTTGAATGTTCTGAAAACAATTTCTCATCATGTCAAACTCTAATTCTTTAGCGATCGATTCTCAATTTGCAATTTCTACTTTACCAAAAACAAAAAACCAAAAAAGTCATTCTGATATTAATTCTCTTTACGAGATCGAGTATGTTCCAGGAGATCTGATGCCTGAAACGACACTCCCACTGGTAAATCCATATGAGCTCTTTGCTAGAAAACCTAGTGTTTTCTCAATAAAGAACGTACGCGAGCTCATACATCCATCATCAAGCAGGAGAGCCCGAGAATATGTTCAATCCAGCAAGTTCTCATCTTGCCAAGTCCCAGCCACGGAGGAAGAACAATTCATTTCTCTCAATATCCCAGAAGCACTTCCAAGATTATGGCGGCAACAAGGGTACACCCACCTCCACTTTGGGGTGGTACGAATCGGGAAAACCTTACATGCTCGAAAAGGTCTGCCGGTCATAGCACGAATCGCTTTAGTCGACTCTAGACTAAAGTCATATCAACAAGCCTGCATCGGTACGGTTCAAACAACATTAAACGCCGGAACAGTATTCATAACACTGTTTCCGAATTTTAATGTCTCTTTGCAATATCCGAATCTGCTCAAAACGCTAAAAGTCCAACTACAGCTAATCGGATTGCCTATGCAAGAGAAAAGTGTTATCGCAACACTACATCACCAAATCGTCTACCGCGTTCAAGACCATGCTCTTGATCTCGTTCTACCCTCCTCTGACGAAGCGCTTTATCTAGAAGTCTCATCAGCTTCGCAAGCGCCAAGCACTACGCAAATATCTCGACAAATTTATCGAGAAGAATTAATAAAGAAGATACCAGAGTCATGGGTAACAAGCTACATCAAGCGACTCAAGCACCAGTCCAAACATCCGACGTAAGCTTCCACTTGGGAATTGATGGAACAACGGAAATCAAATTCGACAAACCGAGATCATCGTCGTTTCGGAAGCAACTGTTCACACAATTTGCGATCCAAATTGAGGAATACGAATTCCAAGGTCCATAAAGAGAACAGAATTCGAAGCCAATCTCCTTCGGTCAATACAGACAAGTTTTGTATCCTTTCAAAGACGAAGACGGCCATCAATATTTTGATGTCTGTTCCTGCTCGGCCTGCATAGAAGATTCTTATGAATCTGATGACGAAATTCGCCAACGACGCAGAAAGAAAAAAGATCCCCAGTACAAAAGATATCTTGAAGGAGATCCTACAGTCGGTCCTCTAGGAGAAGGCAACGGAAGATACGAATTCATAGTCCAATACTCTGATAAAAAAGAGTCATCCGTGCAAGAGATCATGGTGATAGAAGAGGATAACTTTCCTCCACCAGAGGATTTCATCACTGACAACATATCTCACTCTCCAAAGGTACTTTCAAAAGCGATCAGTCCCGCAAGACCATATCAATTAAGTCTAGGAGAAAAGGTTCTCAATTGGCAAACGGAAAACGCCATGGCTCAAAACCGACTGCTTACTTCGATTAATCAAAAAATCGATCAGTTTGCGGATGGATATACCAAAAGATTGAGCGTTCTTCAGAACTCGATCTCAGAGATCCATAGTCGGCTAAATACCCTCCATCAAGAGATGATGTCTATGCCCCAACACATGATGGTCAACACCTCTCAGTATCAGTTTGCGGATGGATATACCAAAAGATTGAGCGTTCTTTAGAACTCGATCTCAGAGATCCATAGTCGGCTAAATACCCTCCATCAAGAGATGATGTCTATGGCCCAACACATGATGGTCAACACCTCTCAATTTCAAGGTAAAGAGGTTGAGATGACTAATCTCAGGTTTCAATTAAAAGACCTCCAACGATGCCTCGAAAGTATGGTCCAACGACAACAAAGTTCCTCCAACGCATACCTTCCACATCTCGGAAGCATGTCATCAACGATGCCCATACACCCAAGATCTTACTCTCAGGGATTCATTTCAGGAGAACAATATCAAAAGACAAGACACCCAGTCCATGGTTTCTTGTCGTCTGACGAAGCGTTCACATCGCGATATGGTGTAACTCCTGCAAGCGGGTTCAAACCACGGCCCGTATGAGAAAGGGCGAGAAGACAAAAGGAATCAGAATTCCACGTCAATCCTACAAAAACCCACAGATCTGCCTCCTCACATTCTAGTCAAGATTCTCCCGAACATGATAAAAGAAAAGGAAAGGAGATAGGCATAATCGAATCTGCGGAGTTTACAATGTCTAATTTGTTAGATCACCTAGCGGAACAAGACAAAAGACCAAAAGGGTCAGAGTACGCTCAGATGCAAAAGCCCCCAGCTAATGCCCCTCACCCAACACCGATGATTATCAGCTTCTCAGACTCAAGCTCCTCTTACAAAACTGACTTTGAAGAAGAATCATTACCAAAACAGTTCGCTATTGGAGAGCCATCAAAAAAGGAACCAGACATAGACGAAGTGTTCTCTGACAACGACGAGATGAATGGAACACCCATCCAAGAACGAGAAAGGCCGACAAAACAGTTCGCCTCAAAAGTCGTGACATTTACGTTCGACGACATTCCCTTCGAAAAATGGAATGACCGCCTAGACGAATTTCACGCATGGATGAACTCCGAAGCTATAACCTCATCATCATTCCTCGTCATACAACAGTTCACTGCACGATTTTCGGGTGCACTCAAAGAATGGTGGAATTCGCTTGGCGAATACAGACAGCATCAAGTCTATCAAACCACCATACCATTGCTTCTTGGGGAAATTCATCGGGAATTCATTGGCACCCCAAGCCACCTCAAAGATCAATTACAAGAAGAATTCTTCGCAGCGAAATGTTGTTCACTGAAGAAAATAGATCTTGCGAAACATTTCGAGCGACAAACACGGAGATACTATGCGCTAAACGGTCTCAATAACCCGAGCTTAAAGCAAGTCTACGTATCATCTATTGATGATTATCTGAGCCAACAAACAAAGCTCAACATCAGAGAACAAGGCCAATCGGTAGAAGAGACCTCTATCAGACAAATCCAACAATACGTCTTCAGAACGTTGGACAAACTCTGTAAACAAAAGGAGTTTTGGACGGAATTTATGGATAATTCAAAACATTTATCCAAAGTTTGCGCAAGACCAGATCTGTCGATCAAATGTTCTAAATCCAAAAAGCGTTGTTCGTGTGAAGAAAAGAGCAAAGCTCGCCGTTCCCAAAAATCAAATAAACTCCACTTCAGAAGATTCGGGCGCAAACGGTTTATCAGAAGGAAGCAATCTTTCAAGAAGGAAACGAAGTGCTTTCTGTGCCACAAAGAAGGACATTTCGCCAAAAACTGTCCGAACAGTTCTAAGAAGAAACGACAGTATCTCATCAGCTCCATATCCAATCTTGCCAAAGATATCGATTTTGACAATCATGATCTCGAATCAGTGCTGTCTTATGACAGCGACGAAAAGGATGCCATCTGTGGCTACTCAGATTCTGATACCTCGGAATCCGACGATGAGGAAGAATGTTGTTTCAATATTGCTCGTACGTCTCATCAAGAAGAGATACAATCTCCTCACCTACCGGTGACGATCTTTGATCCTGCAAAGAACGAAGAACGAAGAACCGGTCCATGCTATTGCATTCATAGACACGGGAGCCCACACAACAATAATGAATCCCAAGATACTTTCTTCATCCATGTGGCACCCGTACCAGCAAGAATTCAGGGTAGCAAATTCAGGATCATTATCGATCAAGCTTAAATCGAAGCCAATCACCATAGAACTCTTTCCAGGATGTCAGATAACTACAGAAGTCCTAGGCTCCTCCGCTCCTGGAAAGGACATAATTCTAGGATGGGATTCGTATTACGCGCTAAAAAGAAGTTTCGACATCTCGATCGAACCAAGAGGAATAAGATGGAAATCTTATTACAAAGCATTCACAACGATACCCCGATTGTTCGCGATTGAAGAACTTCAGTCCCCCGACTTCGACAAAATCAAAAAAGAAATCATATCAAGTTCATGTGCAGATTCTCATACAGAGTTCCTTCGTATATGCAAAAACTCACTGTGGTTAAACGAGGAGTTCTTCGTGTCATACCTTTCAAAGAAAATATCCACACAACTCCGACAAAGGCAAGTCACGCAGGAATGCCACCCGTATTGATTAAACAAGCAAACGAAGAATGTGACCAGCTAGTCAGTCAAATGGTAGTCTCATCGACTAATTCTCCGTGGGCGTGCAAGGAATTTTACGTCAACAACAGAGCTGAACAGGCAATAGGAAAACTAAGGCTAGTCATTTACTATAAACCGATGAACCAATACCTCCAAGATGTCAAGTTCCCGTTGCCAAACAAAAGGGCACTATTTCAACATCTTCAAGGTGCGACCATATTCTCAAAGTTCGATCTAAAATCCAGTTTCTGGCAAATCGGTATTGCACCAGAGGAAAGGTACAAGACAGCTTTCTGTCTGCCCAATCAGCATCTTCAATGGAATTTCTTACCGTTCGGCCTCAAAACGGCGCCGTCGCTATTCCAACAGGCCATGTTAAAGATCTTCAAGCCTCTGCTCCATACAGCCTTAATATACATAGACGATATCCTCTTATTCTCATCAAGCCACGAAGATCATGTTCAAACTCTACAACAGTTCCAGATCATCGTGAAGGCTCATGGAATAATTCTCTTGGCCGAAAAAATGATCATAGCCCGGCCCAACATCGAATTCCTTGGGATACATATTGAAAATGAACAATTTTCCCCTCAGGCCCATCTAGCCACGACGCTTCTCGAGTTTCCAGACAGCGACCTCTCGAAAAGACAGGTCCAACAGTTCCTTGGGGTAATCAATTACCTAAGCGACTTTATCCCGCAACTTTCGCAGCTGACGCGTCCACTACAAAAGATGCTGTCCAAGAATCCTCCTTTATGGACTAACAGACAAACGGAGGCAGTCAAAAAGCTAAAGCTAGAGATTCAAAACCTGCCACCTTTAAAGATTCCCTGCGAAGGCACGCGTGTTCTCCAAACAGACGCAAGTGATAAATATTGGGGTTCTGTCCTACTCGAAGAGATAAATGGGAAACGTCAAATCTGTGGATACAAAAGCGGACGCTTTAAAGATTCCGAAATTCATTATCACTCCACGTTCAAAGAAATCTTAGCTGTAAAAAGGGCCATTGAAAAATTTGAGTTCCATCTTATTGAACACAAATTTCGCATAGAAATGGATATGTCATCCTTCCCAAAGATGCTACAATTCAAGCAAAAGATGGTCCCGCATCAACAGTTACTACGATGGAGCGAATGGTTTTCAAAATACGACTTCGTCTCCATCTATTTAAAGGGCACAAAGAACATTCTTGCCGACATGCTCAGCAGAAATCCTCTGAAAGAGATTCAGATGATGGCGAGCTCATCCGCGACCGAAAAAGAATACAACGATTTCGGTGCCAACATACCTGAAGATGCTCATCAGCTTGTCAACATGAAGATCATTCACGAGCATCTCAAAGAAAGGATTTTCCGATACCAATCGGTTATCCTATCAAAATACGGTGTCAGATGTCAACACATCGCGCCATTAGGAATCCATCCAGACCACCCGTTCGCTCATCTCTACAGAATCGAGAGCACTGATATGCCAGAAGAAGTTCTCTGTTTCCTTTGGTATATATGTTCAGTATACACCATTGGCATCACCTTCGACATATATTGGCTATACCAATTCGTCACCTCGCGACAAGGTCATAAGGACTGCCTCTCTATGTTTTTAACTTGGTTCGCGCCATTAAGTGCTTGGAGTGGTAAGCTGAGGAGGTCAGCAAAAACGGTGAATATATCGTTCAAGAAGCTAAAAGGACAAGGGTGCCTCAACCCTTTCTTCAATCCTCACACGATATTCTTCTTCTACCGCCCCCATTCAAGCCAACGTCAAAAGCAACAAAATGCATGCGTTACCAACGCTAATCCACCACGACGACTACAACCGAGGTTCCTAACAGTGGTTGAGCCAAGGCCAGGTGTGCCGCATATGCTCCCTTATTTGTGGCACAGAAAGCACTTCGTTTCCTTCTTGAAAGATTGCTTCCTTCTGAAAAACCGTTTGGGTCTTCAACACGACTCTGTCTATACGGTTTCTCGTTTACTCAGCACGTCTATACTATTGGTAGCAGAGCCAGCAACCTATGTTTGAGAGAATGAATCTTTGTTTATGACTGATTGTTTGTATGGAGCAAAGGCTTGAAGATCTTTAACATGGCCTGTTGGAATAGCGACGACGCCGTTTTGAGGCCGAACGGTAAGACATTCCATTGAATATGCCGATTGGGCAGACAGAAAGCTGTCTTGTACCTTTCCTCTGGTGCAATACCGATTTTCCAGAAACCGGATTTTAGATCGAACTTTGAGAATATGGTCGCACCTTGAAGATGTTGAAATAGTGCCCTTTTGTTTGGCAACGGGAACTTGACATCTTTGAGGTATTGGTTCAGCGGTTTATAGTCAATGACTAGCCTTAGTTTTCCTCTTGCCTGTTCAGCTCTGTTGTTGACGTAAAATGCCTTGCACGCCCACGAAGAATTAGTCGATGAGACTACCATTTGACTGATTAGCTGGTCACATTCTTCGTTTGCTTGTTTAAGCAATACGGGTGGCATTCCTGCGGGACTTGCCTTTTTCGGAGTTGTGTGGATATTTTCTTTGAAAGGTAATGATACGAAGAACTCCTCGTTTAACCACAATGGGTTTTTGCATATACGAAGGAACTCTGTATGAGAATCTGCACATGAACTTGCTGTGATTTCTTCTTTGATTTTGTCGAATTCGGGGGACTGAAGTTATTCAATCGCGAACAATCGGGGTATCGTTGTGAATGCTTTGTAATAAGATTTCCATCTTATTCCTCTTGGTTCGATCGATATGTCGAAACTTCTTTTTAGCGCGTAATACGAATCCCATCCTATAATTATGTCCTTTCCAGGAGCGGAGGAGCCTAGGACTTCTGTAGTTATCTGACATCCTGGAAAGATTTCTATGGTGATTGGCTTTGATTTGAGCTTTATCGATAATGATCCTGAATTTGCTACCCTGAATTCTTGCTGGTACGGGTGCCACATGGATGAAGAAAGTACCTTGGGATTCATTATTGTTGTGTGGGCTCCCGTGTCTATGAATGCAATAGCATGGACCGGTTCTTCGTTCTTTGCAGGATCAAAGATTGTCACCGGTAGGTGAGGAGATTGTATCTCTTCTTGATGAGGCGTACGAGCAATATTGAAACAGCATTCTTCCTCATCGTCGGATTCCGAGGTATCGGAATCTGAGTAGCCACATATGGCATCCTTCTCGTCGCTGTCATAAGACAGCACTGATTCGAGATCATGATTGTCAAGATCGATATCTTTGGCAAGATTGGATATGGAGCTGATGAGATACTGTCGTTTCTTCTTAGAACTGTTCGGACAGTTTTTGGCGAAATGTCCTTCTTTGTGGCACAGAAAGCACTTCGTTTCCTTCTTGAAAGATTGCTTCCTTCTGAAAAACCGGTTGCGCCCGAATCTTCTGAAGCGGAGTTTATTTTATTTTTGGGAACGGCGAGCTTTGCTCTTTTCCTCACACGAACAACGCTTTTTGGATTTAAAACATTTGATCGACAGATCTGGTCTTGCGCAAACTTTGGATAAATGTTTTGAATTATCCATAAATTTCGTCCATAACTCCTTTTGTTTGCAGAGTTTGTCCAACGTTCTGAAGATGTATTGTTGGATTTGTCCGATAGAGATCTCTTCTACCGATTGGCCTTGTTCTCTGATGTTGAGCTTTGTTTGTTGGCTCAGATAACCATCAATAGATGATAGGTAGACTTGCTTTAGGCTCGAGTTATTGAGACCGTTTAGCGTATAGTATCTCCGTGTTTGTCGCTTGAAGTGTTTCGCAAGATCTCTTTTCTTCAGTGAACAACATTTCGCTGCGAAGAATTCTTCTTGTAATTGATCCTTGAGGTGGCTTGGGGTGCCAATGAATTACCGATGAATTTCCCCAAGAAGCAATGGTATGGTGGTTTGATAGACTTGCTGCTGTCTGTATTCGCCAAGCGAATTCCACCATTCTTTGAGTGCATCCGAAAATCGTGCAGTGAACTGTTGTATGACGAGGAATGATGATGAGGTGATAGCTTCGGAGTTCATCCATGCGTGAAATTCGTCTAGGCGGTCATTCCATTTTTTGAAGGGAATGTCGTCGAACGTAAATGTCACGACTTTTGAGGCGAACTGTTTTGTCGGCCTTTGTCGTTCTTGGATGGGTGTTCCATTCATCTCTTCGTTGTCACAGAACACTTCGTCTATGTCTGGTTCCTTTTTTGATGGCTCTCCAATAGCGAACTGTTTTGGTAATGATTCTTCTTCAGAGTCAGTTTTGTAAGAGGAGCTTGAGTCTGAGAAGCTGATAATCATCGGTGTTGGATGAGGGGCATTAGCTGCGGGCTTTTGCGTATGAGCGTACTCTCTGGATCGGTGCATTGGATCGGTATAGCATCAGGAGGATCCCTCAGCTCGAAGATAGAAGTTCCGGACGAGTGCACCGATCTCTCCTGGATCGGTGCAGTTGATCGATGCAAGCATTCCGGGGGAGACACAAGGAGAGAATGAGATCAGCACCGATCCCCCTGGGTCGGTGCAGTTGATCGGTATTGCATTAGAAGGAGGACCGAAGCAACAAAAGGATTAGCACCGATCGATCCTGGAGCGGTGCCACAGATCGGTGCTAATCCAACGTTCAATCAAACGATGCCGATCCAGCCAGAACCCGCATCCCCAACGCCGACCATGTCACATCCGAAAACGAACCTGCGCAAGGCCATTTTCACCGATCATTTGCATCGATCCATGGTCGATCGGTGCAAACCCCCCATAGCCGATTCTTATCCAATTCAACCAGGTCGGTACCCGGTTTGTCCCGGGTCGATCTGGTTCGTCACTATTCACTACTTATACCCAATAACCTAATTTTCACTAGAGGATCCTATTTTTCTAAGGCAAAGAACCCCCTTTTGGTGATTTGATAAGTTTGTAAGAGATCTTGTTTTAATTTATGCAATCCAAGTTTATTTAATCTTGTTTTGATCTTTAGTTCCTTAATCTTGGATCTCCCTAATCACATAATCATGGGATCATCAATTTCCCTTATGAGATTTGATGGTTCTATGATGATTAGTGAGTAGTTTCCTTTAGGGCTCATGGGTGAGGTAGATTAGGTGTCTTCTTGATTGGTTAGGGATGTTTAGGACCTAGATCATCTTCTCCCTCTTTTATCTAAGACTCTTAATGCTAGATTAAGCTTGGAAAAGCTAGTTTAGACTTTAGGGCATTTCATGCACATAAGGTGTTTGATGAAATGCCCATACAAGTTAGATTAGAGATTTTACTTATTTAGCCTAAGGAATTAGATGCCTAAAGAGTATTATGGCCATTGGAATTGGATATTCATGCTTGTTAATTAGTTTTTCAGAAATGAAAGTTTGTTCTTGAATTGCTAATTAACAAAGTGATTAAGACCATGGAAGTGGGTTAATCTTGTTTTGACATTCTAAGCCTAGGGAGAAATGCTTGTTTGTGTTATTTAGCATCCTTGATCAATAAATGAATTCACTAAGTCAATAACCTCACTCTAGAGCCTGCTTTCATTAATTTGTTAATCTCATTTAGTGCTTGTTTAGTCTTGTTACTTGTTTGCTTTGTTTTAATTTGAATCATTAGGTTGTTAGATTAAAACCAATCTTGTTGCTTAACTTAAATAGTTCTATGTATTCTTGGTGTTTTTGAACTTAACCCATTGGATTCGATACCTCTTATACTACTTAGTATCTAGAGTAATTGATATCTAGAAAGACCGAAAAGTCTACTATCAGCTACTCTGCATGGGTTATATTTCTTTAGAAGATGAATGTAAACAGGCAGTAACCCATAGCTTCATTCCTCCGAAGCTTGTGTCATTTCAAGTGCAATCTCTGTACCGCGCTAACCCTTCCAATATGAAATAGTAACATGTAATTCTTCCAACATTAAGTCAGGCAAATCTCTTGCTCTAGGAGCAGCAGCCCCCTTTCCGTATTTAGACTTCATCACCTCTGCTATAACCTTCGTCGATGCATGTTTGTTGTATTGCGATCGAGATATAACGTCACATTGGTGATCCAAATGAGCTTTGATTATTTCAGAGTAGTCAGAGTTGGCAACCTTCGCCAAGACATACCAATCACAACTCGGATCGATACAAATAAAGAAAAGATTCTGCTTCGTTGACTTTTCCTGCTTGAAATGGAATAGTCTCTTAATTGCATAGATGACCATTCTCATCTGAAAATCCCATTTTGTTTTGAATAATCTTCCCTTGTAGATTGCATCCTCCGTATTTCGAATATCAACGTCGGAAAAGGGTCTTGTCACAACACTAAAGTTATCAAACACAGGGGAAACATATGTTGCATAATAGCCTTCATCTTCTCTGATTTCAGCAAAAATGTTGCGGAGTGTTAGTGCCACATAACCACCTCCATCCTGCTCCGAAGCGTCGGTAGGGTTTCCAAATTATGTTCCATGCGTGTCCGGAACACACTCTCCACTGTCATTATCAACCTTTCCAGCTTTTTTGCTTCGATGCCATCAGCTTCCTCACCGTACTCTCGCGAAATTAAACTTGTCCATTTATCACAATCGTAATCTTCACACTCACTGTCATATTCTTCTCCGCTTGTTCCATCACCAATCTCAATGTCATCATCTTTGTCAAATTCAGCTTCCGTTTCGTTGTTATCATCTTCTTCACTGCTATCGCTTGGCGTTCCATTGTGTTGACGCTTTTCTTCTTCAAAACATATGTCTCCTTCGCCATCCGACAAACTTAGGACTTTCTCTTGTAAAGTTTCTTGAATAGTCGACGCTTTATGCCCATGTATTTCATCATCTTCATCCGTACAGTTAAACATCATTTCTTGCATTTCTGTAACGGCATCAGTAGAGCAGGATGCGTTAAACGAAGGGAAAAGACACTTTCTGGATTTTAGGGGGCTTACTTTCTCATAATATTTGCCTCGCACGACTGAGTCCAAACCTTTGCGTGGCTTTGCTTTCTTTCTTGCAGGCTTAGGTGTCTGACCATTTGATTCATCCCATTTTTTTTATTCGATGGCGTTTTTGCGGAATGTTCTCGCCTACTACTACAAACGCCGTAGACTTCAAGTTAGGGGATAATTTACTAGATAATATTTATGCACCATCACATCGTTCTACACTAAATGTCACAACTTTAAGAGGATTTTGCAGGTCAGAGTAAAAACCTACATCACTTAGCCCACCTCTGCCTCCAAAAGTTACAAACAGATTAACACTTTTGTCTCCTTTCCAGATCGACAGGAAATGTTTTAGCCCTGAATCCATGCTAAATACAACTGGGAGGTTGCGTGGCCCTTGTAACACAATCAAACCAGGGACACTAAATTCCATATATTCAGGGACACTAAATTCATTTATTACGGATGCTAACAACGTCTTGAATTCATTTTCACTATGACTGAGATCAATGCATCTTCCCATTTTTCCTTTATCGATAACAAAATTCCAGCTTCCTGCGCTACCATAAGTCCATTCTCCACAAAGAACCAAGACGTATCGGGAGCCGTTTGCACATATATAAGATAAATCAAATGAAAACGGTGATATAAGTAAAAAATCATCTATAATGGTGCTCGTTACATGTACATAGCACGCTTTAAACTTATTTAACAAAATAATCAATTATGATTATCCTTATTCTGCAAGATCGGAAAATTATTTCGTTTATAACTACCATTTACTTTCTTTGTCTTTAGAAATTAAATGTCACCCAAATTTCATATATGGATAGCAGATAAGAAATTAACTTACCTCCATTAGGTGTCGACGATTAAAGCCGTACTATGGGTGATTGTCCGCTGAAATTGCAACTTGGAGAAGTTTTGATCTTCCTTATCTTTGTATACTCATAAATTTTCCCTCACCTTAACTCTCTATCCACATCAAGCAACATGTACTGAACATATATAATGGCGATATATTATTTTTATACTAATATATCACATAACACTTTTATTGTTTCAATTCATTATTTTACTTCAATTTTATTAAAGTATTTCGTTAAACTGAACACAACACCTTTTACCTTTTCGCAGTCGGCGATTGAGTCAAAACATTCAGCATCAGTTGTCAGAAAGCTTCTGTTGCTTCAGGGTTAAAATCGTCCGATCAGTTGACAAACACTTCAACAAGTGTTACATAATTTTCACTCTTTCCGAAAGTGCTACAACCCCACAGATGTTTTCATTAAGTGACCCCACATGCAAAATCCCCTTAGATCTTAATAAAGAAAATGAGTTGCATGGTCACGTCGTGGAAATTGACGACCTGAGATCCAAGGAATCTCTAGCCCAAAAGAGGAAAGAAGAGATATCAAACTTTAATACTAGTTTGCTCGTTAAAGGATGTGGTTTGCAAAAATGCAGAGCTGAAGTCGAAGGAGGTTTCATCAGTAAAGACAATAGATTAAATTAACCGTATTTTCTCATTAAAGGCGTTAGATCAGGGAAACGAATCATACATTCAAGATTTCTTATCCTTTTTACCACTCTCTTGCTGATCTTGAATGGTCAACTCATTTTTAGTTGGTTCCCCACCTTACCTTACCTCCTTCAAACTCCATGCGCTCTTGTTTTCATTGTTATATATGCAAAAACGCCGGAGAAGAAGGAACAACACCGTTTTCAGCCACTGAAGATTCAAGATCGGAAACTAACTTGGTGGAGGCGAATTCCAGATTTTAAGAGCCTGGTTTTCCCTTGAAATATACAAATTCGAAGGTATAAATTCGTGCCTATTAAGACTCTCTACCAAAAAGGTGTTTCCCTTTTAAAAAATAAAATAAAGGAAAGGAAATAAAAGTCTAGAGAAGTCTAAATAGGTAAACATGAGTTCCACAGAGTTTGAGATTCGATCTAGAGAGAGTTGGAGCTTTTCTCATAGATTCTCGTAGAAAAATCTAAGTCTGGGGGAATAAGTTTTATTTATTTTAATTTTACTTATTCAAGCTCTCATATGGGCCATGCATTACATGATCGTAAACCAAAAGACGACGATAGCTTTCGCGGGGAAGATGGTATCTACACCGGAGAAGTAGCCTGCTTTTGCATTACACTTGGAGGAATTCATGTAGAGTAAGGAAGCGCTTACTTTTTTCTCTGTCTCGCACATTCCCCGCACAAACAACATAAAGACATACAATCTAGCACAGAGTGCTCGAATCTACCCACATGATATTGTTTATGTAAACTCGGTACCCTCGGTTTGGATTTTTGAACCGTTCTAGGTATTATGTTGTCGACATAAAAAAAAGGGTTAGAGACGAGCTTCAACTGAAAACATTTCCTCTTGTTGATAGGTGATTAAAGATTGGAATCACACCACATATATTGATCAAGTGATTTCAGGGACTACGTCTTGAAATGGATGGTGGGACGATGGTAACGATGGAAATGGAGGTTTATGTCGTTGAATCCACAACAACACACGAACCAGACTATTTGAATCTCACAAACAATGTAGAAACGCAATCCTACATGATAATGAAATCTCACCAAGGGCTTGAAATGCCAAGAAAACAAAAATAATCTCTAATCCAAGAGAATTCTAAACGGGGAGTCAAATGACTTTTCTATTTCTTTCAACTTCAATTCTGAAAATTACAATGAGAGTGAAGACTCTTTTATAGAGTTAAAAAACTTGGTGGCCAAACAAATAAAATTACATAAATGCTAAATAAATCAAATTAATTACAAAATCATAAAAGAGACCATATTGACAGATTTTTAGGTATCACCATTAATAATGATAGATTCTTTGTATCTAGTCAAGTTTTTGATATATCAATGATATGATTATCATCTAGAAACTCTTTGGAATTTTGAGCTTGATTTTTCGACAATTTGGCCTCGTTTGACATGAATCGTTTGTTGAAGGGCCAATGATGCGAATTGCGTTATCAAGATTGCATCATTCTCTCCCTCTTCAATTGGTTTTGTCCTCAAAACCATTTTAACTCGGGATGTTGTTGGATTGGTTTGGCCATAAACACTGAAATACGGTAAAAACATTTTTTTCCGGATTTCTTTAAAAGCAATTTCGAAATAAATTGATTTATATAAGAATTTTTTTTTAAAGTATTTATAAACGAAATGTTTTCAGAAAAAAAATTATTTGTTTTTTGTTTTTTTTTTAAAGAGAAAAAAATCAAAGAAAAAAGTCAAAAACAAATGGATACAATTTTTTTTTCTTTTAATGATAGAAAACAACTAAAACTTTAAGGAAAACAAAGAAAACTATTTTTATGGATTTTTAAATTTTATAAATAAATGAACAAAAACAGAAAATTTTTTTTTTTGGATTTTGTTCGATAAAAAGATGAAACAAAACATAAACAAAACGGAAACAAAAAACAACAGAGGATAGGAGCTTTTAGCTATGGTACTAAACGATATAATATTGGAATCACACCAAGCTTAATTATCAATTGATTTCAAGGCCTACGGCTTGAAATTGTTGGTGGGACGATTGTGATGATGGAAATGGATGTTTTTGTCGTTGAATCCACAATAACACACAAACTAGACTGTTTGAATCTCACAAACAACCTAGAAACGCAATCATAAAAGACAATGAAATCTCACCAAGTGGTTGAAATGACGAGAAAACAAAAATAATCTCTAATCCAAGAGAATTCCAAACAGGGCCAAATGAGTTTTATATTTCTTTCATCTTCAATTCTGAAAATTATAATGAGAGTGGAGACTGTTTAATAGAGTTACAAAAAAATAAAATAAAATACATAAATGCTAAATAAATCAAATAAATGAAATTAATCACAAATATCATAAAATAGATAATCTTGACATATTTTTAGGTATCACCATTAATGGTAATTGGTTCTTTGTATCTAGATAGGTTTTTGATATATCAATGATTTTATTGTCGTCTAGAAACTATTTGGGCTTTTGAGCTTGAGTTTTCGACAATTTGGTCTTGATTGACATGAATCGTTTGTTGACGGGCCAATGATGCGAAATGCGTTTTCAAGATTGCGTCAAAAGGCTTGGCCAAATCCAGTGTGTACATATATCATGATGTCGCTGTCTTTGATGAGACTTGAGGCTGTGCTAAGAAAAAAGTTGTAATTTCTATTTCCAAGTTAATGGCTTGACCAAAGCCATTGTGTACTACGTGTGTTGTCCTGAGATGTTTCCCAGGGATAGAAACAAATTTTATGGGTACAGATTGTCAATTGCGCAACAAAGAAAGTCCACTAATGTCTCGTATCTCTATCTCCTACGGAAAAGTGTTTTGGCACGATTCCAATTGATTCAGGGCTCTATATATGATTATATCACCATAAGAATATATGGATATCGTACCATCATAACCCGTATTCGCAAGGGCCAATCTAAAGTTGTGCTAAACCACAACGACATTGAGACCATCAGAGATTTTGCAGTCCTCAATATCTTATAAGATGACAGTCTTTGCCCTCACGTATCGCCCCTTACTATCAGTATCCTTATCCTCTTTACAAAACATTCATCTTCCTCTTTCGTCCCTAGAGTCTTCTCCAACTGGTTGGCTTGTCCAAATCCATACTGATCTTCCATTGCAAAGTTGCTTTACTGATGGGTTTTGAGGCTATGCTACGAGAACATTGTAGCACTTAATCGATCTAAAATAACTAACCCTGAGTGTCTTGAGATGTCTCCCAAGATAAAATTTTTTTAGTAACGTCTTATGCCAATTGCCGAACAAAGAAGTCTACTAAAATCTTGTTATGTGATACAAGGATTTTGACGTGTATCAATTACTCAAGATGCTTAAGTAGCATAAGAGATATCGAATCCAAAGGTACAAGTTTCAATCACTAGGAATGCATACAACTTTGTTATTGATTTTGGATCCTTCCATGATTCATCTAGATGTCATTTCACACATACAAGCTATTCCCTTAGCCTAGAACACTTAAGCAAGATTAAGCCACTATCATGGTCTTAATCACTTTGTTAATCATACAAATCAATAACAAACCATCGTTTGTGATAGGGTGATTAACAAGCAATAAACATAGGTTCTTATGGCCCTAATAATCCTTAGACAACTACTCTCATAGGCTAAGAAAGCAAAATCCCTTATTTTGTTCTTAAGGGAATTTCATTGAACACCTTGTGCGCATGAATTCCCTAAGATCTAGATTAACTATATCTAGCCTAATCTAGCATTATGAACACCAAATAAGAGAGGGAATATGTAAACTAAGTCCTAGACATCAAAATCTACCACGAAATTTACCTAATCTACCTCATCCATGAGCCTTAAGAAGAACTACTCACTAATCATGAAGAACACACCAAATCTTATGAAAGAGGTGATGTTAATCATGATTAGGGAATAGGAATGTGAAAGATTAGATAAAGATGAAAAGATATAACCTTAAACTTGCATAAATCAAAAGAATCCAAGGAAAAAATCCCAAGAACCCTAAAAAGACAAGGTCTTGTTCTAGAGAGAAAAGAGAGAGAAAAATGGAAAAATGGAAAAATGGATAAAAAGTGAGATAAATCTAAAAATCAGATCTCTAAAATATAAAAAGGTGTTTGCTGAGTTGGGTCGGACCCGGGTCAACCCGGGAAAAACCCCGTATTGACCCGGCTGAAACTTGGATACGTCTTCAGTGAATCGGTCATAACTCCTAAACCTGACATTCAAATGACCTGAATCCAACTCCTGTAGACAGCTAACTCGTCCCCCTACAATTCTTATGAAGACCGTTTGAGTTGATACATAACGGAAGGCCTTCGTTTTTCCGGTTCTTTATATGATGTCATCTTCTCGGCCAGACGGACATACTTTTAGTAAATCCGTCTTATCTCCCTATCCATAAGTCCAAATAACCCGATTAAAACTCCTGTGTAAATCTGATTTACTCCTCTACAACTTCTATGAAGGAAGTTGAAGATAAATCGGAATATAAAGTTCCTGTCTAGCCACATCTTTGAGACACTTTGGACAAGGTCGGCTGGTTCGGGTGAAAGTTTGGCACCGGCTCGGTGTACCGGCTGTTTCCTGGCCGGGATGGGTGTGTCCTGTGTGCTGACACCCGGCCTGTACAGGTTCTGTGTTTTGGGGCGGTAATGTCCCTGTCTAAGCTAGTGTCCAGCACCGGATGCATGAAGGGTATTGTCCCGGGCCGGTACAAGGCGTTGTCTTATCGGCCATGTAGAGACGACTCTAGTAACACTGCGGTAACTATCAAACTACATACTCAAATCGCCTGGTTCAACTTCCTCTGGACAGATAACTAACTCCTCTACAACATCCAAGAAGGTTGTCGAGGCTGATTCGGAACGGAGGGCCTTCGTCTAGACACATCTTTCCGGCATCTTGGATGGGCTTTGTACTCCACTTAGGTCCAACTCTCCAAATATGCCCAATTGCCTCCAATTAGCTAGGAAATACTCCAAAACATACAAGAACACACTAGACCTAGTGAAAATGCCCTAATCTCTAAATGAGACCTAAATGCAAGACAAGACCATGATTATGCATGTAATCTACACAAAACCATGAAATGCATGCTAAAACAGGCACTATATGAGTATATAAATTCCCCCAAACTTAAACCTTTGCTTGTCCTCAAGCAAACAAGAATATAGAAAGGGAGAAGACTTTAAATGGGAGCTCAAATCCAAAAGTGCCAGGAAAAGAATTCAACTCAATGTCCAAGTTACTAGCTTTAAGATGCGATCAAACAAGTCTACTAAAAAAGAGCTAGCCATATCCTTCCCTATACGAATCAAATTCAAGCCTTAACCTATACAAGCATCAATATCATCAAATCCTTTAACATTCATTATTTGGTTCAAGTGAATCATGCTCATGCAAGGCAAGTGAATTCATTTGGCTAGGGTAAAGGTCTTGAGACTAAGATTATCTCAAATGTATGGGGTTTCACCAATGCAAGGGATCCCTCAATGAATGAGCAAGCTTTAGCAAAATGCTAAGAGTAAAAGGCAATCTATGCATACAAGGATAGACTTACATCTACCCAATGCCTAAATCGTCTCTAATCCTAGCATATATACCCATGAAGTCCTCATCCTAAGCTACCCTTTTCTCAATTGGCCATTTTGCCTTCACGCCCCATACTTGAACTTCTTCATCCACTTCATCTTTTCTCACTTGGGGAATTTCTTCTTCTCCATTGAATCTTGTGGTTTCGTGCTTCTTTTTGTTGTTTCTTTAGCTCTTCTTTCTTTCTTTTTCTTTGCCTTGCCTCATCATTTACCAATTGATGCTTTAGCCAATTTTTGGCGTTTTCCTTTGTTTCTATGAGGCTATAATTATCAGTAAGAGATATTCTTGATAACTTGCACTAACCACATCACAATATTGCATTCCCCTATCACCTTCATTTCCTTCTTTTGAACTCACTTCCTTCTTATTCACAACCCCATTAGGCACACAATGTTTACATCAAACATAAAACTTCCCTTTTCCCAAGCCTAACCTAGTCTAACCTTTGATGTTCGGCTAGATCTACATGCAAACCTATCCTCGTCGCCCTAAACTCAACGCTTTTTGCCAAGCTTAATCGAAAAATTAGGCCTCACATACGCGCACTAAAAATTTTGGCTTGAAAGGAGGGTAGGTTAAAGGTATGGTAAACCGTTCCAATGATGGGAATCGGCTACTTGGATTGGCAAAAGAGTGGTGAAAAGGATAAGAGAGCCCAAGTATGTATATGGTAACCATGAATTCACTATGCAATGCACAAGCATGATAATTTCAATGTCAAAATTATGGTTTTCACTTAGGTAGGATTGAAATCAAATCAAGACTTGCTTTAGCTAAGACCCTATTAATGAAACGCAAGATCGAAACATGGTTCATCCTTGATTTCAACACGAGATCAAAAGCATCAAACAACAAGCAACAAGGACATTAAATCAAGCTCTAAAAATGATACTTACAAGGATAATTCTATCATTGCTCCTAATGCTCATGCAAAGCTACCTAAAATGCTATGTATCTAGACTCAATCCTATATGGAATGCACATTATTCAAAAAAATTCAAATTTATTGAAAATGCATGATATGTATGAGACTCAAGATGCAAAAGGCAAAATAAGAACACCAAAAACAAAGTTAGATAACACACAAACCCTCCCCCAAACTTAAATTACAGAGTCCCTTGTGTAATAGAAGCTTAAGAGAGAGCTAAACAATGCATGCAAGAAAGAAAGAAGATATGATTCTAAATGCTATCTACAAAGTTTGGAGTATTACCTTGGAAATGAATGGAGGGAACGAGAGTGATCACCTCAATCCTTCACACCTTTGTCCTTAAGTTCATGACCATTAGACCATCAAGAACCTATTCACACTAAGCAAACCCATCAAAAAGAACAAGAAAACATAAAAATACATAGAAACGAAAGTATGTACAATGATAAACTTGGGGTGTCTCCTAAGAGCAGTTTGTTAACAGTCACTAAGTTTGACTTTGGTTACCCATTTAGGCAGGTGAGAGAGGAGTGTGAGCACTCCAAGGCGGATCTTTGAGCTCGAGCTTGAGCACCTTGCTCATTACCTCATCAAGACCTGCTTCTCCTTTTGCTTTGAGCTCGGGTGTGAGGATTGATTTGATCGAGGCAAAGAGCTTGGGTCGACCTTTGCATTTGATCTTGTACTCGATCACTCCATCATTGTGTTTCCATGGAGTGAGAGTCATCATAGAAGGTTGGCTTGGCTCGGACCTAGACCCATCAAGCTTGATTGATCTGTTTCCCATCTTAGCCTTGGCCTTTGTCTTCTTCTTTGCACCCTTACTACCCTCAACGTCATTCTCCATTGTGGTGGGAGGAAGCGGTTTCAAACAAGTGATCATGCCAACTTCCGAAGCTTCCTTATCATTACCATAATCCAAATCTTTTCTCTCAAGAGACTTCTCTTCCTCTTCATAGACCTTTGGGGGTGGAACTTCTTCAACCATATCACAACTACCCACATACCTCACTTCTTCTTCTCGAAACTCATCATCCTTCATGGTGATTGTACCACAAAGTTTATTGGAAGAAGTCCTCATTGGGTAGTACACCTTATCATCCACATTCAAGAGAACTACCATTTGCTCTTTGAAATCCATTCTAGCACCGGTAGTGAGTAGGAATGGAGTTCCAAGGAGTAGTGGAAGCTTGTTGGTCTTCTTCATTTCCATGACCACAAAGTCCGTTGGGACAATGCAATTCCCATCCTTGAGTGGATAGTCTTCGAGGAGACCAAGTGGTTTCTTTGAAGAAGCGTCTCCAAAGGTGATAGGTGATGGATGATATGCGAGGGTTCTTATACCTAGACTGTTGAACATCTCATGGGACATTACATTCACACTTGAACCGGAGTCACACAAAGCATCCTCAACGTCCAAATCACCAAGAGAGCAAGCTATTCAGAACTTACCGGGATTACCAAGCTTGGGGAGAGACTTAGGCTCGATCCTAGTTGTGCTTTGAGAATCAATGCAAGAAATACTACCCTTTGGTTCTTGGACCATGGTCACGTCTTCATTTTTCTCAAGGGTCACTCCCCCACCTTGTTCCTCAATGTCCTCATTGAGCTTCAAGGGAGCTTGTGATCCATAGAGTAGAAGCTCAATTTCGTTAGTGGCGGCTTCATGATCATCAATGGGACGTGACTCCTTTGAAAATATGGCATTGCAATACTCCTTTGTTGATTTCCCATTTGAAGAGCTTTGTTGTGTTTTGTCCCCATTATTTCCCTTGGTCTCCATTTCTTGCACTTTTGATCTCAATGCCTCAAGCTTCTTGTGGAGATCATTGTATGAGCAAGCTACCTTGGTATTGATTTCCTCCATATTCGTGCTCATATCAAATGCTCCACTTGCTTGGCCTTGAAGAAGTTGTTGAAGAACATGTTTCACATCAAAGTCTTGAGGCATGGAGTTGTTGCCTTGAGTTTGTGGGGCAAAGCTTTGTTGGAAACCACTTTGGTTCCCTTGAAAGTTGTTCTTGGGAGCATAGCTTTGTTGGTGATTAATGGGGGCTTGACCTTGGTTGCCATAGTTGTTGTTGAAACTTCTTTGATAGCCACCATTATTCCCAACATAATGCACTTCTTCTTGGTTCCTCAAATCCACCATTTGTTCTTGGAACCCTTGATTTTCCTCACCATTTCCAACAAAGTGGACCGCCTTTTGAGATGTAGTGAAAAGCTTGTCCAACTTGTCACTTAGAGCTTTCATCTCCTTCGTTCGTCATTGCTCTTCAAAATCGCTTGTGGATCTTGTAGATCGATCAAACTCATCACCATATGTTCTGTCACTCAAAGCAAGGTTCTCAACCAACTCCATTGCTTCATTCACGTACTTGGCTAGATAGTTTCCATTGGAAGCGGTATCAAGCAACATAATTATCTTGGGCAATGCTCCGCGGTATAGAGAGCTTAAGAGGGAAGCATCCGTGAATCCATGGTGAGGGCATTGCATTGTATAAGCCCTAAACCGCTCCCACGCTTCATTGAAGCTCTCATTAGGACGTTGGGAGAAGCTTGATATTTCATTCCTTAGCTTACCCGTCCTAGAGTGGGAGAAGAACTTGGCAAGGAATGCGGTTTTGCATTGATTCCAAGAAGTGATGGAACCTTGGGAAAGGCCCTTTTCCCATTGCCTTGCTTTGTCTCCAAGAGAGAATGGGAACAACCTTAGCTTGAAGCTATCCTCGGAGACTCCATTCATCTTTGTCAAACCACAAATCCGGTCGAAGTGATCCAAGTGATCAAGTGGATCCTCCACCGCCAATCCATGGAACTTGTTGCTTTGTACCATGTTGATGAAGCTAGCTTTGACCTCAAAGTCATTGGACTCAACCGGTGGCGCTTGAATCCCTTGGCGGTTGACATGAGCATTGGCCGCATCACCCGCTCCAACTATGTTATGACCATTATGGGCGGGTGGGTGGTGGTTTCCATTACCACCATTTGCTCCTTGATTTGGGACATATGCAACGTGGTCATTACCACTATCCGGGTTCACTTGCACGTTTTCCATACCAAGCCTAGCAATGTGCACAACCTGTTCTCTATCTCTTCTTGCTCTAATACCACGTTGTAGAAGGTGAATGTTGTCTCTTGGCTCAACAAGGTTGATGTTGCTTCTAGAACGCAAGTTCATGCACCTACAAGAGAGAGCTTGAAAGAGAGATTAGTAAACAAAAGAAAGAAAAATGTTTAATCTCAAAAAGAAGTAAAATCCTAATGTCGAAAGCTAAACCCAATTGGCAATGGCGCCAAATTGATAGTAGAATTTGTGTTAAGCTCATATCAATTACTCTAAATATTAGGTAGTATAAGAGGTATCGAACCAAAGAGGTTAAGATCAATGCACCAAGAATACATGAAACTTCCTAAGCTAGAGCAAATGTTTTTGGGTTTTATATTTTTGAATCAAGAAAATGAAATGCAAGAAAGAAAACAAAGATAGAATTGTTGGAAAATGAATTAACTATCAAAAAGATGATTAATGAACAAACAATGATGATAAAGATTGAATTAAACACTATCCTAGAACATGAAATTCACAATTATGACTAATCCACTCTCGTGGTACTAATCACTTTGTTAATCACCAAATCAAGATCAAACTCTCGTTTGTGATAAGATGATTAACAAGCTTTAATCTCCAATTCCACTTAGTTCACTAATCACCCTAGACATCAACTCTCATTGGTTAGGCATGAAAAGCTCATAAAAGGTTTGGTTCAACCATTTCATCGAACACCTATCGGGCGTGAAATGCTTAAGCTCTAGTTTTGATCTTTCAATATAAAAATAGCTTTAAAATCAACCTAAGTGAATGATCTAACAAGATGCTAATACACACAATATATGCTATTCCTTAGGTTAAGATCACTAATTATGACTAATCCTCTCTCAAGGCACTAATTACTTTACTAATCACTAAATCAAGATCAAACTCTCATTTGTGATAAAATGATTAACAAGCATTAAGATCAACATTCAAATCAACCAATAAACACCTTAAGCAACTACTCTCATAGGTTAAGAATGTTTATATCTTACTAAGCTTTTAGGGGAACATAAGCAACACAAATCAACCATCAAACCATCAATAATCAAGCATAATCCAAAAATTCAACAAAAATGTCTAAGGTCTAAACATAAGAACAAAAGAGAAAAAGACATAAAAATAAGAAATTTGCATAAATAAAAGATAGAGTTGAAAAAATCTTCTCTAGAATGGCATAGATGTGAAGAACAATCCAAATCCCTCAAGAGAGAGAGTTAGAGTCGAGACCCCACTCTTACCAGAAGAAAACTTAGGTTTAGAAATGTCTAAAATTTGCATAAATAGACAAAGTGTTCGAACCGGGTAGACCCGAGGCAAATCGGGTCGGATCTTGGACTGGGCAGAGTTGATATGTGTCCACTAAATCAGCGATAACTCCTGGAATATTACTCTGAATGAGCTGAATCTTCTTGCGTTAGAAAGCTAACTCAATTTTTCATGACTTTTATCAAGAGCTCAGATTAAACTGGGCATGGTAAGGCTTCCATACAACATGCTCTTTCAGCTGCTTTGGACTGCCTCTGCATTTTCCAACAGTGACATGTCTTCAATAAATCACTCGTATCTCCTGAACCGATTATTGGAATGACATGCATCTAGCTTCTATGAATATATAACTCACTCCTCTATAACTTCTATGAAGACCATTGAAGCTGAATCATACCGGAATGTTCTCGTCCAGCCACATCTTTGAGACGCTTTGGGTGAACTCTTCCTTCTCCTTGTCCATGTGCGGACGGATTCAACTCCATGTCTAAAAATGTTCTCCAAAACACCTAAAATAGACTACAAAATATGCAAGAACTCACTAGGACCTAATGCAAATGTCCTAAACTCTAAATGAGACCTAAATGCAAGACAAAACCGTGATTATGCATGCAAATGGCACAAAACTCTAAGTAAAATGTATGATAGAACATGTAAGATATATGAATATCAAATCCCCCAAACTTACTTCCTTACTTGTCCTCAAGCAACAAATTAGGAAACAAAAAAGGGAGAGAGGTTGAAATGAGAGCTCAAATCCACAACATCAACGAAAAAGTTCAAATTCAATTTCCAAGTTACTAGCTCCAAGATGCGATCAAACAAGTCTACTCAAAATGAGCTAGCCATATCCTTTCCTACACGAATCAAACTCAAGCCTCGACGTACACAAGCAATCATTTCATCCAATCCTTTGACATTCATTAAATCATTCAAGTGAATCATGTTTATGCAAGACAAGTGAATTCATTTGGCTAAGGTGAAGGTCTTGAGATTAAGATGATCTCAAACGTATGGGCTTATTCCGATGCAAGGTATCTCTCAATTTGTTACGAATCCCCTAGATCGCACACTCTACGGTTTGGGTAAGACGGGATAAGCCTTGCAAACGATGAATCACTTCAAGGGATGTGGATCGAATGGTCTCACAAGGGTTGCGGAAGGCCCTTGATATTCCACTTTGTCTCGTTTGGATATGACTCACCAAATTCGACAAAGGTTTTCGATTGATATGACTCACAATCGAGATTTGATCTAGAGAGAAAAGAGATTTTTAATTCAAAAGCTAGATGATTTTCGAAAATGAGTTACAAAGAGAGTATAAAGAAAAATAAGAGGGGTTGCATGCACAGCAATAAACCACCTCGAAAATTACAGAAAATTAAACACAAAGTTTGAATAAAGACTTGACTAAAATTAAACACAAGTTTGAATGCCCATTGTCCTTCCATGCGAAAATGCCCCTTTGGATTTTTGATATTTTTGTTGAATTTTGTTGGACTTTAACGTGTGATTTTCGTGGGCTTCATGGGCTTAGATCAACACATTGGATTTTATTGGAAGTGAAATATTTGCCTCGTTAAAAACCTTGCTTCGGAAAACCCATTGGGACAAAACCGAAACGAAGGAAAAGAGCACAAATAAATCACTTGAGCCAATGGTCGATCTACCTGGGCCTGATTTCAATACCAGTGAGGTTTGAATGCATCTTCTACGTCCTGACCCAAGTACCCTTGATGATACAACCTCCCTAAGATCATTTTGAATCTTTTGGCCTTAGCGCCTATCTTTGAGTAACATTTGGATTGGTTAGCAACCGATCGAGATCGTTCTTCGAGCTTTCCAACTGGTTCAAGCAATGCTCCAAGCCCTGGTTCGAGCTGCTCATCCAGGATCATATCATTCCCCATCTCTTCAAAAGGATTTGACCTCAAATCCGAAGAACCTACACGAAAACGAGCTAAGTTATTAAATTTGAAGTTCAAAGTCGGATTATGCTTACCTTGGGGATTGGTCTTGGATGTGTTGGGGTTGATCCGTGCTGATGTTGAAAATGGTATATGCTTTCTACGATTTGCCAAAACAGAATAGACATCTTTCACCATTTCGCCTCGGATGTTTCGATTCTCCCCGGGTCCGAGTTGGGTGTTGTGAAGCAACTTGAAATCTGCGTGACCAAACAAGAAAACACCACGACCATTAGTCTTAAAATGAGTGTTTGGTTGAGAAAACTTACCTGACCCAGTAGAGTTTTGATCGTTTGGTCGAGTCTTTTGTTCGGCTTGCTCCGTTTCGACCGTTAAGATAGTTTGCAAAGGCGGATGAAGATCGGTGTATGCTACATGAATTCTGCCTCGACCAATATCTTCCAAACGTCAGATGGTCGGTGAAAATGGTTTCCCTCAGTGGAAATTCTTTGATTTAGACGTTCCCTCATTTGTTGCAAGTAATTTTGGTGCTCGGGAACTAAGGAACGATCGGTCCTTTTGTTTTCTGAAGTTGCGTCTTCAAATTCAGTTCTTTCTTTCTTCCTTTGTTCTTGAGAAAGAAGATCACGACTAGCTACAAGTAGCTCTCCATCAACCGCATGTTCCTCATACTCGTCAAAAATTGGCGCGGTTTCAAGCTCTTCCTCATCATAGTCGTCATAAATAGGTGCGGGATCAGGCTCCTCCTCTTCATAGTCGTCATAAATAGGTGCAGGATCAGGCTCTTCCTTTCTCGGCGTCCTCCCCTCGAGAGTGGCCATGCGATCCATCATCTCATGGAGTAGTTGTGTAATACCGTCGAACTTTTGGTTCATGCCATCGACTTTTTGATTAAAGGCTGCCTCTCGTTCCCTTCTCGCCCGTGAAGTACTGGTTTTTCTTTCATTAGACATTTTGTTCCTCGCACAAAATCAAAACACAAACGTGAGAGTATGCCAAGTTCAGATTTTTCAACTATGACCACAAAAACTGGAATTTTTCAAAAACTTAAGAAAACGAAATTGTTTTTTTTTTTTGAATTTTAAAAATTATGACAATTAAAATAGACACAGATCTACTTATCTATATTTGTTTTTGATTTTTTTGATAAGGTTTTGAATTAATAAAAATCGAAACAAAAAAAAATTTAAACCCAGAAATTTCAAAGAAGATGAACAGACTCAAAACCAAAATCGCAAACACAAAATAAATAAGGAACAAAATTAAAATAGATGAGATATGGAACAGTATTACCTAGATTGTGGAGTGGTGCTCTGATACCACTTGTTACGAATCCCCTAGATCGCACACTCTACGGTTTGGGTAAGACGGGATAAGCCTTGCAAACGACGAATCACTTCAAGGGATGTGGATCGAATTGTCTCACAAGGGTTGCGGAAGGCCCTTGATATCTCACTTTGTCTCGTTTGGATATGACTCACCAAATTCGACAAAGGTTTTCGATTGATATGACTCACAATCGAGATTTGATCTAGAGAGAAAAGAGATTTTTAATTCAAAAGCTAGATGATTTTCGAAAATGAGTTACAAAGAGATTATAAAGAAAAATAAGAGGGGTTGCATGCACAGCAATAAACCACCTCGAAAATTACAGAAAATTAAACACAAAGTTTGAATAAAGACTTGACTAAAATTAAACACAAGTTTGAATGCCCCTTGTCCTTCCATGCGAAAATGCCCCTTTGGATTTTTGATATTTTTGTTGAATTTTGTTGGACTTTGACTTGTGATTTTCGTGGGCTTCATGGGCTTAGATCAACACATTGGATTTTATTGGAAGTGAAATATTTGCCTCGTTAAAAACATTGCTTCGGAAAACCCATTGGGACAAAACCGAAACGAAGGAAAAGAGCACAAATAAATCACTTGTGCCAATGGTCGATCTACCTGGGACTGATTTCAATATCGGTGAGGTTTGAATGCATCTTCTACGTCCTGACCCAAGTACCCTTGATGATACAACCTCCCTAAGACCATTTTGAATATTTTGGCCTTAGCGCCTATCTTTGAGTAACATTTGGATTGGTTAGCAACCGATCGAGATCGTTCTTCGAGCTTTCCAACTGGTTCAAGCAATGCTCCAAGCCCTGGTTCGAGTTGCTCATCCAGGATCATATCACAATGAATGGGTAAGGTTTAGATAATTGCTAAGAGTAAAGAGCAATATATGCATATAAGGATAGATTTACATCTACCCATTGCCTAAAAGAAATGTCTCAACCCCTAGCAATTCTACCCATAAAACCCCAACCTAGGCTACCATTATTCCATAAGGCTTTTTACCTTCTTCTTCCACACGTTTTCATCGTCTTCTTTCACTTGGGGGATTTTCTTCTTCTTCCTTGATTCATGGTATGGTGCTTTCACCTCACTTCTTTTAGCTCTTCTTGTTGATTTCTTATGCTTTGTCTACATCCTCATCACTTTGATGCTTTAGCCATATTTTTGGCTTCTTTTCCTTTTCTTTGAACATTTGGAGATCAACTTTGATGTTAAGAACCAATTCAAACTTTAACACCAACCATGTATTCTTTGACAATTTACCCTTTTTCACCTTTTTCTTCTTTTGACCTCAATTTCCATTCCCACAATGATTCCATTGATCAAACACTTTTGTTCATTCCAAACCCCAAAACTTTCCTTCCTAGCTAGCCTAGCCTAGTCTAGCCCGCGATGTCAAGCTAGATCTACATGCAAACCTATCCTTTTCGCTCAAAACTCAACACTTTTTGCCAAACTTACTAAAAAATTAGGCCTTACATACGCTCACTAAAGATTTGGCTTGAAAGGAGGGTAGGTTAGAGGTGTGGTAAACCGTTCCAATGATGAGAATCAGCTATTTGGGCTAACAAGAAGGTGGTAAAGTGAATAAGATAGGCCAAATATGTATGTGGTATCCATGAATTCACTATGCAATGCACAAACACGATAATTAAGTGTCAAAATTAAGGTTCTCACTTAGGTAGGATTGGAATCAAATCAAAACTTTCTTTAGCCAAGACATGAGTAATGAAACATGAGATCAAAATATGGTTCATCCTTGATTTCAAACTCAATCAAAAGCATCAAACAACTAGCAACGATGGCAATGAGCCAAGCTCTTAAAATGATATTACACATGGAAATCACATCATTGCTCTCAATGCAAATGCAAATGCAACCTATATGCAACTATATACTCAATCTTAACATGAGATGCAAATAGATGCTTCTTTTTATGTTCAAAAATTTCAAATTTTTGTGGATGCATGATATGCATGAGACTCAAGTATGCAAAGAGAAAAATAAGAAAACAAAAGACAAGGTCAAATGACACAAACCCCTCCCCCAAACTTGAATTGCACCGTCTCGGTGCAACAAAAGTCAACGAGAGCGCAAATATAATGCAAGAATGTATATACAATGAAGTGGAGTGAGAATCATACCTTGGAATTGAATAGAGGAGGAGAGGAGTGTGATACGTTATGGCTCAAGCCCTCCTTTCATCACATACCACGATCTTGGACCCAATAGACCCTTATTGATTGCTTGTTTTGTGTCTCAAGCTCGACGATGGATAGGCTTGGGGAGGTCCCCAAGGGCGCGTTTAACGTCACTAGCTTGACGGTTGCTTCCTCATTGTTCCTTCATGAAAATCACAAGAAAAGTGAAAAGATTAGCAGCAAAAGAAAATAAAAAGCTCTAGTCTCAAGAAGAATCAAAATCCTAATGATCAATGCTAAACCTCCCCGGCAACGGCGCCAAATTGATACAAGGATTTTGCTGTGTATCAATTACTCAAGATGCCTAAGTAGCATAAGAGATATCGAATCCAAGGGTACAAGTTTCAATCACTAGGAATGCATACAACTTTGTAAGTTAAGCTAAAAAGAGGGGTTTTTGGTTTTTAAACAACCTAAATGATTCAAATTCAAACAAACAAACAAGAACAAGTAAGCAAAGACTAAAAAACGTGATTAACAATAAGATAAAGGCAAGCTCTTGGATGAGGTTATTGATTTTGGATCCTTCCATGATTCATCTAGATGTCATTTCACACATACAAGCTATTCCCTTAGCCTAGAACACTTAAGCAAGATTAAGCCACTCTCATGGTCTTAATCACTTTGTTAATCATACAAATCAATAACAAACCATCGTTTGTGATAGGGTGATTAACAAGCAATAAACATAGGTTCTTATGGCCCTAATAATCCTTAGACAACTACTCTCATAGGCTAAGAAAGCAAAATCCTTTATTTTGTTCTTAAGGGAATTTCATTGAACACCTTGTGTGCATGAATTCCCTAAGATCTAGATTAACTATATCTAGCCTAATCTAGTATTATGAGCACCAAATAATAAAGGGACTATGTAAAATAAGTCCTAGACATCAAGATCTACCACGAAATTTACCTAATCTACCTCATCCATGAGCCTTAAGAAGAACTACTCACTAATCATGAAGAACACACCAAATCTTGTGAAAGAGGTGATGTTAATCATGATTAGGGAATAGGAATGTGAAAGATTAGATAAAGATGAAAAGATATAACCTTAAACTTGCATAAATCAAAAGAATCCAAGGAAAAAATCCCAAGAACCCTAAAAAGACAAGGTCTTGTTCTAGAGAGAAAAGAGAGAGAAAAATGGAAAAAGGGATAAAAAGTGAGATAAATCTAAAAATCAGATCTCTAAAATATAAAAAGGTGTTTGCTGAGTTGGGTCGGACCCGGGTCAACCCGGGAAAAACCCCGTATTGACCCGGCCGAAACTTGGATACGTTTTCAGTGAATCGGTCATAACTCCTAAACCTGACATTCAAATGACCTGAATCCAACTCCTGTAGACAGCTAACTCGTCCCCCTACAATTCTTATGAAGACCGTTTGAGTTGATACATAACGGAAGGCCTTCGTTTTTCCGGTTCTTTAGATGATGTCATCTTCTCTCGGCCAGACGGACATACTTTTAGTAAATCCGTCTTATCTCCCTATCCATAAGTCCAAATAACCCGATTAAAACTCCTGTGTAAATCTGATTTACTCCTCTACAACTTCTATGAAGGAAGTTGAAAATAAATCGGAATATAAAGCTCCTGTCTAGCCACATCTTTGAGACACTTTGGACAAGGTCGGCTGGTTCGGGTGAAAGTTTGGCACCGGCTCGGTGTACCGGCTGTTTCCTGGCCGGGATGGGTGTATCATGTGTGCTGACACCCGGCCGGTACAGGTTCTGTGTTCTGGGGCGGTAATGTCCCTGTCTAAGCTAGTGTCCAGCACCGGATGCATGAAGGGTATTGTCCCGGGCCGGTACAAGGCGTTGTCTTATCGGCCATGTAGAGACGACTCTAGTAAAACTGCGGTAACTATCAAACTACATATTCAAATCGCCTGGTTCAACTTCCTCTGGACAGATAACTCACTCCTCTACAACATCCAAGAAGGTTGTCGAGGCTGATTCGGAACGGAGGGCCTTCGTCTAGACACATCTTTCCGGCATCTTGGATGGGCTTTGTACTCCACTTAGGTCCAACTCTCCAAATATGCTCAATTGCCTCCAATTAGCTAGGAAATACTCCAAAACATACAAGAACACACTAGACCTAGTGAAAATGCCCTAATCTCTAAATGAGACCTAAATGCAAGACAAGACCATGATTATGCATGTAATCTACACAAAACCATGAAATGCATGCTAAAACAGGCACTATATGAGTATATAAATTCCCCCAAACTTAAACCATTGCTTGTCCTCAAGCAAACAAGAATATAGAAAGGGAGAAGACTTTAAATGGGAGCTCAAATCCAAAAGTGCCAGGAAAAGAATTCAACTCAATGTCCAAGTTACTAGCTCTAAGATGCGATCAAACAAGTCTACTAAAAAAGAGCTAGCCATATCCTTCCCTATACGAATCAAATTCAAGCCTTAACCTATACAAGCATCAATATCATCAAATCCTTTAACATTCATTATTTGGTTCAAGTGAATCATGCTCATGCAAGGCAAGTGAATTCATTTGGCTAGGGTAAAGGTCTTGAGACTAAGATTATCTCAAATGTATGGGGTTTCACCAATGCAAGGGATCCCTCAATGAATGAGCAAGCTTTAGCAAAATGCTAAGAGTAAAAGGCAATCTATGCATACAAGGATAGACTTACATCTACCCAATGCCTAAATCGTCTCTAATCCTAGCATATATACCCATGAAGTCCTCATCCTAAGCTACCCTTTTCTCAGTTGGCCTTTTTGCCTTCACGCCCCATACTTGAACTTCTTCATCCACTTCATCTTTTCTCACTTGGGGAATTTCTTCTTCTCCATTGAATCTTGTGGTTTCGTGCTTCTTTTTGTTGTTTCTTTAGCTCTTCTTTCTTTCTTTTTCTTTGCCTTGCCTCATCATTTACCAATTGATGCTTTAGCCAATTTTTGGATTTTTCCTTTGTTTCTATGAGGCTATAATTATCAGTAAGAGATATTCTTGATAACTTGCACTAACCACATCACAATATTGCATTCCCCTATCACCTTCATTTCCTTCTTTTGAACTCACTTCCTTCTTATTCACAACCCCATTAGGCACACAATGTTTACATCAAACATAAAACTTCCCTTTTCCCAAGCCTAACCTAGTCTAGCCTTTGATGTTCGGCTAGATCTACATGCAAACCTATCCTCGTCGCCCTAAACTCAACGCTTTTTGCCAAGCTTACTCGAAAAATTAGGCCTCACATACGCGCACTAAAAATTTTGGCTTGAAAGGAGGGTAGGTTAAAGGTATGGTAAACCGTTCCAATGATGGGAATCGGCTACTTGGATTGGCAAAAGAGTGGTGAAAAGGATAAGAGAGCCCAAGTATGTATATGGTAACCATGAATTCACTATGCAATGCACAAGCATGATAATTTCAATGTCAAAATTATGGTTTTCACTTAGGTAGGATTGAAATCAAATCAAGACTTGCTTTAGCTAAGACCCTATTAATGAAACGCAAGATCGAAACATGGTTCATCCTTGATTTCAACACGAGATCAAAAGCATCAAACAACAAGCAACAAGGACATTAAATCAAGCTCTAAAAATGATACTTACAAGGATAATTCTATCATTGCTCCTAATGCTCATGCAAAGCTACCTAAAATGCTATGCATCTAGACTCAATCCTATATGGAATGCACATTATTCAAAAAAATTCAAATTTATTGAAAATGCATGATATGTATGAGACTCAAGATGCAAAAGGCAAAATAAGAACACCAAAAACAAAGTTAGATAACACACAAACCCTCCCCCAAACTTAAATTACAGAGTCCCTTGTGTAATAGAAGCTTAAGAGAGAGCTAAACAATGCATGAAAGAAAGAAAGAAGATATGATTCTAAATGCTATCTACAAAGTTTGGAGTATTACCTTGGAAATGAATGGAGGGAACGAGAGTGATCACCTCAATCCTTCACACCTTTGTCCTTAAGTTCATGACCATTAGACCATCAAGAACCTATTCACACTAAGCAAACCCATCAAAAAGAACAAGAAAACATAAAAATACATAGAAACGAAAGTATGTACAATGATAAGCTTGGGGTGTCTCCTAAGAGCAGTTTGTTAACAGTCACTAAGTTTGACTTTGGTTACCAATTTAGGCAGGTGAGAGAGGAGTGTGAGCACTCCAAGGCGGATCTTTGAGCTCGAGCTTGAGCACCTTGCTCATTACCTCATCAAGACCTGCTTCTCCTTTTGCTTTGAGCTCGGGTGTGAGGATTGATTTGATCGAGGCAAAGAGCTTGGTTCGACCTTTGCATTTGATCTTGTACTCGATCACTCCATCATTGTGTTTCCATGGAGTGAGAGTCATCATAGAAGGTTGGCTTGGCTCGGACCTAGACCCATCAAGCTTGATTGATCTGTTTCCCATCTTAGCCTTGACCTTTGTCTTCTTCTTTGCACCCTTACTACCCTCAACGTCATTCTCCATTGTGGTGGGAGGAAGCGGTTTCAAACAAGTGATCATGCCAACTTCCGAAGCTTCCTTATCATTACCATAATCCAAATCTTTTCTCTCAAGAGACTTCTCTTCCTCTTCATAGACCTTTGGGGGTGGAGCTTCTTCAACCATATCACAACTACCCACATACCTCACTTCTTCTTCTCGAAACTCATCATCCTTCATGGTGATTGTACCACAAAGTTTATTGGAAGAAGTCCTCATTGGGTAGTACACCTTATCATCCACATTCAAGAGAACTACCATTTGCTCTTTGAAATCCATTCTAGCACCGGTAGTGAGTAGGAATGGAGTTCCAAGGAGTAGTGGAAGCTTGTTGGTCTTCTTCATTTCCATGACCACAAAGTCCGTTGGGACAATGCAATTCCCATCCTTGAGTGGATAGTCTTCGAGGAGACCAAGTGGTTTCTTTGAAGAAGCGTCTCCAAAGGTGATAGGTGATGGATGATATGAGAGGGTTCTTATACCTAGACTGTTGAACATCTCATGGGACATTACATTCACACTTGAACCGGAGTCACACAAAGCATCCTCAACGTCCAAATCACCAAGAGAGCAAGCTATTCAGAACTTACCGGGATTACCAAGCTTGGGGAGAGACTTAGGCTCGTTCCTAGTTGTGCTTTGTGAATCAATGCAAGAAATACTACCCTTTGGTTCTTGGACCATGGTCACGTCTTCATTTTTCTCAAGGGTCACTCCCCCACCTTGTTCCTCAATGTCCTCATTGAGCTTCAAGGGAGCTTGTGATCCATAGAGTAGAAGCTCAATTTCGTTAGTGGCGGCTTCATGATCATCAATGGGATGTGACTCCTTTGAAAATATGGCATTGCAATACTCCTTTGTTGATTTCCCATTTGAAGAGCTTTGTTGTGTTTTGTCCCCATTATTTCCCTTGGTCTCCATTTCTTGCACTTTTGATCTCAATGCCTCAAGCTTCTTGTGGAGATCATTGTATGAGCAAGCTACCTTGGTATTGATTTCCTCCATATTCTTGCTTATATCAAATGCTCCACTTGCTTGGCCTTGAAGAAGTTGTTGAAGAACATGTTTCACATCAAAGTCTTGAGGCATGGAGTTGTTGCCTTGAGTTTGTGGGGCAAAGCTTTGTTGGAAACCACTTTGGTTCCCTTGAAAGTTGTTCTTGGGAGCATAGCTTTGTTGGTGATTAATGGGGGCTTGACCTTGGTTGCCATAGTTGTTGTTGAAACTTCTTTGATAGCCACCATTATTCCCAACATAATGCACTTCTTCTTGGTACCTCAAATCCACCATTTGTTCTTGGAACCCTTGATTTTCCTCACCATTTCCAACAAAGTGGACCGCCTTTTGAGATGTAGTGAGAAGCTTGTCCAATTTGTCACTTAGAGCTTTCATCTCCTTCGTTCGTCATTGCTCTTCAAAATCGCTTGTGGATCTTGTAGATCGATAAAACTCATCACCATATGTTCTGTCACTCAAAGCAAGGTTCTCAACCAACTCCATTGCTTCATTCACGTACTTGGCTAGATAGTTTCCATTGGAAGCGGTATCAAGCAACATACGTATCTTGGGCAATGCTCCGCGGTATAGAGTGCTTAAGAGGGAAGCATCCGTGAATCCATGGTGTGGGCATTGCATTGTATAGGCCCTAAACCGCTCCCACGCTTCATTGAAGCTCTCATTAGGACGTTGGGAGAAGCTTGATATTTCATTCCTTAGCTTACCCGTCCTAGAGTGGGAGAAGAACTTGGCAAGGAATGCGGTTTTGCATTGATTCCAAGAAGTGATGGAACCTTGGGGAAGGCCCTTTTCCCATTGCCTTGCTTTGTCTCCTAGAGAGAATGGGAACAACCTTAGCTTGAAGCTATCCTCGGAGACTCCATTCATCTTTGTCAAACCACAAATCCGGTCGAAGTGATCCAAGTGATCAAGTGGATCCTCCACCGCCAATCCATGGAACTTGTTGCTTTGTAGCATGTTGATGAAGCTAGCTTTGACCTCAAAGTCATTGGACTCAACCGGTAGCGCTTGAATCCCTTGGCGGTTGACATGAGCATTGGCCGCATCACCCGCTCCAACTATGTTATGACCATTATGGGCGGGTGGGTGGTGGTTTCCATTACCACCATTTGCTCCTTGATTTGGGACATATGCAACGTGGTCATTACCACCATCCGGGTTCACTTGCACGTTTTCCATACCAAGCCTAGCAATGTGCACAACCTGTTCTCTATCTCTTCTTGCTCTAAGACCACGTTGTAGAAGGTGAATGTTGTCTCTTGGCTCAACAAGGTTGATGTTGCCTCTAGAACGCAAGTTCATGCACCTACAAGAGAGAGCTTGAAAGAGAGATTAGTAAACAAAAGAAAGAAAAATGTTTAATCTCAAAAAGAAGTAAAATCCTAATGTCGAAAGCTAAACCCAATTGGCAACGGCGCCAAATTGATTGTAGAATTTGTGTTAAGCTCATATCAATTACTCTAAATATTAGGTAGTATAAGAGGTATCGAACCAAAGAGGTTAAGATCAATGCACCAAGAATACATGAAACTTCCTAAGGTAGAGCAAATGTTTTTGGGTTTTATATTTTTGAATCAAGAAAATGAAATGCAAGAAAGAAAACGAAGATAGAATTGTTGGAAAATGAATTAACTATCAAGAAGATGATTAATGAACAAACAATGATGATAAAGATTGAATTAAAAACTATCCTAGAACATGAAATTCACAATTATGACTAATCCACTCTCGTGGCACTAATCACTTTGTTAATCACCAAATCAAGATCAAACTCTCGTTTGTGATAAGATGATTAACAAGCTTTAATCTCCAATTCCACTTAGTTCACTAATCACCCTAGACATCAACTCTCATTGGTTAGGCATGAAAAGCTCACAAAAGGTTTGGTTCAACCATTTCATCGAACACCTATCGGGCGTGAAATGCTTAAGCTCTAGTTTTGATCTTTCAATCCAAAACTAGCTTTAAAATCAACCTAAGTGAATGATCTAACAAGATGCTAATACACACAATATATGCTATTCCTTAGGTTAAGATCACTAATTATGACTAATCCTCTCTCAAGGCACTAATCACTTTACTAATCACTAAATCAAGATCAAACTCTCATTTGTGATAAAATGATTAACAAGCATTAAGATCAACATTCAAATCAACCAATAAACACCTTAAGCAACTACTCTCATAGGTTAAGAATGTTTATATCTTACTAAGCTTTTAGGGGAACAGAACATAAGCAACACAAATCAACCATCAAACCATCAATAATCAAGCATAATCCAAAAATTCAACAAAAATGTCTAAGGTCTAAACATAAGAACAAAAGAGAAAAAGACATAAAAATAAGAAATTTGCATAAATAAAATATAGAGTTGAAAAAATCTTCTCTAGAATGGCATAGATGTGAAGAACAATCCAAATCCCTCAAGAGAGAGAGTTAGAGTCGAGACCCCACTCTTACCAGAAGAAAACTTAGGTTTAGAAATGTCTAAAATTTGCATAAATAGACAAAGTGTTCGAACCGGGTCGACCCGAGGCAAATCGGGTCGGATCTTGGACTGGGCAGAGTTGATATGTGTCCACTAAATCAGCGATAACTCCTGGAATATTACTCTGAATGAGCTGAATCTTCTTGCGTTAGAAAGCTAACTCAATTTTTCATGACTTTTATCAAGAGCTCAGATTAAACTGGGCATGGTAAGGCTTCCATACAACATGCTCTTTCAGCTGCTTTGGACTGCCTCTGCATTTTCCAACAGTGACATGTCTTCAATAAATCACTCGTATCTCCTGAACCGATTATTGGAATGACATGCATATAGCTTCTATGAATATATAACTCACTCCTCTATAACTTCTATGAAGACCATTGAAGCTGAATCATACCGGAATGTTCTCGTCCAGCCACATCTTTGAGACGCTTTGGGTGAACTCTTCCTTCTCCTTGTCCATGTCCGGGCGGATTCAACTCCATGTCTAAAAATGTTCTCCAAAACACCTAAAATAGACTCCAAAATATGCAAGAACTCACTAGGACCTAATGCAAATGTCCTAAACTCTAAATGAGACCTAAATGCAAGACAAAACCGTGATTATGCATGCAAATGACACAAAACTCTAAGTAAAATGTATTATAGAACATGTAAGATATATGAATATCAAATCCCCCAAACTTACTTCCTTACTTGTCCTCAAGCAACAAATTAGGAAACAAAAAAGGGAGAGAGGTTGAAATGAGAGCTCAAATCCACAACATCAACGAAAAAGTTCAAATTCAATTTCCAAGTTACTAGCTCCAAGATGCGATCAAACAAGTCTACTCAAAATGAGCTAGCCATATCCTTCCCTACACGAATCAAACTCAAGCCTCGACGTACACAAGCAATCATTTCATCCAATCCTTTGACATTCATTAAATCATTCAAGTGAATCATGTTTATGCAAGACAAGTGAATTCATTTGGCTAAGGTGAAGGTCTTGAGATTAAGATGATCTCAAACGTATGGGCTTATTCCGATGCAAGGTATCTCTCAATGTGTTACGAATCCCCTAGATCGCACACTCTACGGTTTGGGTAAGACGGGATAAGCCTTGCAAACGACGAATCACTTCAAGGGATGTGGATCGAATGGTCTCACAAGGGTTGCGGAAGGCCCTTGATATTCCACTTTGTCTCGTTTGGATATGACTCACCAAATTCGACAAAGGTTTTCGATTGATATGACTCACAATCGAGATTTGATCTAGAGAGAAAAGAGATTTTTAATTCAAAAGCTAGATGATTTTCGAAAATGAGTTACAAAGAGAGTATAAAGAAAAATAAGAGGGGTTGCATGCACAGCAATAAACCACCTCGAAAATTACAGAAAATTAAACACAAAGTTTGAATAAAGACTTGACTAAAATTAAACACAAGTTTGAATGCCCCTTGTCCTTCCATGCGAAAATGCCCCTTTGGATTTTTGATATTTTTGTTGAATTTTGTTGGACTTTGACTTGTGATTTTCGTGGGCTTCATGGGCTTAGATCAACACATTGGATTTTATTGGAAGTGAAATATTTGCCTCGTTAAAAACCTTGCTTCGGAAAACCCATTGGGACAAAACCGAAACGAAGGAAAAGAGCACAAATAAATCACTTGAGCCAATGGTCGATCTACCTGGGCCTGATTTCAATACCAGTGAGGTTTGAATGCATCTTCTACGTCCTGACCCAAGTACCCTTGATGATACAACCTCCCTAAGACCATTTTGAATCTTTTGGCCTTAGCGCCTATCTTTGAGTAACATTTGGATTGGTTAGCAACCGATCGAGATCGTTCTTCGAGCTTTCCAACTGGTTCAAGCAATGCTCCAAGCCCTGGTTCGAGCTGCTCATCCAGGATCATATCACAATGAATGGGTAAGGTTTAGATAATTGCTAAGAGTAAAGAGCAATATATGCATATAAGGATAGATTTACATCTACCCATTGCCTAAAAGAAATGTCTCAACCCCTAGCAATTCTACCCATAAAACCCCAACCTAGGCTACCATTATTCCATAAGGCTTTTTACCTTCTTCTTCCACACGTTTTCATCGTCTTCTTTCACTTGGGGGATTTTCTTCTTCTTCCTTGATTCATGGTATGGTGCTTTCACCTCACTTCTTTTAGCTCTTCTTGTTGATTTCTTATGCTTTGTCTACATCCTCATCACTTTGATGCTTTAGCCATATTTTTGGCTTCTTTTCCTTTTCTTTGAACATTTGGAGATCAACTTTGATGTTAAGAACCAATTCAAACTTTAACACCAACCATGTATTCTTTGACAATTTCCCCTTTTCACCTTTTTCTTCTTTTGACCTCAATTTCCATTCTCACAATGATTCCATCGATCAAACACTTTTGTTCATTCCAAACCCCAAAACTTTCCTTCCTAGCTAGCCTAGCCTAGTCTAGCCCGCGATTTCAAGCTAGATCTACATGCAAACCTATACTTTTCGCTCAAAACTCAACACTTTTTGCCAAACTTACTCAAACATTAGGCCTTACATACGGTCACTAAAGATTTGGCTTGAAAGGAGGGTAGGTTAGAGGTGTGGTAAACCGTTCCAATGATGGGAATCAGCTATTTGGGCTAACAAGAGGGTGGTAAAGTGAATAAGATAGGCCAAATATGTATGTGGTATCCATGAATTCACTATGCAATGCACAAACACGATAATTAAGTGTCAAAATTAAGGTTCTCACTTAGGTAGGATTGTAATCAAATCAAAACTTGCTTTAGTCAAGACATGAGTAATGAAACATGAGATCAAAATATGGTTCATCCTTGATTTCAAACTCAATCAAAAGCATCAAACAACTAGCAACGATGGCAATGAGCCAAGCTCTTAGAATGATATTACACATGGAACTCACATCATTGCTCTCAATGCAAATGCAAATGCAACCTATATGCAACTATATACTCAATCTTAACATGAGATGCAACAAGATGCTTCTTTTTATGTTCAAAAATTTCAAATTTTTGTGGATGCATGATATGCATGAGACTCAAGTATGCAAAGAGAAAAATAAGAAAACAAAACACAAGGTCAAATGACACAAACCCCTCCCCCAAACTTGAATTGCACCGTCTCGGTGCAACAAAAGTCAACGAGAGCGCAAATATAATGCAAGAATGTATATACAATGAAGTGGAGTGAGAATCATACCTTGGAATTGAATCGAGGAGGAGAGGAGTGTGATACGTTATGGCTCAAGCCCTCCTTTCATCACATACCACGATCTTGGACCCAATAGACCCTTATTGATTGCTTGTTTTGTGTCTCAAGCTCGACGATGGATAGGCTTGGGGAGGTCCCCAAGGGCGCGTTTAACGTCACTAGCTTGACGGTTGCTTCCTCATTGTTCCTTCATGAAAATCACAAGAAAAGTGAAAAGATTAGCAGCAAAAGAAAATAAAAAGCTCTAGTCTCAAGAAGAATCAAAATCCTAATGATCAATGCTAAACCTCCCCGGCAACGGCGCCAAATTGATACAAGGATTTTGCTGTGTATCAATTACTCAAGATGCCTAAGTAGCATAAGAGATATCGAATCCAAGGGTACAAGTTTCAATCACTAGGAATGCATACAACTTTCTAAGTTACGCTAACAAGAGGGGGCTTTTGGTTTCTAAACAACCTAAATGATTCAAATTCAAACAAACAAACAAGAACAAGTAAGCAAAAACTAAAAACGTGATTAACAATAAGATAAAGGCAAGCTCTTGGATGAGGTTATTGATTTTGGATCCTTCCATGATTCATCTAGATGTCATTTCACACAAACAAACTATTCCCTTAGCCTAGAACACTTAAACAAGATTAAGCCACTCTCATGGTCTTAATCACTTTGTTAATCATACAAATCAAGAACCAACCATCGTTTGTGAGAGCATCTCCAATGTATTCTCTCATTTTTATCTCCAAAATGGAGTTGGATTTCTCTCCAATGTATTCCTCCATTTTTTACTCCAAAAAAATATTCTTAGTATATTCTTCATTTTCTATTTTATTATTAATTGCTAAGAATACACTTTATCTATAAAATTTACAAATTAACTCATTATTTTTTTTCTTTCAAAACTTTCACAAATTGTGATATTATTTGAATTTAACCATTACAATATCATAAAAAATAACAAAACAAAGCACATTTTAATTTAAACATCACCATTTGAATATGTTTCCCATACATGATCAATTAACGCATTTCGAAGTGAGAAATGAGCGTTTTTATCTTTGATTTCTCTGAATCGAGCAAGAAAATTTTGGAACCGAATATTTTCGTCCTCAGCTACTTCTACCTCTGGAGGTGGAGCTTCTCTTCCAATTTCAATTGGAGCATCGAGATCGCGTTCATCCTCGATTATCATATTATGTAAAATTACACATGTAGTCATTATGTCATGTAACACATTCTTTTTCCAAAAACGAACCGGTCCTTTCACAATAGCAAATCGCGACTGGAGAACCCCGAATGCACGTTCTACATCTTTCCTACATGCTTCTTGTCGCGTAGCAAAATGTTTTTTCTTTGCACCCATTGGCTCGTGAATAGTTTGCACTATGGTAGACCATTTCGGATATATACCATCAGCCAAATAATAACCGATATTATATTCTTTTCTTTCAATGGTATAATGAACATGAGGAGCGATACCTTGAGCAAGATTGGAGAAAAGATGGGAAGATTCCAACACATTGATATAATTGTTAGTGCCTGGAATTCCGATATAAGCATGCCATATCCATAAGTCATCATTTGCCCACTACAAGAAAACAACCGATTTGCGATGGACAAATCCATAGCAAATCCGTCGCAAATCACGTTTTGCGACGGAATTGCGACGACACTGCTTCCGTCGCAAAACAGTTTCCCTCGCAAATACGTCGCAAATTTTTGACGGGAAATATTTCCTCGCAACTTTGCAACGGAAAATTTCCCTCGCAAATCCGTCGCAAATTTGTGACGAAAAATATTCCCTCGCAAATTTGCAACGGCCAATTTTCCTGGCAAATCCGTCGCAAATTTGCGACGAGAAATATTCCCTCGCAAATTTGCAACGGCAAATTTTCCTCGCAAATCCGTCGCAAATTTGCGACGAAAAATATTCCCTCGCAAATTTGCAACGGTAAATTTCCGTTGCAAATTTGCGAGGGAAAAGTTTTCGTCGCAAATTTGCGACGGATTTGCGAGGGCACGCAACGTCGCACATTTGCGAGGGCTTTATACCAATGCGAAAGTCGTCGCAAATTTGCGATGGAATTGCGATGGATCTGCGATGGCACATTGATTCCGGTAATCGCAAATCCATCGCAAATTTGCGATGGATTTGCGACTGCAAATTTCGTGTCGTCGCAAAGCCATCGCAAAATTGCAAATGGATTTGCGAGGAAATTTGAATTTTGTAATTAAAAAAAATTAAAATTTTAATTTAAAAATTAAATAATAATTAAAATAATTAACATTTAAAAAACATAATTATATAATTTATTTATTTATTACAAAAAGTGCATAATTGTTTTAAAAAAAAAACAAAAAAACAAATTAAAATGTTTACAAAGGACAAGTTCCGGAATTGGTTCCGGTTTCGGTTCCGGTTCCGGTTCCGGTTCCGGTTCCGGTCCCGGTCCCGGTTCCGGTTCCGGTTCCAGTCCCGGTTCCGGTTGCGGATCCCGATCCCGAAGGGTTACGTGCTGCGCGAAGTTTCGCAAAAGTCGGATCCTTCTCAGCAAAGTAGTCCATGAAAGCATCATAGGAATTAATCTTCTCGGCCTGATTCGTTAGCATCAAGGCCTGACTCGATATCATCTCGGCCTGACTCGTTATGATACGGTGTAAATCGTCATGGGATGGACGTGAAGCCGATGTAGAAGAATCTTCAATTGGCGGTTGAAGCGAACCGACTCCGTAAATTCTTCCTTTTTTGCGGGGAGCAACCTATGAAAGACAAAAAAAACAAACATTATAAATATTTCTAAAAATATTTAAATACAATACAACAATTTAATTTTTAAATACGTACCTTGGTAAAAATTTGGTTCTTCACGAAAGGAGTAATTAAGTCCGCCAGATGTTGTGCTCTCGGGATCATCACTATTGACTGTCTGAGATAACAGTTCGAGCCACGAAGTGACATCGTGGTAGATCTTCTCCGAGCGTCCATCGATAAAAGAGCCATCCGGTTTCCGTTTTGTCTCCTCGAGAACCGCTAACAAATCCGGAACTGATGATCCGGTCTTTGCGGCCTAAAAAAATTTCATAAATTCATAAGATTAAATTAAATTACGAATGTAAGATTAAAAAAAAAAAACTTACTATGTTTCGGCCCCGTTCTTTAAACGAGGTTTGTCCAGAACGATGCTTAGAAGGCCCGTAACCATCAGGATCAGAGTATCGGGCCTTGCGACTATCGGCACTCTTCTTCTCGCTCTTCGGATCCATCCAATATCGAACAAGACCGCTCCAAACAAGCGGATCCATCCACTTAGGCTTCGACTCATCGCCTTTAATCTTCCACTTTTCTTTCCAACGCCCAACCTGACCGCACATGCGAGCCTTCAACTTCTTTTCAAATTTTTTTCGGACCTCGCCGTTAATTGTAAAATCCCAATGAAACGATTGCTATAACAAAAAAAAAAAGAAGTTAAATGCATAAAAAAATTATTAATAATAATAAAAATAAATTTAATAAAATTTAGAAAACTTACAACAAACGTTTTATACCAACGTTCAATGATATATTCCGGTGTTTGCGAGTAGTTGGCATGCGGTTCTTTGAAATATGTTTCAAAGATCGAACGGATCTGAGCAGCCACAACTCCGTCATCATCAAACCTGAAATTAGAAAATATAGTAAATTAAAAATAAAATTATTATAATTGTAAACAAAAACATAAATAACTTAGAAAATATAAATTATACCATAACGTTCCTGGAGGACGGCTTGGATCGAGCCGTGGTAGACTATCATGACCAGGACTCTCGAGAATCTGCTGTATCGCAATATCAATGGGGATGGAGTCAGCCGCGGGGTTCGACGGTGCGGGATCCGCCGGTGCTGGGGCAAGCTCCACGGTCTTAGGAACAACAGAAGTCGCAAAATCCATCTGAATAACAGGAGGAGTACTTGTGGAACCCATCGAAAGAAATCGAGTGTAGTCGTTACCTCGAAATCCCGACATCTAAAAAAAAAAATTTAATAATTAATTCATATAATTATATTATAATTTAGAAAATACAAAATAAATTACAATCAAACTAATTATTTTATATAATGTATTATATAAAATCATACTAATTATAAAATTAGCTAATCTAAATTCATCCTAATTGAAATACAAATTTAACAAACTAATAAATAACAAATCTAAATCTAACAATCTAAATTCATCCTAATTTAAATACAAATCTAACAAATATAATTTTTTAACAAATCTAAAAAACTAAATAATCTAACAAAATCTAACAATTCTAAAAATCTAAAAATCTAATTTAAATACAAATCCAAATCTAACAAATCTAAAAAAAAATTCACAAATCTAACAAATCTAACAAATTTCACAAATCTAACAAATCTAACAAATCCAATTTTTTTTTTTTTTTAAGATAACAACATATATTTTAGAAAGAAAAAATGAAATTAAAAAAAAAAAAAACCAACCTTCACCGAGGAGAGGAAGAGTTCGCCGGAGGGAGAGGGGAGAGGAGGGGGCTCGCCGGAGGGAGAGGACGTCGCCGGAGGGAGAGGAGGTCGCCGGAGGGAGAGGACATCGCACATTTGCAACGGATTTGCGATGGATCCGTCGCAAATCCATCGCAAAATGTGTGGTCCACTACCAATTTGCGGTTTAATTTGGCCCAAAATGTGATGAAAAAATTCAATGTACGTACCAAATTTCAAAAAAATTTCATTTTGCAACAAATTTGCGACGGATCCATCGCAAATTTGCAACGGATTTGCAATATCATAAGAGTCATGATCATAAGCATATTTGTTTAAAAATATAATGAATTTGATGGTACGAAGAATGTTGAACTTCTATATATATATATTCATAAACAACATATACGGATATATGACGTTTTATATATCATACGGAGATATTTCCAAATTTTTGCGGTTTATGATTGCACATCATTAAATAACTTTAGAAATATGATTTTTGAGTTCACTTTTAAAACCGTTAGACCCTTGTCACGATTTTATCCTCGCTGGAAAGAAGGAATGAATCCCTAGCAATTGCATTGTAAATTTGCAACGGATTTGCGATGGATCCTTTATTTGCAACGGATTTGAGACGGATCCATCGCAAATCCATCGCAAATTTGCAACTGATTTGCGATGGATCCTTAATTGGCAATGGATTTTCGACGGATCCATCGCAAATCCATTGCGAATTTGCAACGGATTTGTGTATGATCAATTATTTGCGACGGATTTGCGATGGATCCATCGTAAATCCGTTGCAAATTCATGAGTTTTATTTTTTAAGGTTTAGGGTTTAGGGTATACGTTTAATTATCATAATAAAGTTTACGGTTTATAATCTCATGGTTTATAATATCATAAGAGTCATGATCATAAGCATATTTGTTTAAAAATATAATGAATTTGGTGGTACGAGGAATGTTGAACTTCTATATATATTCATAAACAACATATACGGATATATGACGTTTTATATATCATACGGAGACATTTCCAAATTTTGCGGTTAATGAATGCACATCATTAAATAACTTTAGAAATATGATTTTTGAGATTCACTTTTAAAACCGTTAGACACTTGTCACGATTTTATCCTCGCCGGAAATAAGGAATGAATCCCTAGCAATTCCATTGCAAATTTGCAACGGATTTGCGATGGATCCTTTATTTGCAATGGATTTGCGACGGATCGATCGCAAATCCGTTGCAAATTCATGAGTTTTATTTTTTAAGGTGTATGGTTTATGGTATACGTTTATTTATCATAATAAAGTTTACGGTTTATAATCTCATGGTGTATAATCTCATAAGAGTCATGATCATAAGCATATTTGTTTTAAAATATAATGAATTTGATGGTACGAGGAATGTTGAACTTCTATATATATATATATATATATATATATATTAATAAACAACATATACGGATATATGACGTTTTATATATCATACGGAGACATTTCCAAATTTTCGCGGTTTATGAATGCACATCATTAAATAACTTTAGAAATATGATTTTTGATATTCACTTTTAAAACCGTTAGACACTTGTCACGATTTTATCCTCGCCGGAAATAAGGAATGAATCCCTAGCAATTCCATTGCAAATTTGCAACGGATTTGCGATGGATCCTTTATTTGCAATGGATTTGCGACGGATCCATCGCAAATCCATCGCAAATTTGTAACGGATTTGCGATAGATCAATTATTTGCGACGGATTTGCGATGGATCCATCGCAAATCCGTTGCAAATTCATGAGTTTTATTTTTTAAGGTTTAGGGTTTAGGGTATACGTTTAATTATCATAATAAAGTTTACGGTTTATAATCTCATGGTTTATAATATCATAAGAGTCATGATCATAAGCATATTTGTTTAAAAATATAATGAATTTGATGGTACGAGGAATGTTGAACTTCTATATATATATATATATATTCATAAACAACATATACGGATATATGACGTTTTATATATCATACGGAGATATTTCCAATTTTTTGCGGTTTATGATTGCACATCATTAAATAACTTTAGAAATATGATTTTTGAGTTCACTTTTAAAACCGTTAGACCCTTGTCACGATTTTATCCTCGCTGGAAAGAAGGAATGAATCCCTAGCAATTCCATTGTAAATTTGCAACGGATTTGCGATGGATCCTTTATTTGCAACGGATTTGAGACGGATCCATCGCAAATCCATCGCAAATTTGCAACTGATTTGCGATGGATCCTTAATTGGCAACGGATTTGCGACGGATCCATCGCAAATCCATTGCGAATTTGCAACGGATTTTTGTATGATCAATTATTTGCGACGGATTTGCGATGGATCCATCGTAAATCAGTTGCAAATTCATGAGTTTTATTTTTTAAGGTTTAGGGTTTAGGGTATACGTTTAATTATCATAATAAAGTTTACGGTTTATAATCTCATGGTTTATAATATCATAAGAGTCATGATCATAAGCATATTTGTTTAAAAATATAATGAATTTGGTGGTACGAGGAATATTGAACTTCTATATATATATATATATATATATTCATAAACAACATATACGGATATATGACGTTTTATATATCATACGGAGACATTTCCAAATTTTTGCGGTTAATGAATGCACATCATTAAATAACTTTAGAAATATGATTTTTGAGATTCACTTTTAAAACCGTTAGACCCTTGTCACGATTTTATCCTCGCCGGAAATAAGGAATGAATCTCTCGCAATTCCATTGCAAATTTGCAACGGATTTTCGATGGATCCTTTATTTGCAATGGATTTGCGATGGATCCTTCGCAAATCCATCGCAAATTTGCAACGGATTTGCGATGGATCCATCGCAAATGCATTGCAAATTCATGAGTTTTATTTTTTAAGGTTTAGGGTTTAGGGTATACGTTTAATTATCATAATAAAGTTTACGGTTTATAATCTCATGGTTTATAATATCATAAGAGTCATGATCATAAGCATATTTGTTTAAAAATATAATGAATTTGGTGGTACGAGGAATGTTGAACTTCTATATATATATATATATATATATTCATAAACAACATATACGGATATATGACGTTTTATATATCATACGCAGACATTTCCAAATTTTTGCGGTTAATGAATGCACATCATTAAATAACTTTAGAAATATGATTTTTGAGATTCACTTTTAAAACCGTTAGACCCTTGTCACGATTTTATCCTCGCCGGAAATAAGGAATGAATCCCTCGCAATTCCATTGCAAATTTGCAACGGATTTGCGATGGATCCTTTATTTGCAATGGATTTGCGACGGATCCATCGCAAATCCATCGCAAATTTGCAACGGATTTGCGATGGATCAATTATTTGCGACGGATTTGCGATGGATCCATCGCAAATCCGTTGCAAATTCATGAGTTTTATTTTTTAAGGTTTAGGGTTTAGGGTATACGTTTAATTATCATAATAAAGTTTACGATTTATAATCTCATGGTTTATAATATCATAAGAGTCATGATCATAAGCATATTTGTTTTAAAATATAATGAATTTGATGGTACGAGGAATGTTGAACATCTATATATATATATATTCATAAACAACATATACGGATATATGACGTTTTATATATCATACGCAGACATTTCCAAATTTTTGCGGTTTATGAATGCACATCATTATATAACTTTAGAAATATGATTTTTGAGATTAACTTTTAAAACCGTTAGACACTTGTCACGATTTTATCCTCGCCGGAAATAAGGAATGAATCCCTAGTAATTCCATTGCAAATTTGCAATGGATTTGCGATGGATCCTTTATTTGCAACGGATTTGCGACGGATCCATCGCAAATCCATCGCAAATTTGAAACGGATTTGCGATGGATCAATTTTTTGCGACGGATTTCTGATGGATCCATCGCAAATCCGTTGCAAATTCATGAGTTTTATTTTTTAAGGTTTAGGGTTTAGGGTATACGTTTAATTATCATAATAAAGTTTACGGTTTATAATCTCATGGTTTATAATATCATAAGAGTCATGATCATAAGCATATTTGTTTAAAAATATAATGAATTTGATGTTACGAGGAATGTTGAACTTCTATATATATATATATATATATATATATATATATATTCATAAACAACATATACGGATATATGACGTTTTATATATCATACGGAGATATTTCCAAATTTTTGCGGTTTATGAATGCACATCATTAAATAACTTTAGAAATATGATTTTTGAGATTCACTTTTAAAACCGTTAGACACTTGTCACGATTTTATCCTCGCCGGAAAGAAGGAATGAATCCCTAGCAATTCCATTGTAAATTTGCAACGGATTTGCGATGGATCCTTTATTTGCAACGGATTTGCGACGGATCCATCGCAAATCCATCGCAAATTTGCAACTGATTTGCGATGGATCCTTAATTTGCAACGGATTTGCGACGGATCCATCGCAAATTTGCAACGGATTTGTGTATGATCAATTATTTGCAACGGATTTGCGATGGATCAATTATTTGCGACGGATTTGCGATGGATCCATCGCAAATCCGTTGCAAATTCATGAGTTTTTTTTTTTAAGGTTTAGGGTATACGTTTAATTATCATAATAAAGTTTACGGTTTATAATCTCATGGTTTATAATATCATAAGAGTCATGATCATAAGCATATTTGTTTAAAAATATAATGAATTTGGTGGTACGACGAATGTTGAACTTCTATATATATATATATATATATATTCATAAACAACATATACGGATATATGACGTTTTATATATCATACGCAGACATTTCCAAATTTTTGCGGTTTATGAATGCACATCATTATATAACTTTAGAAATATGATTTTTGAGATTAACTTTTAAAACCGTTAGACACTTGTCACGATTTTATCCTCGCCGGAAATAAGGAATGAATCCATAGCAATTCCATTGTAAATTTTGCAACGGATTTGCGATGGATCCTTTATTTGCAACGGATTTGCGGCGGATCCATCGCAAATCCATCGCAAATTTGAAACGGATTTGCGATGGATCAATTATTTGCGACAGATTTGCGATGGATCCATCGCAAATCCGTTGCTAATTCATGAGTTTTGTTTTTTAAGGTTTAGGGTTTAGGGTATACGTTTAATTATCATAATAAAGTTTACGGTTTATAATATCATGGTTTATAATATCATAAGAGTCATGATCATAAGCATATTTGTTTAAAAATATAATGAATTTGATGGTACGAGGAATGTTGAACTTCTATATATATATATATATATATATATATATATTCATAAGCAACATATACGGATATATGAAGTTTTATATATCATACGGAGACATTTCCAAATTTTTGCGGTTAATGAATGCACATCATTAAATAACTTTAGAAATATAATTTTTGAGATTCACTTTTAAAACCGTTAGACCCTTGTCACGATTTATCCTCGCCGGAAATAAGGAATGAATCCCTCGCAATTCCATTGCAAATTTGCAACGGATTTGCGATGGATCCTTTATTTGCAATGGATTTGCGACGGATCCATCGCAAATCCATCGCAAATTTGCAACGGATTTGCGATGGATCCATCGCAAATCCGTTGCAAATTCATGAGTTTTATTTTTTAAGGTTTAGGGTTTAGGGTATACGTTTAATTATCATAATAAAGTTTACGATTTATAATCTCATGGTTTATAATATCATAAGAGTCATGATCATAAGCATATTTGTTTTAAAATATAATGAATTTGATGGTACGAGGAATGTTGAACATCTATATATATATATATATTCATAAACAACATATACGGATATATGACGTTTTATATATCATACGCAGACATTTCCAAATTTTTGCGGTTTATGAATGCACATCATTATATAACTTTAGAAATATGATTTTTGAGATTCACTTTTAAAACCGTTAGACCCTTGTCACGATTTTATCCTCGCCGGAAATAAGGAATGAATCCCTCGCAATTCCATTGCAAATTTGCAACGGATTTGCGATGGATCCTTTATTTGCAATGGATTTGCGACGGATCCATCGCAAATCCATCGCAAATTTGCAACGGATTTGCGATGGATCAATTATTTGCGACGGATTTGCGATGGATCCATCGCAAATCCGTTGCAAATTCATGAGTTTTATTTTTTAAGGTTTAGGGTTTAGGGTATACGTTTAATTATCATAATAAAGTTTACGATTTATAATCTCATGGTTTATAATATCATAAGAGTCATGATCATAAGCATATTTGTTTTAAAATATAATGAATTTGATGGTACGAGGAATGTTGAACATCTATATATATATATATATATATTCATAAACAACATATACGGATATATGACGTTTTATATATCATACGCAGACATTTCCAAATTTTTGCGGTTAATGAATGCACATCATTAAATAACTTTAGAAATATGATTTTTGAGATTCACTTTTAAAACCGTTAGACCCTTGTCACGATTTTATCCTCGCCGGAAATAAGGAATGAATCCCTCGCAATTCCATTGCAAATTTGCAACGGATTTGCGATGGATCCTTTATTTGCAATGGATTTGCGACGGATCCATCGCAAATCCATCGCAAATTTGCAACGGATTTGCGATGGATCCATCGCAAATCCGTTGCAAATTCATGAGTTTTATTTTTTAAGGTTTAGGGTTTAGGGTATACGTTTAATTATCATAATAAAGTTTACGATTTATAATCTCATGGTTTATAATATCATAAGAGTCATGATCATAAGCATATTTGTTTTAAAATATAATGAATTTGATGGTACGAGGAATGTTGAACATCTATATATATATATATTCATAAACAACATATACGGATATATGACGTTTTATATATCATACGCAGACATTTCCAAATTTTTGCGGTTTATGAATGCACATCATTATATAACTTTAGAAATATGATTTTTGAGATTAACTTTTAAAACCGTTAGACACTTGTCACGATTTTATCCTCGCCGGAAATAAGGAATGAATCCCTAGTAATTCCATTGCAAATTTGCAATGGATTTGCGATGGATCCTTTATTTGCAACGGATTTGCGACGGATCCATCGCAAATCCATCGCAAATTTGAAACGGATTTGCGATGGATCAATTTTTTGCGACGGATTTCTGATGGATCCATCGCAAATCCGTTGCAAATTCATGAGTTTTATTTTTTAAGGTTTAGGGTTTAGGGTATACGTTTAATTATCATAATAAAGTTTACGGTTTATAATCTCATGGTTTATAATATCATAAGAGTCATGATCATAAGCATATTTGTTTAAAAATATAATGAATTTGATGGTACGAGGAATGTTGAACTTCTATATATATATATATATATATATATATATATATATATTCATAAACAACATATACGGATATATGACGTTTTATATATCATACGGAGATATTTCCAAATTTTTGCGGTTTATGAATGCACATCATTAAATAACTTTAGAAATATGATTTTTGAGATTCACTTTTAAAACCGTTAGACACTTGTCACGATTTTATCCTCGCCGGAAAGAAGGAATGAATCCCTAGCAATTCCATTGTAAATTTGCAACGGATTTGCGATGGATCCTTTATTTGCAACGGATTTGCGACGGATCCATCGCAAATCCATCGCAAATTTGCAACTGATTTGCGATGGATCCTTAATTTGCAACGGATTTGCGACGGATCCATCGCAAATTTGCAACGGATTTGTGTATGATCAATTATTTGCAACGGATTTGCGATGGATCCATCGCAAGTCCATCGCAAATTTGCAACGGATTTGCGATGGATCAATTATTTGCGACGGATTTGCGATGGATCCATCGCAAATCCGTTGCAAATTCATGAGTTTTTTTTTTTAAGGTTTAGGGTATACGTTTAATTATCATAATAAAGTTTACGGTTTATAATCTCATGGTTTATAATATCATAAGAGTCATGATCATAAGCATATTTGTTTAAAAATATAATGAATTTGGTGGTACGAGGAATGTTGAACTTCTATATATATATATATATATATATATATATATATATATATATATATATATATTCATAAACAACATATACGGATATATGACGTTTTATATATCATACGCAGACATTTCCAAATTTTTGCGGTTTATGAATGCACATCATTATATAACTTTAGAAATATGATTTTTGAGATTAACTTTTAAAAACGTTAGACACTTGTCACGATTTTATCCTCGCCGGAAATAAGGAATGAATCCATAGCAATTCCATTGTAAATTTGCAACGGATTTGCGATGGATCCTTTATTTGCAACGGATTTGCGGCGGATCCATCGCAAATCCATCGCAAATTTGAAACGGATTTGCGATGGATCAATTATTTGCGACAGATTTGCGATGGATCCATCGCAAATCCGTTGCTAATTCATGAGTTTTGTTTTTTAAGGTTTAGGGTTTAGGGTATACGTTTAATTATCATAATAAAGTTTACGGTTTATAATCTCATGGTTTATAATATCATAAGAGTCATGATCATAAGCATATTTGTTTAAAAATATAATGAATTTGATGGTACGAGGAATGTTGAACTTCTATATATATATATATATATATATATATATATATATATATTCATAAGCAACATATACGGATATATGAAGTTTTATATATCATACGGAGACATTTCCAAATTTTTGCGGTTAATGAATGCACATCATTAAATAACTTTAGAAATATAATTTTTGAGATTCACTTTTAAAACCGTTAGACCCTTGTCACGATTTATCCTCGCCGGAAATAAGGAATGAATCCCTCGCAATTCCATTGCAAATTTGCAACGGATTTGCGATGGATCCTTTATTTGCAATGGATTTGCGACGGATCCATCGCAAATCCATCGCAAATTTGCAACGGATTTGCGATGGATCAATTATTTGCGACGGATTTGCGATGGATCCATCGCAAATCCGTTGCAAATTCATGAGTTTTTTTTTTAAGGTTTAGGGTATACGTTTAATTATCATAATAAAGTTTACGGTTTATAATCTCATGGTTTATAATATCATAAGAGTCATGATCATAAGCATATTTGTTTAAAAATATAATGAATTTGGTGGTACGACGAATGTTGAACTTCTATATATATATATATATATATTCATAAACAACATATACGGATATATGACGTTTTATATATCATACGCAGACATTTCCAAATTTTTGCGGTTTATGAATGCACATCATTATATAACTTTAGAAATATGATTTTTGAGATTAACTTTTAAAACCGTTAGACACTTGTCACGATTTTATCCTCGCCGGAAATAAGGAATGAATCCATAGCAATTCCATTGTAAATTTTGCAACGGATTTGCGATGGATCCTTTATTTGCAACGGATTTGCGGCGGATCCATCGCAAATCCATCGCAAATTTGAAACGGATTTGCGATGGATCAATTATTTGCGACAGATTTGCGATGGATCCATCGCAAATCCGTTGCTAATTCATGAGTTTTGTTTTTTAAGGTTTAGGGTTTAGGGTATACGTTTAATTATCATAATAAAGTTTACGGTTTATAATCTCATGGTTTATAATATCATAAGTGAAACGACCGCAATAATTAAACAATACCAGAACAAGTCTACAGTTTACACCAACTAGCAGTTCTATAATAGCAAAAGCAACCACAATAATAATAACAACAAAAAGAAACCCCGGGTCTAAATCATCCCCTCTTCACCACCTTGATTCCACGATCACGCCTTATCTTTACCTGCATCGACAAAAGTGATGCATCAACATTTGGCTAACCAAACGCTGAGTGAGATTGATCACCCCAACAACAGGCTACCAATAAGCACATCAAACAACAATTAACCATACGAAGAATTAATTGACACCAATTAAAAGAAAACCCAGCACAAGCTTAGCAATCAATCACAATTAATCACAATTAAAGAATAACCCAACACAAGCTTAGCAATCAATCACAATTAATCACAATTAAAGAATAACCCAACACAAGCTTAGCAATCCCGCTCCCGATAAGCTTTCACGGATCGCAAAACAACAACAAGGGAACAAACTCGGATCGCAATCACAACAACAAAGGGAACAAGCTCGGATCGCAATCACAACAACAAAGGGAACAAGCTCGGATCGCAATCACAACAAGGAGGACAAGCGGAAACCGCGATTAACAACAAGAAGAACAAGCGGAGATCGCGATTCAACCACAAGAAGAACAAGCGGAAACCGCGATTAACAACAAGGAGAACAAGCTCGGCACAAGCTTAAATGCTAGCCTTTGGTCACAACTCACCTTAAAATCGGATGGATCGAGCTCTAGAAGACCTCTCTCGCTTCTCTTTAACCTCGCTTCACTCTAGCTCACCAAGACCAACTCTCCCGATCTCTTCTTCAAGCTTCTCCCAAGCCCGAATCTCTCTCGATCTCGCAAGATCCAAGCTTCGCCAAGCTTCTCTCCTTCTCTCTCTCTCTCTCTCTCTCTCTCTCTCTCTCTCTCTCTCTCTCTCTCTCTCTCTCTCTCTCTCTCTCTCTCTCTCTCTCTCTCTCTCTCTCTCTCTCTCTCGCGACCAATCTCTTTTCCTCCGAGAACTGGTTTTCACGCCCAAGAAGATAAGAGGAAGAAGACAATAAAAAGATTCAATCTTTGAGAAAAACCCCACAACTTCCAAATCGACTTAAGACACCCCCGGAACAAACCCGAATTAATTATTTCCCCCAATAATCAATTTCCCCAGATTTGTCTAAGGCTCAAAACCCGAAGGAAAAATTCCGAAACAATTAAATTAATTAAAATTTAATTAATTTAATTTTCCGGAACGCGGGCGTTACAATTCTCCCCCACTAACATAGATTCGCCCTCGAATCTTCGATACCGCTCATCTCCCATGAACCGTTCATCTCCAATGAACCTTATCGTCGCAATGATTACACAACCTTTGGCCAAACCCGACCATCTCAATACACACACGAGGTCCAACACCAACCTGCGAGGTTTCCCACTCAGTCCCTATGCTTATAACACCGCGGCATCATATGTACTTATTGCTCAAATACCGGCCAACCCCATTACTCAAGACACCGCAGCATCTCTGAGTTCCGAGCATCGGCCATATCCCGCAGGATATCCACCATACCACATCACCCAAGACACCGCAGCATCTCCGAGTTCTAGGTATATGCCGTACCACTCCACTCAGTAATATAACCTACAAGAGTCTCAATACCCCATACCACTCAATTCTAGGCAATATATCCCACGTCTGGGACATACTCCTTACGAATCCACGGTATCACGTATCACTCTAGGCTATAAATCTCCCGAGACTGGGTACATCGCCACTCACACTCCCAAGACACACAGTCCTGCGAGCTATCGGCACCGGAGGAACCAGTCCTCCCAACGAGCAATAAATCACATATCTCTAAGCATCTCGACTGAACTATACTCCATACCCGGAATATCTGCCGTGCATGACCAATAACCCGGCCATCGCACCTCCCTTGCGCACCTTCCAGTGTCGGCTTGCTTTAGAAAACTTGTCAAGACGACTACGACTAGGCTATCTTTAACACCCAACAACTCTCTGCAGTAAGTCATCAATACAAACGTAATAAAACAAACAAGTACCATACGCCTGCAATCTAACCCACCACATAGAACCGCTAAGTGAAATAACCCGGTCTCGTCACTCGACTCATTTTCCCGAACAAGCTTAACGAAACACGCAATGCTCACCACAGCAACAAGAACATCTATCTTATTACACATCATAATGTAACATCGTTCTACACAACGGCAATACAAAATGAATACACATAGCACACAGCTATAACCGAAACTGGAACCTCTCGATGGAACTCAAGCCGCAGCTTGCTTCTGGAACCACTTCTGGAACCTCGCTTCCATCCTAGCCTCTGGCTCCCAAGTTTCCTCCTGAACACCGTCACAGTCCCACAGAACTCGCATCATCGGAATCTTCTTCCGACGAAGCTCCTTGACCCTCCGCTCGAGAACTCTCAAAGGTCTCGCCTCAACGGTCATATTGGGCTGGAGATCTGACGGAATCTCAGCCAATACCTCGTCACCCCTATGCAAACACTTCTTCAGCATCGACACATGGAATACCTTATGAAAAGCTTGCATAACCGCGGGTAACTCCAACCGATACGCTACCGGTCCAACACGCTCTACAATCCGGAATGGTCCCAAATACCTCGGACTCAACTTAGTCGCAACAATGGACCTGTTCGGACCTCTCAGCAAAGCCATCTTGAGATACACACTATCTCCCACCTCAAACACAAGCTCTTTCCGCCTCTTATCAGCATAACTCTTTTGCCGATCCTGGGCCTCTTCCATGTTCAGCTTCAAAACCCGGATCTTCTCTGTAGTTTCCTGAACAAAACTCGCACCCAAAGTGCTCCTCTCCCCCACTTGGGTCCAACACAAGGGGGTACGACAGGGCCTCCCATACAGAGCCTCATATGGAGCCATCCCAATACTCGCCTGGTAACTATTGTTATACGCAAACTCAACCAAGCTCAAGTGATCCACCCAATGACCACCCCAATCCAGCACGCACATCTTCAACAAATCCTCCAAAGTCTGGATGGTCCGCTCGGACTGCCCATCTGTCTGAGGATGATACGCCGTGCTCAAGTGCACCTTCGTGCCCATCTCCGCCTGAAACGCATTCCAGAACTCCGATGTGAACTTAGGATCCCGGTCCGAAACAATACTCACCGGTACTCCATACAGTCTCACAATCTCCTGCACGTACTTCCTAGCCAAAACTGCCGCCCCGTCGGTCTTCTTAATGGCCAGAAAACGCGCACACTTGGTCAATCGATCGACGATGACCCAAACAGCATCCTTGGTCCGAGAAACTGGTAAACCCACCACGAAATCCATCGTGATCATATCCCACTTCCACTCTGGAATGGGTAAACTCCGCAACAAACCACTCGGGACCTGGTGCTCCGCCTTCACTAACTGGCACACGTTGCACGAAGCAACCCAGTTAGCCACATCCTTTTTCATCCCGACCCAATGATAATAGCGCTTGAGATCGCGGTACATCTTAGTCGCTCCGGGATGAATCGCAAACATACTCGAATGAGCCTCACTCAGGATCTCTCGCCGCAAATCCTCATCCAAAGGTACGCATACCCTCCCACTAACAAGGATAGTGCCGTTCGCAGATACCTGATACTCAGAACCCTCTGCTCTCGAAGCCTTAACCAAACCCTCATCTTTTCCCTGAGCCAACCGAACCCTGCTCAAAAGATCCGCCTGGTTAGCCGCCTCTAAGCCAAAAGGTTCCTGAGATACAACACATAAGCGCAATGTGCTAATCTCGCTCACCAAGGACTCTACCTCGAGCTCCCGAGCCAAAGCCACCCGCTTCCGACTCAACGCATCCGCAACCAGATTAGCCTTACCAGGATGGTAAGCTATCTCCAGATCATAATCGGCCACTAGCTCCATCCAGCGCCTCTGCCTCAAATTCAACTCAGGCTGAGTGAAAATGTACTTCAAGCTCTTATGATCTGTGAACACCTGCACCTTTCCGCCATAAAGATAAGATCTCCAAATCTTTAATGCAAAAACCACTGCAGCCATCTCCAAGTCATGGGTAGGGTAGTTGCCCTCATGCTTCCGCAGCTGCCGCGAAGCATAGGCAATAACCTTCCCCCGCTGCATCAACACACAACCTAGACCCACTCCCGACGCATCGGTGTACACCACGTAAGGCTCACCCGACTCAGGCAACGCCAATACTGGAGTACTAGACAACATGGCCTTCAGCCCTGCGAAACTCTCCTCACACTCTGAGGACCACACGAAAGGAACATCCTTCCCTGTCAGCTTCGTCATAGACTTAGCCAAACTCGCGAAACCCTTGACGAACCGCCGATAATACCCTGCCAACCCAAGAAAACTCCGAATCTCAGTGGCATTCCTCGGCCTCGGCCAAGTACTAATGGCCTGGATCTTCTCCGGATCTACCGACACTCCCTCCGCAGAGACAATGTGACCCAGAAAACCGATCTCCCGCTGCTAGAAGCTACACTTGCTCAACTTAGCAAATAACTTCTGTTCCCGTAGCCTCGAAAGAACCACACGCAGATGCACCTCATGCTCCTCCCGGCTCCTCGAATACACCAAGATGTCATCGATAAAGATGATCACGAACTCATCTAGATACTCCTGGAAAACGCTGTTCATCAATCTCATAAATGCAGCCGGTGCATTAGTCAACCCAAATGGCATCACCACAAACTCGTAGTGACCATAACGAGATCTGAAAGCCGTCTTCCGGATATCTACCTCATCGATGGGAATCTGATGATAACCCGACGCCAAGTCAATCTTGGAGAACCAAGTAGCCCCTCTCAACTGATCCAACAACTCATCAATCCGCGGAAGAGGATACCTGTTCTTCACTGTGACTCGGTTAAGTCCCCGATAATCAATACACAACCGAAAACTCCCGTCCTTCTTCTTCACGAACAACACTGGCGCTCCCCACGGCGAAGAACTCGGACGAATAAATCCCTTACTCAACAACTCCTCCAGCTGCTTCTTCAGCTCTGCCATCTCTGCGGGAGCCATCCTATAAGGAGCCCTGGATATCGGTGCCGTCCCCGGTTCCAACTCGATCGTGAAAGGATCCGACCTAGATGGTGGCAACCCCTGCAACGACTGGAACACATCCTGGAACTCACGAACCACGCGAATATCCTGAACCCTAGCCTCTCCGACGGCCTCCGGCAAAGAAATGGTAGCCAAGTACGCCTCGCAATCTCCCTCGATCAGACGCTCCGCGTGCACAACCGAGATCACGAGACTCCCGGAAGTCGGTCTCACACCCTGATACACCAACTTCCCTTTCCCCTGGTCGAACTCGACTCGCCCTCGATGACAGTCCAGATGCGCCCTGAACTTCCCGAGCCAATCCATGCCCAAGATGACGTCGTACAGCTCCACTGAGCAGATAATCAAATCGGCAGCCATGGAATCTCCTGCTACCTGAACATCCACGTCTCGCACCCGACCGTGAATCCTCAGGAGCTTCCCTCCGGCAACCTCCACGAAACCCAAACTCACACCGGGCTCGCTCCGGAGATTAGCCTTCTCGGCCAACTCCGGGGAAACGAAGCAATGCGATGCTCCTGAGTCAAACAACACATGACACTCTACACCTCCAACACACAAGGTCCCTGCACATATACATGTGCCGAGAACCTTAACACCCCGACGAGCACGACATTCCCCAACACAAAATTAAACTTAGGTGAGTCTAAGAAAATACCTGTGATCGGCCTGGAACTCGGCTCGCCGGTCTCGGTGATGGAGTACACTCGAGGCGCTGATGCCACCTGCCTGAGAGGCTGCACTACCCCGGTCTCACTCTGCCACAACTGGGGACACTGAGGCCTGATGTGCCCCGCCTCCTTGCAGTGATAGCACACTCGAGAATCCACTCGCGCTCCGCCCTTCTGAGGACAGCTCGCCACTCGGTGATCCATGCTCCCACAACCAAAGCAACCCGGACCACCCCGACTACCACTCGAAGCGCTCTCCCGCTTCTGCTTCTGTCCTTGCATCGGCTTACTACTGCCTCTGCTCGAACCGGACTGCTGCTGCACAGATCTCGCCTGAAAACGCGGTGTAGCCACTACCACCTCGTCCTTCAGACCCTCCTCAAGCAAAGCTGCAGTCTCAACCAACTCGTCAACCGTGCAAAAAGGCCTCACCATGCAACGGTTCCTCAAGTCAACCCGAAGACCCATCAAGAATCTCTGCACACGGGCCGACTCACTCTCACCCGCTCGTCTAACATAAGACCCGAGCCGGACGAACTCCACCTCATACTCGCGTACCGACCGATCCCCCTGAGTCAAACTCGCAAGCCTCGACCCTAACCGGTTGAACGCCTCCTGAGGAAAATACTTGGAGTTAAACTCCTCCACAAAATCCGCCCATGCCATCACGGCCTGCACTCTCCGTGCTGCCACACCCCTCCACCAGAGATGCGCATCACCCTCCAGAAAATGGACCGCAATGTCCACCTGGTATCCCGCGGGACACCTACTCGAGAGGAAATTCCTCTCTATCCTCCTCAACCACGCATCAGCGTCCTCAAGATTAGCACCTCCAGAAAAGAACCCCGTGCCAATCCTCAGCATCTGCTCCATCATCCTCAGATAGGATGGGAGCTCCTCAGCAACCGCAGCTGCCGCCTGAGGCTGAGCCTCCACCACTACCGGAGCCACAGGAGCCTGAGCCGGTACCCTCTCTGGTAACCGCTCCAACAACCTCGTCAACAGATCCGCTATGCGATCATCTCGGGCACGAGCATCACCCGCTGCTACACCCGCAGCACCCGCTGGAACACCAGCCACACTGACGCTCACGCCAGCCCCAACGGCACTCACTCCGGCCGCACCCTCAGACCCAATCTGACTCGCACGCGAATCTTCGACCTGCTCCGCCGGCACCCGGCCACGACCTCTACCACGGCCACGACCCCTACCACGCCCTCTAGCCATCTGCACACGTGCAGAAGCACAAGCTAAGAAAACTAAAAACAATCATCACAATAAAGATACTCACCGTGGAATCTCACAAGGCTCGAAGAGGATGATTCTAAGACCCCCACACAATACCCAATTTATTCTAGAACCACCTAGGCTCCTAGAACCGTAAGGGCTCTGATACCAAAATGAAACGACCGCAATAATTAAACAATACCAGAACAAGTCTACAGTTTACACCAACTAGCAGTTCTATAATAGCAAAAGCAACCACAATAATAATAACAACAAAAAGAAACCCCGGGTCTAAATCATCCCCTCTTCACCACCTTGATTCCACGATCACGCCTTATCTTTACATGCATCGACAAAAGTGATGCATCAACATTTGGCTAACCAAACGCTGAGTGAGATTGATCACCCCAACAACAGGCTACCAATAAGCACATCAAACAACAATTAACCATACGAAGAATTAATTGACACCAATTAAAAGAAAACCCAGCACAAGCTTAGCAATCAATCACAATTAATCACAATTAAAGAATAACCCAACACAAGCTTAGCAATCAATCACAATTAATCACAATTAAAGAATAACCCAACACAAGCTTAGCAATCCCGCTCCCGATAAGCTTTCACGGATCGCAAAACAACAACAAGGGAACAAACTCGGATCGCAATCACAACAACAAAGGGAACAAGCTCGGATCGCAATCACAACAACAAAGGGAACAAGCTCGGATCGCAATCACAACAAGGAGGACAAGCGGAAACCGCGATTAACAACAAGAAGAAAAAGCGGAGATCGCGATTCAACCACAAGAAGAACAAGCGGAAACCGCGATTAACAACAAGGAGAACAAGCTCGGCACAAGCTTAAATGCTAGCCTTTGGTCACAACTCACCTTAAAATCGGATGGATCGAGCTCTAGAAGACCTCTCTCGCTTCTCTTTAACCTCGCTTCACTCTAGCTCACCAAGACCAACTCTCCCGATCTCTTCTTCAAGCTTCTCCCAAGCCCGAATCTCTCTCGATCTCGCAAGATCCAAGCTTCGCCAAGCTTCTCTCCTTCTCTCTCTCTCTCTCTCTCTCTCTCTCTCTCTCTCTCTCTCTCGCGACCAATCTCTTTCTCCTCCGAGAACTGGTTTTCACGCCCAAGAAGATAAGAGGAAGAAGACAATAAAAAGATTCAATCTTTGAGAAAAACCCCACAACTTCCAAATCGACTTAAGACACCCCCGGAACAAACCCGAATTAATTATTTCCCCCAATAATCAATTTCCCCAGATTTGTCTAAGGCTCAAAACCCGAAGGAAAAATTCCGAAACAATTAAATTAATTAAAATTTAATTAATTTAATTTTCCGGAACGCGGGCGTTACAATAAGAGTCATGATCATAAGCATATTTGTTTAAAAATATAATGAATTTGATGGTACGAGCAATGTTGAACTTCTATATATATATATATATATATATATATATATATTCATAAACAACATATACGGATATATGACGTTTTATATATCATACGGAGATATTTCCAAATTTTTGCGGTTTATGAATGCACATCATTAAATAACTTTAGAAATATGATTTTTGAGATTCACTTTTAAAACCGTTAGACACTTGTCACGATTTTATCCTCGCCGGAAAGAAGGAATGAATCCCTAGCAATTCCATTGTAAATTTGCAACGGATTTGCGATGGATCCATCGCAAATCCATCGCAAATTTGCAACTGATTTGCGATGGATCCTTAATTTGCAACGGATTTGCGACGGATCCATCGCAAATTTGCAACGGATTTGTGTTTGATCAATTATTTGCAACGGATTTGCGATGGATCCATCACAAGTCCATCGCAAATTTGCAACGGATTTGCGATGGATCAATTATTTGCGACGGATTTGCGATGGATCCATCGCAAATCCGTTGCAAATTCATGAGTTTTTTTTAAGGTTTAGGGTATACGTTTAATTATCATAATAAAGTTTACGGTTTATAATCTCATGGTTTATAATATCATAAGAGTCATGATCATAAGCATATTTGTTTAAAAATATAATGAATTTGGTGGTACGAGGAATGTTGAACTTCTATATATATATATATATATATATATAAACAACATATACGGATATATGACGTTTTATATATCATACGCAGACATTTCCAATTTTTTGCGGTTTATGAATGCACATCATTATATAACTTAAGAAATATGATTTTTGAGATTAACTTTTAAAACCGTTAGACACTTGTCACGATTTTATCCTCGCCGGAAATAAGGAATGAATCCATAGCAATTCCATTGTAAATTTGCAACGGATTTGCGATGGATCCTTTATTTGCAACGGATTTGCGGCGGATCCATCGCAAATCCATCGCAAATTTGAAACGGATTTGCGATGGATCAATTATTTGCGACAGATTTGCGATGGATCCATCGCAAATCCGTTGCTAATTCATGAGTTTTGTTTTTTAAGGTTTAGGGTTTAGGGTATACGTTTAATTATCATAATAAAGTTTACGGTTTATAATCTCATGGTTTATAATATCATAAGAGTCATGATCATAAGCATATTTGTTTAAAAATATAATGAATTTGATGGTACGAGGAATGTTGAACTTCTATATATATATATATATATATATATATATATATATTCATAAGCAACATATACGGATATATGACGTTTTATATATCATACGGAGACATTTCCAAATTTTCGCTGTTTTTGAATGCACATCATTAAATAAATTTAGAAATATGATTTTTGAGATTAACTTTTGAAACCGTTAGACACTTGTCACGATTTTATCCTCGCCGGAAATAAGGAATGAATCCATAGCAATTCCATTGTAAATTTGCAACGGATTTGCGATGGATCCTTTATTTGCAACGGATTTGCAGCGGATCCATCGCAAATCCATCGCAAATTTGCAATGGATTTGCGATGGATCCATCGCAAATCCGTTGCAAATTCATGAGTTTTATTTTTTAAGGTTTAGGGTTTAGGGTATACTTTTAATTATCATAATAAAGTTTACGATTTATAATCTCATGGTTTATAATATCATAAGAGTCATGATCATAAGCATATTTGTTTAAAAATATAATGAATTTGATGGTACGAGGAATGTTGAAATTCTATATATATATTCATAAACAACATATACGGATATATGACGTTTTATATATCATACGGAGACATTTCCAAATTTTTGCGGTTTATGAATGCACATCATTAAATAACTTTAGAAATATGATTTTTGAGATTAACTTTTAAAACCGTTAGACACTTGTCACGATTTTATCCTCGCCGGAAATAAGGAATGAATCCATAGCAATTCCATTGTAAATTTGCAACGGATTTGCGATGGATCCTTTATTTGCAACGGATTTGCGACGGATCCATCGCAAATCCATCGCAAATTTGAAACGGATTTGCGATGGATCAATTATTTGCGACAGATTTGCGATGGATCCATCGCAAATACGTTGCAAATTCATGAGTTTTATTTTTTAAGGTTTTGTGTTTAGGGTATACGTTTAATTATCATAATAAAGTTTACGATTTATAATCTCATGGTTTATAATATTATAAGAGTCATGATCATAAGCATATTTGTTTAAAAATATAATGAATTTGGTGGTACGAGGAATGTTGAACTTCTATATATATATATATATATATATATATATATATATATATTCATAAACAACATATACGGATATATGACGTTTTATATATCATACGGAGACATTTCCAAATTTTTGCGGTTAATGAATGCACATCATTAAATAACTTTATTGAAACAACCGCTTTTTTTTTTTTTTTGGAAATAATTCCACCGCAATAATTAAACAATACCAGAGTTAATTAACAACACAGAACAAGTCTACAGTTTACACAAACTAACAGTTCTATAATAGCAAAGCAACAGCAATAATAAAAAAACCCCCGGGTCCAAATCATCCCCTCTTCACCGCCTTGATTCCACGATCACGCCTTATCTTTACCTGCATCGACAAAAGTGATGCATCAACATTTGGCTAACCAAACGCTGAGTGAGATTGATCACCCCAACAACAGGCTACCAATAAGCACATCAAACAACAATTAACCATACGAAGAATTAATTGACACCAATTAAAAGAAATCCCAGCACAATTAGCAATTAATCACAATTAAAAGAATAACCCAACACAATTAGCAATTAATCACAATTAATCACAATTAATCACAATTAAAAGAATAACCCAACACAAGCTTAGCAATTAATCACAATTAATCACAATTAATCACAATTAAAAGAATAACCCAACACAATTAGCAATTAATCACAATTAATCACAATTAAAAGAACAAACCAAGAGACTAAACCACCGAGATAAAACAATCGCCTAGCGACTCCAAGAAAATGCCAGGACAAGCCACATCTCAACAATTAAGCTCAACCAAGCTCCACGAGCGCGGATTCGAGGTTACCTAACCTCCATCTCCCCACAAGCTTAGCAAACCCCGCCCCCTTAAGCTTTCAAGGATCGCAAATCAACAACAAGGAAAACAAGCTCGGATCGCAAATCAACCACCAAGAGACAAGCAAGAAATCGCGAATCAAGCACAAGAAGAACAAGCTTGGATCGCGAATCCAACAACCAAGAAGACAAGCTTGGATCGCGAATCCAACAACCAAGAAGACAAGCTTGGATCGCGAATCCAACAACCAAGAAGACAAGCTTGGATCGCGAATCCAACAACCAAGAGAACAAGCAAGGATCGCGAATCCAACAACAAGAAGAACAAGCTCCACACAAGCTTAAAAGCTAGCCTTTGGTCACAACTCACCTTAGATAGGCTGGATCTAGCTCTAGAAAGACTTCCCCAAGCTCAAGAAGACTTCCCTCCTTCCTCCCAAGCTCACGCCTTTACCAAGCTCCTCCAACCTCTTCTTCAAGCTTCTCCCAAGCTCAAACCTTCTTGATCTTGCAAGATCCAAGTTTCACCAAGCTTCTCTCCTTCTCTCGCTCTCTCTCTCTCTCTCTCTCTCTCGCGACCAATCTCCTTTTTTTTTCCGAGACTGGTTTTTTCACGCCCAAGAAGAGAAGAGGAAGAAGACAATAAGAAGATTCATTCTTTGAGAAAAACCCCACAACTTCCAAATCGATTTATGACACCCCCGGAACAAACCCGAATTAATTATTTCCCCCAATAATCAATTTCCCCAGATTTGTCTAAGGCTCAAACCCGAAGGAAAATTCCGAAACAATTAAATTAATTAAAAATTTAATTAATTTATTTTCCGGAACGCGGGCGTTACAATTCTCCCCCACTAACATAGATTCGCCCTCGAATCTTCGATACCGTTCATCTCCCATGAACCGTTCATCTCCAATGAACCTTATCGTCGCAACGATTACACAACCTTTGGCCAAACCCGACCATCTCAATACTCACACGAGGTCCAATACCAACCTCCGAGGTTTCCCACTCAGTCCCTATGCTTATAACACCGCGGCATCATATGTACTTATTGCTCAACCACCAGCCAAACCCCATTACTCAAGACACCGCAGCATCTCTGAGTTCCGAGCATCAGCCATATCCCGCAGGATATCCATCATACCATATCACCCAAGACACCGCAGCATCTCCGAGTTCTAGGTATATGCCGTACCACTCCACTCAGTAATATAACCTACAAGAGTCTCAATACCCCATACCACTCAATTCTAGGCAATATATCCCACGTCTGGGACATACTCCTTACGAATCCACGGTATCACGTATCACTCTAGGCTATAAACCTCCCGAGTCTGGGTACATCGCCACTCACACTCCCAAGACACACAGTCCTGCGAGCTATCGGCACCAGAGGAACCAGTCCTCTCAACGAGCAATAAATCACATATCTCTAAGCATCTCGACTGAACTACCTCCCGTGATCCGTGTAAATCCTCGCAAGGCAACACCGGCATCACCCATATTCCATACCCGGAATATCTGCCGTGCATGACCAATAACCAGGCCATCGCACCTCCCTTGCGCACCTTCCAGTGTCGGCTTGCTTTTAGAAAAACTTGTCAAGACAACTACGACTAGGTTACCTTCAACACCCCACAACTCTCTGCAGTAAGTCATCAATACAAACGTAATAAAACAAACAAGTACCATACGCCTGCAATCCGACCCACCACATAGAATCGCTAAGTGAAATAACCCGGTCTCGTCACTCGACTTATTTTCCCGAACAAGCTTAACTGAAACACGCAACGCTCACAACAGCAATAAGAACATATATCTTATTACGCTCTCATATTAACGCGTTTACCCCAAACGCAAAGCAACCCCGTGACTCACAAGTCACCAATAAGAAATACTCATCTTATTACACATCATAATGTAACATCGTTCTATACAACGGCAATACAAAATGAAATACACATAGCACACAGCTATAACCGAAACTGGAACCTCTCGATGGAACTCAAGCCGCAGCTTGCTTCTGGAACCACTTCCGGAACCTCGCTTCCATCCTAGCCTCTGGCTCCCAAGTTTCCTCCTGCACCCCGCCACAGTCCCACAGAACTCGCATCATCGGAATCCTCTTCCGACGAAGCTCCTTGACCCTCCGCTCGAGAACTCTCAAAGGTCTCGCCTCAACGGTCATATTGGGCTGGAGATCTGACGGAATCTCAGCCAATACCTCGTCACCCCTATGCAAACACTTCTTCAGCATCGACACATGGAATACCTTATGAAAAGCTTGCATAACCGCGGGTAACTCCAACCGATACGCTACCGGTCCAACACGCTCTACAATCCGGAACGGTCCCATATACCTCGGACTCAACTTAGTCGCAACAATGGACCTGTTCGGACCTCTCAGCAAAGCCATCTTGAGATACACACTATCTCCCACCTCAAACACAAGCTCTTTCCGCCTCTTATCAGCATAGCTCTTTTGCCGATCCTGGGCCTCTTTCATGTTCAGCTTCAAAACCCGGATCTTCTCTGTAGTTTCCTGAACAAAACTCGCACCCAAAGTGCTCCTCTCCCCCACTTGGGTCCAACACAAGGGGGTACGACAGGGCCTCCCATACAGAGCCTCATATGGAGCCATGCCAATACTCGCCTGGTAACTATTGTTATACGCAAACTCAACCAAGCTCAAGTGATCCACCCAATGACCACCCCAATCCAGCACGCACATCCTCAACAAATCCTCCAAAGTCTGGATGGTCCGCTCGGACTGCCCATCTGTCTGAGGATGATACGCCGTGCTCAAGTGCACCTTCGTGCCCAACTCCGCCTGAAACGCATTCCAGAACTCCGATGTGAACTTAGGATCCCGGTCCGAAACAATACTCACCGGTACTCCATACAGTCTCACAATCTCCTGCATGTACTTCCTAGCCAAAACTGCCGCCCCATCGGTCTTCTTAATGGCCAGAAAACGCGCACACTTGGTCAATCGATCGACGATGACCCAAACAGCATCCTTGGTCCGAGAAACTGGTAAACCCACCACGAAATCCATCGTGATCATATCCCACTTCCACTCTGGAATGGGTAAACTCCGCAACAAACCACTCGGGACTTGGTGCTCCGCCTTCACTAACTGGCATACGTTGCACGAAGCAACCCAGTTAGCCACATCTTTTTTCATTCCGACCCAATGATAATAGCGCTTGAGATCGCGGTACATCTTAGTCGCTCCGGGATGAATCGCAAACATACTCGAATGAGCCTCACTCAGGATCTCTCGCCGCAAATCCTCATCCAAAGGTACGCATACCCTCCCACTAACAAGGATAGTGCCATTCGCAGATACCTGATACTCAGAACCCTCTGCTCTCGAAGCCTTAACCAAACCCTCATCTTTCCCCTGAGCCAACCGAACCCTGCTCAAAAGATCCGCCTGGTTAGCCGCCTCTAAGCCCAAAGGTTCCTGAGATACAACACATAAGCGCAATGTGCTAATCTCGCTCACCAAGGACTCTACCTCGAGCTCCCGAGCCAAAGCCACCCGCTTCCGACTCAACGCATCCGCAACCAGATTAGCCTTACCAGGATGGTAAGCTATCTCCAGATCATAATCGGCCACTAGCTCCATCCAGCGCCTCTGCCTCAAATTCAACTCAGGCTGAGTGAAAATGTACTTCAAGCTCTTATGATCTGTGAACACCTGCACCTTTCCGCCATAAAGATAAGATCTCCAAATCTTTAATGCAAAAACCACTGCAGCCATCTCCAAGTCATGGGTAGGGTAGTTGCCCTCATGCTTCCGCAGCTGCCGCGAAGCATAGGCAATAACCTTCCCCCGCTGCATCAACACACAGCCAAGACCCACTCCCGACGCATCGGTGTACACCACGTAAGGCTCACCCGACTCAGGCAACGCCAATACTGGAGTACTAGACAACATGGCCTTCAGCCCTGCGAAACTCTCCTCACACTCTGAGGACCACACGAAAGGAACATCCTTCCCTGTCAGCTTCGTCATAGACTTAGCCAAACTTGCGAAACCCTTGACGAACCGCCGATAATACCCTGCCAACCCAAGAAAACTCCGAATCTCAGTGGCATTCCTCGGCCTCGGCCAAGTACTAATGGCCTGGATCTTCTCCGGATCTACCGACACTCCCTCCGCAGAGACAATGTGACCCAGAAAACCGATCTCCCGCTGCCAGAAGCTACACTTGCTCAACTTAGCAAATAACTTCTGTTCCCGCAGCCTCGAAAGAACCACACGAAAATGCACCTCATGCTCTTCCCGGCTCCTCGAATACACCAAGATGTCATCGATAAAGATGATCACGAACTCATCTAGATACTCCTGGAAAACGCTATTCATCAATCTCATAAATGCAGCCGGTGCATTAGTCAACCCAAATGGCATCACCACAAACTCGTAGTGACCATAACGAGATCTGAAAGCCGTCTTCCGGATATCTACCTCATCGATGGGAATCTGATGATATCCCGACGCCAAGTCAATCTTGGAGAACCAAGTAGCCCCTCTCAACTGATCCAACAACTCATCAATCCGCGGAAGAGGATACCTGTTCTTCACTGTGACTCGGTTAAGTCCCTGATAATCAATACATAACCGAAAACTCCCGTCCTTCTTCTTCACGAACAACACTGGCGCTCCCCACGGTGAAGAACTCGGACGAATAAATCCCTTACCCAACAACTCCTCCAGCTGCTTCTTCAGCTCTGCCATCTCTGCGGGAGCCATCCTATAAGGAGCCCTGGATATCGGTGCCGTCCCTGGTTCCAACTCGATCGTGAAAGGATCCGACCTAGATGGTGGCAACCCCTGCAACGACTGGAACACATCCTGGAACTCACGAACCACGCGAATATCCTGAACCCTAGCCTCTCCGACGGCCTCCGGCAAAGAAATGGTAGCCAAATACGCCTCGCAACCTCCCTCGATCAGACGCTCCGCGTGCACAACCGAGATCACGAGACTCCTGGAAGTCGGTCTCACACCCTGATACACCAACTTCCCTTTCCCCTGGTCGAACTCGACTCGCCCTCGGTGACAGTCCAGATGCGCCCTGAACTTCCCGAGCCAATCCATGCCCAAGATGACATCGTACAGCTCCACTGAGCAGATAATCAAATCGGCAGCCATGGACTCTCCTGCTACCTGAACATCCACGTCTCGCACCCGACCGTGAATCCTCAGGAGCTTCCCTCCGGCAACCTCCACGAAACCCAAACTCACACCGGGCTCGCTCCGGAGATTAGCCTTCTCGGCCAACTCCGGGGAAACGAAGCAATGCGATGCTCCAGAGTCAAACAACACATGACACTCTACACCTCCAACACACAAGGTCCCTGCACATATACATGTGCCGAGAACCTTAACACCCCGACGAGCACGACATTCCCCAACACAGAATTAAACTTAGAGGAGTCTAAGAAAATACCTGTGATCGGCCTGGAACTCGGCTCGCCGGTCTCGGTGATGGAGTACACTCGAGGCGCTGATGCCACCTGCCTGAGAGGCTGCACTACCGCGGACTCACTCTGCCGCAACTGGGGACACTGAGGCCTGATGTGCCCCGCCTCCTTGCAGTGATAGCACACTCGAGAATCCACTCGCGCTCCGCCCTTCTGAGGATAGCTCGCCACTCGGTGATCCATGCTCCCACAACCAAAGCAACCCGGACCACCCCGACTACCACTCGAAGCGCTCTCCCGCTTCCGCTTCTGTCCTTGCATCGGCTTACTACTGCCTCTGCTCGAACCGGACTGCTGCTGCACAGATCTCGCCTGAAAACGCGGTGTAGCCACTACCACCTCGTCCTTCAGACCCTCTTCAAGCAAAGCTGCAGTCTCAACCAACTCATCAACCGTGCAAAAAGGCCTCACCATGCAACGGTTCCTCAAGTCAACCCGAAGACCCATCAGAAATCTCTGCACACGGGCCGACTCACTCTCACCCGCTCGTCTAACATAAGACCCGAGCCGGACGAACTCCACCTCATACTCGCGTACCGACCGATTCCCCTGAGTCAAACTCGCAAGCCTCGACCCTAAACGGTTGAACGCCTCCTGAGGAAAGTACTTGGAGTTAAACTCCTCCACAAAATCCGCCCAAGCCATCGCGGCCTGACCTCTCCGTGCTGCCACACCTCTCCGTGCATCACCCTCCAGATAATGGACCGCAATGTCCACCTGGTATCCCGCGGGACACCTACTCGAGAGGAAATTCCTCTCTATCCTCCTCAACCACGCATCAGCGTCCTCAGGATTAGCACCTCCAGAAAAGAACCCCGTGCCAATCCTCAGCATCTGCTCCATCATCCTCAGATAGGATGGGGGCTCCTCAGCAACCGCAGCTGCCGCCTGAGGCTGAGCCTCCACCACTACCGGAGCCACAGGAGCCTGAGCCGGTACCCTCTCTGGTAACCGCTCCAACAACCTCGTCAACAGATCCGCGATGCGATCATCTCGAGCACGAGCATCACCCGCTGCTACACCCGCAGCACCCGCTGGAACACCAGCCACACTGACGCTCACGCCAGCCCCAACGGCACTCACTCCGGCCGCACCCTCCGACCCAACCTGACTCGCACGCGAATCTTCGACCTGCTCCGCCGGCACACGGCCACGACCTCTTCCACGGCCACGACCCCTACCACGCCCTCTAGCCATCTGCACACGTGCAGAAGCACAAGCTAAGAAAACTAAAAACAGTCATCACAATAAAGATACTCACCGTGGAATCTCACAAGGCTCGAAGAGGATGATTCTAAGACCCCCACACAATACCCAATTTATTCTAGAACCACCTAGGCTCCTAGAACCGTAAGGGCTCTGATACCAAAATGAAACAACCGCTTTTTTTTTTTTTGGAAATAATTCCACCGCAATAATTAAACAATACCAGAGTTAATTAACAACACAGAACAAGTCTACAGTTTACACAAACTAACAGTTCTATAATAGCAAAGCAACAACAATAAAAAAAAAACCCCGGGTCCAAATCATCCCCTCTTCACCGCCTTGATTCCACGATCACGCCTTATCTTTACCTGCATCGACAAAAGTGATGCATCAACATTTGGCTAACCAAACGCTGAGTGAGATTGATCACCCCAACAACAGGCTACCAATAAGCACATCAAACAACAATTAACCATACGAAGAATTAATTGACACCAATTAAAAGAAATCCCAGCACAATTAGCAATTAATCACAATTAAAAGAATAACCCAACACAATTAGCAATTAATCACAATTAATCACAATTAATCACAATTAAAAGAATAACCCAACACAAGCTTAGCAATTAATCACAATTAATCACAATTAATCACAATTAAAAGAATAACCCAACACAATTAGCAATTAATCACAATTAATCACAATTAATCACAATTAAAAGAACAAACCAAGAGACTAAACCACCGAGATAAAACAATCGCCTAGCGACTCCAAGAAAATGCCAGGACAAGCCACATCTCAACAATTAAGCTCAACCAAGCTCCACGAGCGCGGATTCGAGGTTACCTAACCTCCATCTCCCCACAAGCTTAGCAAACCCCGCCCCCTTAAGCTTTCAAGGATCGCAAATCAACAACAAGGAAAACAAGCTCGGATCGCAAATCAACCACCAAGAGACAAGCAAGAAATCGCGAATCAAGCACAAGAAGAACAAGCTTGGATCGCGAATCCAACAACCAAGAAGACAAGCTTGGATCGCGAATCCAACAACCAAGAAGACAAGCTTGGATCGCGAATCCAACAACCAAGAGAACAAGCAAGGATCGCGAATCCAACAACCAAGAGAACAAGCAAGGATCGCGAATCCAACAACAAGAAGAACAAGCTCCACACAAGCTTAAAAGCTAGCCTTTGGTCACAACTCACCTTAGATATGCTGGATCTAGCTCTAGAAAGACTTCCCCAAGCTCAAGAAGACTTCCCTCCTTCCTCCCAAGCTCACGCCTTTACCAAGCTCCTCCAACCTCTTCTTCAAGCTTCTCCCAAGCTCAAACCTTCTTGATCTTGCAAGATCCAAGTTTCACCAAGCTTCTCTCCTTCTCTCGCTCTCTCTCTCTCTCTCTCTCTCTCGCGACCAATCTCCTTTTTTTTTCCGAGACTGGTTTTTTCACGCCCAAGAAGAGAAGAGGAAGAAGACAATAAGAAGATTCATTCTTTGAGAAAAACCCCACAACTTCCAAATCGATTTATGACACCCCCGGAACAAACCCGAATTAATTATTTCCCCCAATAATCAATTTCCCCAGATTTGTCTAAGGCTCAAACCCGAAGGAAAATTCCGAAACAATTAAATTAATTAAAAATTTAATTAATTTATTTTCCGGAACGCGGGCGTTACATTTATAAATATGATTTTTGAGATTCACTTTTAAAACCGTTAGACCCTTGTCACGATTTTATCCTCGCTGGAAATAAGGAATGAATCCCTAGCAATTCCATTGTAAATTTGCAACGGATTTGCGATGGATCCTTTATTTGCAACGGATTTGCGACGGAACCATAGCAAATCCATTGCAAATTTGCAACTGATTTGCGATGGATCCTTAATTTGCAACGGATTTGCGACGGATCCATCGCAAATCCATCGCGAATTTGCAACGGATTTGTGTATGATCAATTATTTGCGACGGATTTGCGATGGATCCATCGCAAATCCGTTGCAAATTCATGAGTTTTATTTTTTAAGGTTTAGGGTTTAGGGTTTACGTTTAATTATCATAATAAAGTTTACGGTTTATAATCTCATGGTTTATAATATCATAAGAGTCATGATCATAAGCATATTTGTTTAAAAATATAATGAATTTGATGGTACGAGGAATGTTGAACTTCTATATATATATATATATATATATATATATATATATATATATATATTCATAAACAACATATACGGATATATGACGTTTTATATATCATACGGAGATATTTCCAAATTTTTGCGGTTTATGAATGCACATCATTAAATAACTTTAGAAATATGATTTTTGAGATTCACTTTTAAAACCGTTAGACACTTGTCACGATTTTATCCTCGCCGGAAAGAAGGAATGAATCCCTAGCAATTCCATTGTAAATTTGCAACGGATTTGCGATGGATCCTTTATTTGCAACGGATTTGCGACGGATCCATCGCAAATTTGCAACTGATTTGCGATGGATCCTTAATTTGCAACGGATTTGCGACGGATCCATCGCAAATTTGCAACGGATTTGTGTATGATCAATTATTTGCAACGGATTTGCGATGGATCCATCGCAAGTCCATCGCAAATTTGCAACGGATTTGCGATGGATCAATTATTTGCGACGGATTTGCGATGGATCCATCGCAAATCCGTTGCAAATTCATGAGTTTTTTTTAAGGTTTAGGGTATACGTTTAATTATCATAATAAAGTTTACGGTTTATAATCTCATGGTTTATAATATCATAAGAGTCATGATCATAAGCATATTTGTTTAAAAATATAATGAATTTGGTGGTACGAGGAATGTTGAACTTCTATATATATATATATATATATATATATTCATAAACAACATATACGGATATATGACGTTTTATATATCATACGCAGACATTTCCAAATTTTTGCGGTTTATGAATGCACATCATTATATAACTTTAGAAATATGATTTTTGAGATTAACTTTTAAAACCGTTAGACACTTGTCACGATTTTATCCTCGCCGGAAATAAGGAATGAATCCATAGCAATTCCATTGTAAATTTGCAACGGATTTGCGATGGATCCTTTATTTGCAACGGATTTGCGGCGGATCCATCGCAAATCCATCGCAAATTTGAAACGGATTTGCGATGGATCAATTATTTGCGACAGATTTGCGATGGATCCATCGCAAATCCGTTGCTAATTCATGAGTTTTATTTTTTTAAGGTTTAGGGTTTCGGGTATACGTTTAATTATCATAATAAAGTTTACGATATATAATCTCATGGTTTATAATATCATAAGAGTCATGATCATAAGCATATTTGTTTTAAAATATAATGAATTTGATGGTACGAGGAATGTTGAACCTCTATATATATATATATATATATATATATATATATTCATAAACAACATATACGGATATATGACGTTTTATATATCATACGGAGACATTTCCAAATTTTCGCTGTTTTTGAATGCACATCATTAAATAACTTTAGAAATATGATTTTTGAGATTAACTTTTGAAACCGTTAGACACTTGTCACGATTTTATCCTCGCCGGAAATAAGGAATGAATCCATAGCAATTCCATTGTAAATTTGCAACGGATTTGCGATGGATCCTTTATTTGCAATGAATTTGCGATGGATCCATCGCAAATTTGCAACGGATTTGCGATAGATCAATTATTTGCGACGGATTTGCGATGGATCCATCGCAAATCCGTTGCAAATTCATGAGTTTTATTTTTTAAGGTTTAGGGTTTAGGGTATACTTTTAATTATCATAATAAAGTTTACGATTTATAATCTCATGGTTTATAATATCATAAGAGTCATGATCATAAGCATATTTGGTTAAAAATATAATGAATTTGATGGTACGAGGAATGTTGAAATTCTATATATATATTCATAAACAACATATACGGATATATGACGTTTTATATATCATACGCAGACATTTCCAAATTTTTCCGGTTTATGAATGCACATCATTATATAACTTTTGAAATATGATTTTTGAGATTAACTTTTAAAACCGTTAGACACTTGTCACGATTTTATCCTCGCCGGAAATAAGGAATGAATCCATAGCAATTCCATTGTAAATTTGCAACGGATTTGCGATGGATCCTTTATTTGCAACGGATTTGCGGCGGATCCATCGCAAATTTGAAACGGATTTGCGATGGATCAATTATTTGCGACAGATTTGCGATGGATCCATCGCAAATCCGTTGCTAATTCATGAGTTTTATTTTTTAAGGTTTAGGGTTTAGGGTATACGTTTAATTATCATAATAAAGTTTACGATATATAATCTCATGGTTTATAATATCATAAGTGAAACGACCGCAATAATTAAACAATACCAGAACAAGTCTACATTTTACACCAACTAGCAGTTCTATAATAGCAAAAGCAACCACAATAATAATAACAACAAAAAGAAACCCCGGGTCTAAATCATCCCCTCTTCACCACCTTGATTCCACGATCACGCCTTATCTTTACCTGCATCGACAAAAGTGATGCATCAACATTTGGCTAACCAAACGCTGAGTGAGATTGATCACCCCAACAACAGGCTACCAATAAGCACATCAAACAACAATTAACCATACGAAGAATTAATTGACACCAATTAAAAGAAAACCCAGCACAAGCTTAGCAATCAATCACAATTAATCACAATTAAAGAATAACCCAACACAAGCTTAGCAATCAATCACAATTAATCACAATTAAAGAATAACCCAACACAAGCTTAGCAATCCCGCTCCCGATAAGCTTTCACGGATCGCAAAACAACAACAAGGGAACAAACTCGGATCGCAATCACAACAACAAAGGGAACAAGCTCGGATCGCAATCACAACAACAAAGGGAACAAGCTCGGATCGCAATCACAACAAGGAGGACAAGCGGAAACCGCGATTAACAACAAGAAGAACAAGCGGAGATCGCGATTCAACCACAAGAAGAACAAGCGGAAACCGCGATTAACAACAAGGAGAACAAGCTCGGCACAAGCTTAAATGCTAGCCTTTGGTCACAACTCACCTTAAAATCGGATGGATCGAGCTCTAGAAGACCTCTCTCGCTTCTCTTTAACCTCGCTTCACTCTAGCTCACCAAGACCAACTCTCCCGATCTCTTCTACAAGCTTCTCCCAAGCCCGAATCTCTCTCGATCTCGCAAGATCCAAGCTTCGCCAAGCTTCTCTCCTTCTCTCTCTCTCTCTCTCTCTCTCTCTCTCTCTCTCTCTCTCTCTCTCTCTCTCTCTCTCTCTCTCTCTCTCTCTCGCGACCAATCTCTTTCTCCTCCGAGAACTGGTTTTCACGCCCAAGAAGATAAGAGGAAGAAGACAATAAAAAGATTCAATCTTTGAGAAAAACCCCACAACTTCCAAATCGACTTAAGACACCCCCGGAACAAACCCGAATTAATTATTTCCCCCAATAATCAATTTCCCCAGATTTGTCTAAGGCTCAAAACCCGAAGGAAAAATTCCGAAACAATTAAATTAATTAAAATTTAATTAATTTAATTTTCCGGAACGCGGGCGTTACAATTCTCCCCCACTAACATAGATTCGCCCTCGAATCTTCGATACCGCTCATCTCCCATGAACCGTTCATCTCCAATGAACCTTATCGTCGCAATGATTACACAACCTTTGGCCAAACCCGACCATCTCAATACACACTCGAGGTCCAACACCAACCTCCGAGGTTTCCCACTCAGTCCCTATGCTTATAACACCGCGGCATCATATGTACTTATTGCTCAAATACCGGCCAACCCCATTACTCAAGACACCGCAGCATCTCTGAGTTCCGAGCATCGGCCATATCCCGCAGGATATCCACCATACCACATCACCCAAGACACCGCAGCATCTCCGAGTTCTAGGTATATGCCGTACCACTCCACTCAGTAATATAACCTACAAGAGTCTCAATACCCCATACCACTCAATTCTAGGCAATATATCCCACGTCTGGGACATACTCCTTACGAATCCACGGTATCACGTATCACTCTAGGCTATAAATCTCCCGAGACTGGGTACATCGCCACTCACACTCCCAAGACACACAGTCCTGCGAGCTATCGGCACCGGAGGAACCAGTCCTCCCAACGAGCAATAAATCACATATCTCTAAGCATCTCGACTGAACTATACTCCATACCCGGAATATCTGCCGTGCATGACCAATAACCCGGCCATCGCACCTCCCTTGCGCACCTTCCAGTGTCGGCTTGCTTTAGAAAACTTGTCAAGACGACTACGACTAGGCTATCTTTAACACCCAACAACTCTCTGCAGTAAGTCATCAATACAAACGTAATAAAACAAACAAGTACCATACGCCTGCAATCTAACCCACCACATAGAACCGCTAAGTGAAATAACCCGGTCTCGTCACTCGACTCATTTTCCCGAACAAGCTTAACGAAACACGCAATGCTCACCACAGCAACAAGAACATCTATCTTATTACACATCATAATGTAACATCGTTCTACACAACGGCAATACAAAATGAATACACATAGCACACAGCTATAACCGAAACTGGAACCTCTCGATGGAACTCAAGCCGCAGCTTGCTTCTGGAACCACTTCTGGAACCTCGCTTCCATCCTAGCCTCTGGCTCCCAAGTTTCCTCCTGAACACCGTCACAGTCCCACAGAACTCGCATCATCGGAATCTTCTTCCGACGAAGCTCCTTGACCCTCCGCTCGAGAACTCTCAAAGGTCTCGCCTCAATGGTCATATTGGGCTGGAGATCTGACGGAATCTCAGCCAATACCTCGTCACCCCTATGCAAACACTTCTTCAGCATCGACACATGGAATACCTTATGAAAAGCTTGCATAACCGCGGGTAACTCCAACCGATACGCTACCGGTCCAACACGCTCTACAATCCGGAACGGTCCCAAATACCTCGGACTCAACTTAGTCGCAACAATGGACCTGTTCGGACCTCTCAGCAAAGCCATCTTGAGATACACACTATCTCCCACCTCAAACACAAGCTCTTTCCGCCTCTTATCAGCATAACTCTTTTGCCGATCCTGGGCCTCTTTCATGTTCAGCTTCAAAACCCGGATCTTCTCTGTAGTTTCCTGAACAAAACTCGCACCCAAAGTGCTCCTCTCCCCCACTTGGGTCCAACACAAGGGGGTACGACAGGGCCTCCCATACAGAGCCTCATATGGAGCCATCCCAATACTCGCCTGGTAACTATTGTTATACGCAAACTCAACCAAGCTCAAGTGATCCACCCAATGACCACCCCAATCCAGCACGCACATCCTCAACAAATCCTCCAAAGTCTGGATGGTCCGCTCGGACTGCCCATCTGTCTGAGGATGATACGCCGTGCTCAAGTGCACCTTCGTGCCCATCTCCGCCTGAAACGCATTCCAGAACTCCGATGTGAACTTAGGATCCCGGTCCGAAACAATACTCACCGGTACTCCATACAGTCTCACAATCTCCTGCACGTACTTCCTAGCCAAAACTGCCGCCCCGTCGGTCTTCTTAATGGCCAGAAAACGCGCACACTTGGTCAATCGATCGACGATGACCCAAACAGCATCCTTGGTCCGAGAAACTGGTAAACCCACCACGAAATCCATCGTGATCATATCCCACTTCCACTCTGGAATGGGTAAACTCCGTAACAAACCACTCGGGACCTGGTGCTCCGCCTTCACTAACTGGCACACGTTGCACGAAGCAACCCAGTTAGCCACATCCTTTTTTATCCCGACCCAATGATAATAGCGCTTGAGATCGCGGTACATCTTAGTCGCTCCGGGATGAATCGCAAACATACTCGAATGAGCCTCACTCAGGATCTCTCGCCGCAAATCCTCATCCAAAGGTACGCATACCCTCCCACTAACAAGGATAGTGCCGTTCGCAGATACCTGATACTCAGAACCCTCTGCTCTCGAAGCCTTAACCAAACCCTCATCTTTTCCCTGAGCCAACCGAACCCTGCTCAAAAGATCCGCCTGGTTAGCCGCCTCTAAGCCCAAAGGTTCCTGAGATACAACACATAAGCACAATGTGCTAATCTCGCTCACCAAGGACTCTACCTCGAGCTCCCGAGCCAAAGCCACCCGCTTCCGACTCAACGCATCCGCAACCAGATTAGCCTTACCAGGATGGTAAGCTATCTCCAGATCATAATCGGCCACTAGCTCCATCCAGCGCCTCTGCCTCAAATTCAACTCAGGCTGAGTGAAAATGTACTTCAAGCTCTTATGATCTGTGAACACCTGCACCTTTCCGCCATAAAGATAAGATCTCCAAATCTTTAATGCAAAAACCACTGCAGCCATCTCCAAGTCATGGGTAGGGTAGTTGCCCTCATGCTTCCGCAGCTGCCGCGAAGCATAGGCAATAACCTTCCCCCGCTGCATCAACACACAACCAAGACCCACTCCCGACGCATCGGTGTACACCACGTAAGGCTCACTCGACTCAGGCAACGCCAATACTGGAGTACTAGACAACATGGCCTTCAGCCCTGCGAAACTCTCCTCACACTCTGAGGACCACACGAAAGGAACATCCTTCCCTGTCAGCTTCGTCATAGACTTAGCCAAACTCGCGAAACCCTTGACGAACCGCCGATAATACCCTGCCAACCCAAGAAAACTCCGAATCTCAGTGGCATTCCTCGGCCTCGGCCAAGTACTAATGGCCTGGATCTTCTCCGGATCTACCGACACTCCCTCCGCAGAGACAATGTGACCCAGAAAACCGATCTCCCGCTGCCAGAAGCTACACTTGCTCAACTTAGCAAATAACTTCTGTTCCCACAGCCTCGAAAGAACCACACGCAGATGCACCTCATGCTCCTCCCGGCTCCTCGAATACACCAAGATGTCATCGATAAAGATGATCACGAACTCATCTAGATACTCCTGGAAAACGCTGTTCATCAATCTCATAAATGCAGCCGGTGCATTAGTCAACCCAAATGGCATCACCACAAACTCGTAGTGACCATAACGAGATCTGGAAGCCGTCTTCCGGATATCTACCTCATCGATGGGAATCTGATGATAACCCGACGCCAAGTCAATCTTGGAGAACCAAGTAGCCCCTCTCAACTGATCCAACAACTCATCAATCCGCGGAAGAGGATACCTGTTCTTCACTGTGACTCGGTTAAGTCCCCGATAATCAATACACAACCGAAAACTCCCGTCCTTCTTCTTCACGAACAACACTGGCGCTCCCCACGGCGAAGAACTCGGACGAATAAATCCCTTACTCAACAACTCCTCCAGCTGCTTCTTCAGCTCTGCCATCTCTGCGGGAGCCATCCTATAAGGAGCCCTGGATATCGGTGCCGTCCCCGGTTCCAACTCGATCGTGAAAGGATCCGACCTAGATGGTGGCAACCCCTGCAACGACTGGAACACATCCTGGAACTCACGAACCACGCGAATATCCTGAACCCTAGCCTCTCCGACGGCCTCCGGCAAAGAAATGGTAGCCAAGTACGCCTCGCAACCTCCCTCGATCAGACGCTCCGCGTGCACAACCGAGATCACGAGACTCCCGGAAGTCGGTCTCACACCCTGATACACCAACTTCCCTTTCCCCTGGTCGAACTCGACTCGCCCTCGATGACAGTCCAGATGCGCCCTGAACTTCCCGAGCCAATCCATGCCCAAGATGACGTCGTACAGCTCCACTGAGCAGATAATCAAATCGGCAGCCATGGACTCTCCTGCTACCTGAACATCCACGTCTCGCACCCGACCGTGAATCCTCAGGAGCTTCCCTCCGGCAACCTCCACGAAACCCAAACTCACACCGGGCTCGCTCCGGAGATTAGCCTTCTCGGCCAACTCCGGGGAAACGAAGCAATGCGATGCTCCTGAGTCAAACAACACATGACACTCTACACCTCCAACACACAAGGTCCCTGCACATATACATGTGCCGAGAACCTTAACACCCCGACGAGCACGACATTCCCCAACACAAAATTAAACTTAGGTGAGTCTAAGAAAATACCTGTGATCGGCCTGGAACTCGGCTCGCCGGTCTCGGTGATGGAGTACACTCGAGGCGCTGATGCCACCTGCCTGAGAGGCTGCACTACCCCGGTCTCACTCTGCCGCAACTGGGGACACTGAGGCCTGATGTGCCCCGCCTCCTTGCAGTGATAGCACACTCGAGAATCCACTCGCGCTCCGCCCTTCTGAGGACAGCTCGCCACTCGGTGATCCATGCTCCCACAACCAAAGCAACCCGGACCACCCCGACTACCACTCGAAGCGCTCTCCCGCTTCCGCTTCTGTCCTTGCATCGGCTTACTACTGCCTCTGCTCGAACCGGACTGCTGCTGCATAGATCTCGCCTGAAAACGCGGTGTAGCCACTACCACCTCGTCCTTCAGACCCTCCTCAAGCAAAGCTGCAGTCTCAACCAACTCGTCAACCGTGCAAAAAGGCCTCACCATGCAACGGTTCCTCAAGTCAACCCGAAGACCCATCAAGAATCTCTGCACACGGGCCGACTCACTCTCACCCGCTCGTCTAACATAAGACCCGAGCCGGACGAACTCCACCTCATACTCGCGTACCGACCGATCCCCCTGAGTCAAACTCGCAAGCCTCGACCCTAACCGGTTGAACGCCTCCTGAGGAAAATACTTGGAGTTAAACTCCTCCACAAAATCCGCCCATGCCATCGCGGCCTGCACTCTCCGTGCTGCCACACCCCTCCACCAGAGATGCGCATCACCCTCCAGAAAATGGACCGCAATGTCCACCTGGTATCCCGCGGGACACCTACTCGAGAGGAAATTCCTCTCTATCCTCCTCAACCACGCATCAGCGTCCTCAGGATTAGCACCTCCAGAAAAGAACCCCGTGCCAATCCTCAGCATCTGCTCCATCATCCTCAGATAGGATGGGAGCTCCTCAGCAACCGCAGCTGCCGCCTGAGGCTGAGCCTCCACCACTACCGGAGCCACAGGAGCCTGAGCCGGTACCCTCTCTGGTAACCGCTCCAACAACCTCGTCAACAGATCCGCTATGCGATCATCTCGGGCACGAGCATCACCCGCTGCTACACCCGCAGCACCCGCTGGAACACCAGCCACACTGACGCTCACGCCAGCCCCAACGGCACTCACTCCGGCCGCACCCTCAGACCCAATCTGACTCGCACTCGAATCTTCGACCTGCTCCGCCGGCACCCGGCCACGACCTCTACCACGGCCACGACCCCTACCACGCCCTCTAGCCATCTGCACACGTGCAGAAGCACAAGCTAAGAAAACTAAAAACAATCATCACAATAAAGATACTCACCGTGGAATCTCACAAGGCTCGAAGAGGATGATTCTAAGACCCCCACACAATACCCAATTTATTCTAGAACCACCTAGGCTCCTAGAACCGTAAGGGCTCTGATACCAAAATGAAACGACCGCAATAATTAAACAATACCAGAACAAGTCTACAGTTTACACCAACTAGCAGTTCTATAATAGCGAAAGCAACCACAATAATAATAACAACAAAAAGAAACCCCGGGTCTAAATCATCCCCTCTTCACCACCTTGATTCCACGATCACGCCTTATCTTTACATGCATCGACAAAAGTGATGCATCAACATTTGGCTAACCAAACGCTGAGTGAGATTGATCACCCCAACAACAGGCTACCAATAAGCACATCAAACAACAATTAACCATACGAAGAATTAATTGACACCAATTAAAAGAAAACCCAGCACAAGCTTAGCAATCAATCACAATTAATCACAATTAAAGAATAACCCAACACAAGCTTAGCAATCAATCACAATTAATCACAATTAAAGAATAACCCAACACAAGCTTAGCAATCCCGCTCCCGATAAGCTTTCACGGATCGCAAAACAACAACAAGGGAACAAACTCGGATCGCAATCACAACAACAAAGGGAACAAGCTCGGATCGCAATCACAACAACAAAGGGAACAAGCTCGGATCGCAATCACAACAAGGAGGACAAGCGGAAACCGCGATTAACAACAAGAAGAACAAGCGGAGATCGCGATTCAACCACAAAAAGAACAAGCGGAAACCGCGATTAACAACAAGGAGAACAAGCTCGGCACAAGCTTAAATGCTAGCCTTTGGTCACAACTCACCTTAAAATCGGATGGATCGAGCTCTAGAAGACCTCTCTCGCTTCTCTTTAACCTCGCTTCACTCTAGCTCACCAAGACCAACTCTCCCGATCTCTTCTTCAAGCTTCTCCCAAGCCCGAATCTCTCTCGATCTCGCAAGATCCAAGCTTCGCCAAGCTTCTCTCCTTCTCTCTCTCTCTCTCTCTCTCTCTCTCTCTCTCTCTCTCTCTCTCTCTCTCTCTCTCTCTCTCTCTCGCGACCAATCTCTTTCTCCTCCGAGAACTGGTTTTCACGCCCAAGAAGATAAGAGGAAGAAGACAATAAAAAGATTCAATCTTTGAGAAAAACCCCACAACTTCCAAATCGACTTAAGACACCCCCGGAACAAACCCGAATTAATTATTTCCCCCAATAATCAATTTCCCCAGATTTGTCTAAGGCTCAAAACCCGAAGGAAAAATTCCGAAACAATTAAATTAATTAAAATTTAATTAATTTAATTTTCCGGAACGCGGGCGTTACAATAAGAGTCATGATCATAAGCATATTTGTTTTAAAATATAATGAATTTGATGGTACGAGGAATGTTGAACCTCTATATATATATATATATATATATATTCATAAACAACATATACGGATATATGACGTTTTATATATCATACGGAGACATTTCCAAATTTTCGCTGTTTTTGAATGCACATCATTAAATAACTTTAGAAATATGATTTTTGAGATTAACTTTTGAAACCGTTAGACACTTGTCACGATTTTATCCTCGCCGGAAAAAAGGAATGAATCCATAGCAATTCCATTGTAAATTTGCAACGGATTTGCGATGGATCCTTTATTTGCAACGGATTTGCGGCGGATCCATCGCAAATCCATCGCAAATTTGCAACGGATTTGCTATGGATCAATTATTTGCGACGGATTTGCGATGGATCCATCGCAAATCCGTTGCAAATTCATGAGTTTTATTTGTTAAGGTTTAGGGTTTAGGGTATACTTTTAATTATCATAATAAAGTTTACGATTTATAATCTCATGGTTTATAATATCATAAGAGTCATGATCATAAGCATATTTGTTTAAAAATATAATGAATTTGATGGTACGAGGAATGTTGAACTTCTATATATATATATATATATATATATTCATAAACAACATATACGGATATATGACGTTTTATATATCATACGCAGACATTTCCAAATTTTTGCGGTTTATGAATGCACATCATTATATAACTTTAGAAATATGATTTTTGAGATTAACTTTTAAAACCGTTAGACACTTGTCACGATTTTATCCTCGCCGGAAATAAGGAATGAATCCATAGCAATTCCATTGTAAATTTGCAACGGATTTGCGATGGATCCCTTATTTGCAACGGATTTGCGGCGGATCCATCGCAAATCCATCGCAAATTTGAAACGGATTTGCGATAAATCAATTATTTGCGATGGATCCATCGCAAATCCGTTGCTAATTCATGAGTTTTATTTTTTAAGGTTTAGGGTTTAGGGTATACTTTTAATTATCATAATAAAGTTTACGATTTATAATCTCATGGTTTATAATATCATAAGAGTCATGATCATAAGCATATTTGGTTAAAAATATAATGAATTTGATGGTACGAGGAATGTTGAAATTCTATATATATATTCATAAACAACATATACGGATATATGACGTTTTATATATCATACGCAGACATTTCCAAATTTTTCCGGTTTATGAATGCACATCATTATATAACTTTTGAAATATGATTTTTGAGATTAACTTTTAAAACCGTTAGACACTTGTCACGATTTTATCCTCGCCGGAAATAAGGAATGAATCCATAGCAATTCCATTGTAAATTTGCAACGGATTTGCGATGGATCCTTTATTTGCAACGGATTTGCGGCGGATCCATCGCAAATCCATCGCAAATTTGAAACGGATTTGCGATGGATCAATTATTTGCGACAGATTTGCGATGGATCCATCGCAAATCCGTTGCTAATTCATGAGTTTTATTTTTTAAAGTTTAGGGTTTAGGGTATACGTTTAATTATCATAATAAAGTTTACGATATATAATCTCATGGTTTATAATATCATAAGAGTCATGATCATAAGCATATTTGTTTTAAAATATAATGAATTTGATGGTACGAGGAATGTTGAACCTCTATATATATATATATATATATATATATATATATATATTTATAAACAACATATACGGATATATGACGTTTTATATATCATACGGAGACATTTCCAAATTTTCGCTGTTTTTGAATGCACATCATTAAATAACTTTAGAAATATGATTTTTGAGATTAACTTTTGAAACCGTTAGACACTTGTCACGATTTTATCCTCGCCGGAAATAAGGAATGAATCCATAGCAATTCCATTGTAAATTTGCAACGGATTTGCGATGGATCCTTTATTTGCAACGGATTTGCGGCGGATCCATCGCAAATCCATCGCAAATTTGCAACGGATTTGCGATGGATCAATTATTTGCGACGGATTTGCGATGGATCCATCGCAAATCCGTTGCAAATTCATGAGTTTTATTTTTTAAGGTTTAGGGTTTAGGGTATACTTTTAATTATCATAATAAAGTTTACGATTTATAATCTCATGTTTTATAATATCATAAGAGTCATGATCATAAGCATATTTGTTTAAAAATATAATGAATTTGATGGTACGAGGAATGTTGAACTTCTATATATATATATATATATATATATATATATGTATATATATATATATTCATAAACAACATATACGGATATATGACGTTTTATATATCATACGCAGACATTTCCAAATTTTTGCGGTTTATGAATGCACATCATTATATAACTTTAGAAATATGATTTTTGAGATTAACTTTTAAAACCGTTAGACACTTGTCACGATTTTATCCTCGCCGGAAATAAGGAATGAATCCATAGCAATTCCATTGTAAATTTGCAACGGATTTGCGATGGATCCTTTATTTGCAACGGATTTGAGGCGGATCCATCGCAAATCCATCGCAAATTTGAAACGGATTTGCGATGGATCAATTATTTGCGACAGATTTGCGATGGATCCATCGCAAATCCGTTGCTAATTCATGAGTTTTATTTTTTAAGGTTTAGGGTTTAGGGTATACTTTTAATTATCATAATAAAGTTTACGATTTATAATCTCATGGTTTATAATATCATAAGAGTCATGATCATAAGCATATTTGGTTAAAAATATAATGAATTTGATGGTACGAGGAATGTTGAAATTCTATATATATATTCATAAACAACATATACGGATATATGACGTTTTATATATCATACGCAGACATTTCCAAATTTTTCCGGTTTATGAATGCACATCATTATAAAACTTTTGAAATATGATTTTTGAGATTAACTTTTAAAACCGTTAGACACTTGTCACGATTTTATCCTCGCCGGAAATAAGGAATGAATCCATAGCAATTCCATTGTAAATTTGCAACGGATTTGCGATGGATCCTTTATTTGCAACGGATTTGCGGCGGATCCATCGCAAATCCATCGCAAATTTGAAACGGATTTGCGATGGATCAATTATTTGCGACAGATTTGCGATGGATCCATCGCAAATCCGTTGCTAATTCATGAGTTTTATTTTTTAAGGTTTAGGGTTTAGGGTATACGTTTAATTATCATAATAAAGTTTACGATATATAATCTCATGGTTTATAATATCATAAGAGTCATGATCATAAGCATATTTGTTTTAAAATATAATGAATTTGATGGTACGAGGAATGTTGAACCTCTATATATATATATATATATATATATATATATATATTCATAAACAACATATACGGATATATGACGTTTTATATATCATACGGAGACATTTCCAAATTTTCGCTGTTTTTGAATGCACATCATTAAATAACTTTAGAAATATGATTTTTGAGATTAACTTTTGAAACCGTTAGACACTTGTCACGATTTTATCCTCGTCGGAAATAAGGAATGAATCCATAGCAATTCCATTGTAAATTTGCAACGGATTTGCGATGGATCCTTTATTTGCAACGGATTTGAGGCGGATCCATCGCAAATCCATCGCAAATTTGCAACGGATTTGCGATAGATCAATTATTTGCGACGGATTTGCGATGGATCCATCGCAAATCCGTTGCAAATTCATGAGTTTTATTTTTTAAGGTTTAGGGTTTAGGGTATACTTTTAATTATCATAATAAAGTTTACGATTTATAATCTCATGGTTTATAATATCATAAGAGTCATGATCATAAGCATATTTGTTTAAAAATATAATGAATTTGATGGTACGAGGAATGTTGAAATTCTATATATATATTCATAAACAACATATACGGATATATGACGTTTTATATATCATACGCAGACATTTCCAAATTTTTCCGGTTTATGAATGCACATCATTATATAACTTTTGAAATATGATTTTTGAGATTAACTTTTAAAACCGTTAGACACTTGTCACGATTTTATCCTCGCCGGAAATAAGGAATGAATCCATAGCAATTCCATTGTAAATTTGCAACGGATTTGCGATGGATCCTTTATTTGCAACGGATTTGCGGCGGATCCATCGCAAATCCATCGCAAATTTGCAACGGATTTGCGATGGATCAATTATTTGCGACGGATTTGCGATGGATCCATCGCAAATCCGTTGCAAATTCATGAGTTTTATTTTTTAAGGTTTAGGGTTTAGGGTATACTTTTAATTATCATAATAAAGTCTACGATTTATAATCTCATGGTTTATAATATCATAAGAGTCATGATCATAAGCATATTTGTTTAAAAATATAATGAATTTGATGGTACGAGGAATGTTGAAATTCTATATATATATTCATAAACAACATATACGGATATATGACGTTTTATATATCATACGCAGACATTTCCAAATTTTTTCGGTTTATGAATGCACATCATTATATAACTTTAGAAATATGATTTTTGAGATTAACTTTTAAAACCGTTAGACACTTGTCACGATTTTATCCTCGCCGGAAATAAGGAATGAATCCATAGCAATTCCATTGTAAATTTGCAACGGATTTGCGATGGATCCTTTATTTGCAACGGATTTGCGGCGGATCCATCGCAAATCCATCGCAAATTTGAAACGGATTTGCGATGGATCAATTATTTGCGACAGATTTGCGATGGATCCATCGCAAATCCGTTGCTAATTCATGAGTTTTATTTTTTAAGGTTTAGGGTTTAGGGTATACGTTTAATTATCATAATAAAGTTTACGATATATAATCTCATGGTTTATAATATCATAAGAGTCATGATCATAAGCATATTTGTTTTAAAATATAATGAATTTGATGGTACGAGGAATGTTGAACCTCTATATATATATATATATATATATATATATATATATATATATTCATAAACAACATATACGGATATATGACGTTTTATATATCATACGGAGACATTTCCAAATTTTCGCTGTTTTTGAGTGCACATCATTAAATAACTTTAGAAATATGATTTTTGAGATTAACTTTTGAAACCGTTAGACACTTGTCACGATTTTATCCTCGCCGGAAATAAGGAATGAATCCATAGCAATTCCATTGTAAATTTGCAACGGATTTGCGATGGATCCTTTATTTGCAACGGATTTGCGGCGGATCCATCGTAAATCCATCGCAAATTTGCAACGGATTTGCGATGGATAAATTATTTGCGACGGATTTGCGATGGATCCATCGCAAATCCGTTGCAAATTCATGAGTTTTATTTTTTAAGGTTTAGGGTTTAGGGTATACTTTTAATTATCATAATAAAGTTTACGATTTATAATCTCATGGGTTATAATATCATAAGAGTCATGATCATAAGCATATTTGTTTAAAAATATAATGAATTTGATGGTACGAGGAATGTTGAACTTCTATATATATATATATATATATATATATATATATATATATATATATATTCATAAACAACATATACGGATATATGACGTTTTATATATCATACGCAGACATTTCCAAATTTTTGCGGTTTATGAATGCACATCATTATATAACTTTAGAAATATGATTTTTGAGATTAACTTTTAAAACCGTTAGACACTTGTCACGATTTTATCCTCTCCGGAAATAAGGAATGAATCCATAGCAATTCCATTGTAAATTTGCAACGGATTTGCGATGGATCCTTTATTTGCAACGGATTTGCGGCGGATCCATCGCAAATCCATCGCAAATTTGAAACGGATTTGCGATGGATCAATTATTTGCGACAGATTTGCGATGGATCCATCGCAAATCCATTGCTAATTCATGAGTTTTATTTTTTAAGGTTTAGGGTTTAGGGTATACTTTTAATTATCATAATAAAGTTTAGGATTTATAATCTCATGGTTTATAATATCATAAGAGTCATGATCATAAGCATATTTGGTTAAAAATATAATGAATTTGATGGTACGAGGAATGTTGAAATTCTATATATATATTCATAAACAACATATACGGATATATGACGTTTTATATATCTTACGCAGACATTTCCAAATTTTTCCGGTTTATGAATGCACATCATTATATAACTTTTGAAATATGATTTTTGAGATTAACTTTTAAAACCGTTAGACACTTGTCACGATTTTATCCTCGCCGGAAATAAGGAATGAATCCATAGCAATTCCATTGTAAATTTGCAACGGATTTGCGATGGATCCTTTATTTGCAACGGATTTGCGGCGGATCCATCGCAAATCCATATCAAATTTGCAACGGATTTGCGATGGATCAATTATTTGCGACGGATTTGCGATGGATCCATCGCAAATCCGTTGCAAATTCATGAGTTTTATTTTTTAAGGTTTAGGGTTTAGGGTATACTTTTAATTATCATAATAAAGTTTACGATTTATAATCTCATGGTTTATAATATCATAAGAGTCATGATCATAAGCATATTTGTTTAAAAATATAATGAATTTGATGGTACGAGGAATGTTGAAATTCTATATATATATTCATAAACAACATATACGGATATATGACGTTTTATATATCATACGCAGACATTTCCAAATTTTTCCGGTTTATGAATGCACATCATTATATAACTTTAGAAATATGATTTTTGAGATTAACTTTTAAAACCGTTAGACACTTGTCACGATTTTATCCTCGCCGGAAATAAGGAATGAATCCATAGCAATTCCATTGTAAATTTGCAACGGATTTGCGATGGATCCTTTATTTGCAACGGATTTGCGGCGGATCCATCGCAAATCCATCGCAAATTTGAAACGGATTTGCGATGGATCAATTATTTGCGACAGATTTGCGATGGATCCATCGCAAATCCGTTGCTAATTCATGAGTTTTATTTTTTAAGGTTTAGGGTTTAGGGTATACGTTTAATTATCATAATAAAGTTTACGATATATAATCTCATGGTTTATAATATCATAAGAGTCATGATCATGATCATAAGCATATTTGTTTTAAAATATAATGAATTTGATGGTACGGGGAATGTTGAACCTCTATATATATATATATATATATATATATATATATATATATATATTCATAAACAACATATACGGATATATAACGTTTTATATATCATACGGAGACATTTCCAAATTTTCGCTGTTTTTGAATGCACATCATTAAATAACTTTAGAAATATGATTTTTGAGATTAACTTTTGAAACCGTTAGACACTTGTCACGATTTTATCCTCGCCGGAAATAAGGAATGAATCCATAGCAATTCCATTGTAAATTTGCAACGGATTTGCGATGGATCCTTTATTTGCAACGGATTTGCGGCGGATCCATCGTAAATCCATCGCAAATTTGCAACGGATTTGCGATGGATCAATTATTTGCGACGGATTTGCGATGGATCCATCACAAATCCGTTGCAAATTCATGAGTTTTATTTTTAAGGTTTAGGGTTTAGGGTATACTTTTAATTATCATAATAAAGTTTACGATTTATAATCTCATGGTTTATAATATCATAAGAGTCATGATCATAAGCATATTTGTTTTAAAATATAATGAATTTGATGGTACGAGGAATGTTGAAATTCTATATATATATTCATAAACAACATATACGGATATATGACGTTTTATATATCATACGCAGACATTTCCAAATTTTTCCGGTTTATGAATGCACATCATTATATAACTTTTGAAATATGATTTTTGAGATTAACTTTTAAAACCGTTAGACACTTGTCACGATTTTATCCTCTCCGGAAATAAGGAATGAATCCATAGCAATTCCATAGTAAATTTGCAACGGATTTGCGATGGATCCTTTATTTGCAACGGATTTGCGGCGGATCCATCGCAAATCCATCGCAAATTTGAAACGGATTTGCGATGGATCAATTATTTGCGACAGATTTGCGATGGATCCATCGCAAATCCGTTGCTAATTCATGAGTTTTATTTTTTAAGGTTTAGGGTTTAGGGTATACTTTTAATTATCATAATAAAGTTTAGGATTTATAATCTCATGGTTTATAATATCATAAGAGTCATGATCATAAGCATATTTGGTTAAAAATATAATGAATTTGATGGTACGAGGAATGTTGAAATTCTATATATATATTCATAAACAACATATACGGATATATGACGTTTTATATATCATACGCAGACATTTCCAAATTTTTCCGGTTTATGAATGCACATCATTATATAACTTTTGAAATATGATTTTTGAGATTAACTTTTAAAACCGTTAGACACTTGTCACGATTTTATCCTCGCCGGAAATAAGGAATGAATCCATAGCAATTCCATTGTAAATTTGCAACGGATTTGCGATGGATCCTTTATTTGCAACGGATTTGCGGCGGATCCATCGCAAATCCATCGCAAATTTGCAACGGATTTGCGATGGATCAATTATTTGCGACGGATTTGCGATGGATCCATCGCAAATCCGTTGCAAATTCATGAGTTTTATTTTTTAAGGTTTAGGGTTTAGGGTATACTTTTAATTATCATAATAAAGTTTACGATTTATAATCTCATGGTTTATAATATCATAAGAGTCATGATCATAAGCATATTTGTTTAAAAATATAATGAATTTGATGGTACGAGGAATGTTGAAATTCTATATATATATTCATAAACAACATATACGGATATATGACGTTTTATATATCATACGCAGACATTTCCAAATTTTTCCGGTTTATGAATGCACATCATTATATAACTTTAGAAATATGATTTTTGAGATTAACTTTTAAAACCGTTAGACACTTGTCACGATTTTATCCTCGCCGGAAATAAGGAATGAATCCATAGCAATTCCATTGTAAATTTGCAACGGATTTGCGATGGATCCTTTATTTGCAACGGATTTGCGGCGGATCCATCGCAAATCCATCGCAAATTTGAAACGGATTTGCGATGGATCAATTATTTGCGACAGATTTGCGATGGATCCATCGCAAATCCGTTGCTAATTCATGAGTTTTATTTTTTAAGGTTTAGGGTTTAGGGTATACGTTTAATTATCATAATAAAGTTTACGATATATAATCTCATGGTTTATAATATCATAAGAGTCATGATCATGATCATAAGCATATTTGTTTTAAAATATAATGAATTTGATGGTACGGGGAATGTTGAACCTCTATATATATATATATATATATATATATATATATATATATATTCATAAACAACATATACGGATATATAACGTTTTATATATCATACGGAGACATTTCCAAATTTTCGCTGTTTTTGAATGCACATCATTAAATAACTTTAGAAATATGATTTTTGAGATTAACTTTTGAAACCATTAGACACTTGTCACGATTTTATCCTCGCCGGAAATAAGGAATGAATCCATAGCAATTCCATTGTAAATTTGCAACGGATTTGCGATGGATCCTTTATTTGCAACGGATTTGCGGCGGATCCATCGCAAATCCATCGCAAATTTGCAACGGATTTGCGATGGATCAATTATTTGCGACGGATTTGCGATGGATCCATCACAAATCCGTTGCAAATTCATGAGTTTTATTTTTAAGGTTTAGGGTTTAGGGTATACTTTTAATTATCATAATAAAGTTTACGATTTATAATCTCATGGTTTATAATATCATAAGAGTCATGATCATAAGCATATTTGTTTTAAAATATAATGAATTTGATGGTACGAGGAATGTTGAAATTCTATATATATATATTCATAAACAACATATACGGATATATGACGTTTTATATATCATACGCAGACATTTCCAAATTTTTCCGGTTTATGAATGCACATCATTATATAACTTTTGAAATATGATTTTTGAGATTAACTTTTAAAACCGTTAGACACTTGTCACGATTTTATCCTCTCCGGAAATAAGGAATGAATCCATAGCAATTCCATTGTAAATTTGCAACGGATTTGCGATGGATCCTTTATTTGCAACGGATTTGCGGCGGATCCATCGCAAATCCATCGCAAATTTGAAACGGATTTGCGATGGATCAATTATTTGCGACAGATTTGCGATGGATCCATCGCAAATCCGTTGCTAATTCATGAGTTTTATTTTTTAAGGTTTAGGGTTTAGGGTATACTTTTAATTATCATAATAAAGTTTAGGATTTATAATCTCATGGTTTATAATATCATAAGAGTCATGATCATAAGCATATTTGGTTAAAAATATAATGAATTTGATGGTACGAGGAATGTTGAAATTCTATATATATATTCATAAACAACATATACGGATATATGACGTTTTATATATCATACGCAGACATTTCCAAATTTTTCCGGTTTATGAATGCACATCATTACATAACTTTTGAAATATGATTTTTGAGATTAACTTTTAAAACCGTTAGACACTTGTCACGATTTTATCCTCGCCGGAAATAAGGAATGAATCCATAGCAATTCCATTGTAAATTTGCAACGGATTTGCGATGGATCCTTTATTTGCAACGGATTTGCGGCGGATCCATCGCAAATCCATCGCAAATTTGCAACGGATTTGCGATGGATCAATTATTTGCGACGGATTTGCGATGGATCCATCGCAAATCCGTTGCAAATTCATGAGTTTTATTTTTTAAGGTTTAGGGTTTAGGGTATACTTTTAATTATCATAATAAAGTTTACGATTTATAATCTCATGGTTTATAATATCATAAGAGTCATGATCATAAGCATATTTGTTTAAAAATATAATGAATTTGATGGTACGAGGAATGTTGAAATTCTATATATATATTCATAAACAACATATACGGATATATGACGTTTTATATATCATACGCAAACATTTCCAAATTTTTCCGGTTTATGAATGCACATCATTATATAACTTTAGAAATATGATTTTTGAGATTAACTTTTAAAACCGTTAGACACTTGTCACGATTTTATCCTCGCCGGAAATAAGGAATGAATCCATAGCAATTCCATTGTAAATTTGCAACGGATTTGCGATGGATCCTTTATTTGCAACGGATTTGCGGCGGATCCATCGCAAATCCATCGCAAATTTGAAACGGATTTGCGATGGATCAATTATTTGCGACAGATTTGCGATGGATCCATCGCAAATCCGTTGCTAATTCATGAGTTTTATTTTTTAAGGTTTAGGGTTTAGGGTATACGTTTAATTATCATAATAAAGTTTACGATATATAATCTCATGGTTTATAATATCATAAGAGTCATGATCATGATCATAAGCATATTTGTTTTAAAATATAATGAATTTGATGGTACGGGGAATGTTGAACCTCTATATATATATATATATATATATATATATATATATATATATATATATATATATATATATATATTCATAAACAACATATACGGATATATAACGTTTTATATATCATACGGAGACATTTCCAAATTTTCGCTGTTTTTGAATGCACATCATTAAATAACTTTAGAAATATGATTTTTGAGATTAACTTTTGAAACCGTTAGACACTTGTCACGATTTTATCCTCGCCGGAAATAAGGAATGAATCCATAGCAATTCCATTGTAAATTTGCAACGGATTTGCGATGGATCCTTTATTTGCAACGGATTTGCGGCGGATCCATCGCAAATCCATCGCAAATTTGCAACGGATTTGCGATGGATCAATTATTTGCGACGGATTTGCGATGGATCCATCACAAATCCGTTGCAAATTCATGAGTTTTATTTTTAAGGTTTAGGGTTTAGGGTATACTTTTAATTATCATAATAAAGTTTACGATTTATAATCTCATGGTTTATAATATCATAAGAGTCATGATCATAAGCATATTTTTTTTAAAATATAATGAATTTGATGGTACGAGGAATGTTGAAATTCTATATATATATTCATAAACAACATATACGGATATATGACGTTTTATATATCATACGCAGACATTTCCAAATTTTTCCGGTTTATGAATGCACATCATTATATAACTTTTGAAATATGATTTTTGAGATTAACTTTTAAAACCGTTAGACACTTGTCACGATTTTATCCTCGCCGGAAATAAGGAATGAATCCATAGCAATTCCATTGTAAATTTGCAACGGATTTGCGATGGATCCTTTATTTGCAACGGATTTGCGGCGGATCCATCGCAAATCCATCGCAAATTTGCAACGGATTTGCGATGGATCAATTATTTGCGACGGATTTGCGATGGATCCATCGCAAATCCGTTGCAAATTCATGAGTTTTATTTTTTAAGGTTTAGGGTTTAGGGTATACTTTTAATTATCATAATAAAGTTTACGATTTATAATCTCATGGTTTATAATATCATAAGAGTCATGATCATAAGCATATTTGTTTAAAAATATAATGAATTTGATGGTACGAGGAATGTTGAAATTCTATATATATTCATAAACAACATATACGGATATATGACGTTTTATATATCATACGCAGACATTTCCAAATTTTTCCGGTTTTTGAATGCACATCATTAAATAACTTTAGAAATATGATTTTTGAGATTAACTTTTGAAACCGTTAGACACTTGTCACGATTTTATCCTCGCCGGAAATAAGGAATGAATCCATAGCAATTCCATTGTAAATTTGCAACGGATTTGCGATGGATCCTTTATTTGCAACGGATTTGCGGCGGATCCATCGCAAATCCATCGCAAATTTGCAACGGATTTGCGATGGATCAATTATTTGCGACGGATTTGCGATGGATCCATCACAAATCCGTTGCAAATTCATGAGTTTTATTTTTAAGGTTTAGGGTTTAGGGTATACTTTTAATTATCATAATAAAGTTTACGATTTATAATCTCATGGTTTATAATATCATAAGAGTCATGATCATAAGCATATTTGTTTTAAAATATAATGAATTTGATGGTACGAGGAATGTTGAAATTCTATATATATATATTCATAAACAACATATACGGATATATGACGTTTTATATATCATACGCAGACATTTCCAAATTTTTCCGGTTTATGAATGCACATCATTATATAACTTTTGAAATATGATTTTTGAGATTAACTTTTAAAACCGTTAGACACTTGTCACGATTTTATCCTCTCCGGAAATAAGGAATGAATCCATAGCAATTCCATTGTAAATTTGCAACGGATTTGCGATGGATCCTTTATTTGCAACGGATTTGCGGCGGATCCATCGCAAATCCATCGCAAATTTGAAACGGATTTGCGATGGATCAATTATTTGCGACAGATTTGCGATGGATCCATCGCAAATCCGTTGCTAATTCATGAGTTTTATTTTTTAAGGTTTAGGGTTTAGGGTATACTTTTAATTATCATAATAAAGTTTAGGATTTATAATCTCATGGTTTATAATATCATAAGAGTCATGATCATAAGCATATTTGGTTAAAAATATAATGAATTTGATGGTACGAGGAATGTTGAAATTCTATATATATATTCATAAACAACATATACGGATATATGACGTTTTATATATCATACGCAGACATTTCCAAATTTTTCCGGTTTATGAATGCACATCATTACATAACTTTTGAAATATGATTTTTGAGATTAACTTTTAAAACCGTTAGACACTTGTCACGATTTTATCCTCGCCGGAAATAAGGAATGAATCCATAGCAATTCCATTGTAAATTTGCAACGGATTTGCGATGGATCCTTTATTTGCAACGGATTTGCGGCGGATCCATCGCAAATCCATCGCAAATTTGCAACGGATTTGCGATGGATCAATTATTTGCGACGGATTTGCGATGGATCCATCGCAAATCCGTTGCAAATTCATGAGTTTTATTTTTTAAGGTTTAGGGTTTAGGGTATACTTTTAATTATCATAATAAAGTTTACGATTTATAATCTCATGGTTTATAATATCATAAGAGTCATGATCATAAGCATATTTGTTTAAAAATATAATGAATTTGATGGTACGAGGAATGTTGAAATTCTATATATATATTCATAAACAACATATACGGATATATGACGTTTTATATATCATACGCAAACATTTCCAAATTTTTCCGGTTTATGAATGCACATCATTATATAACTTTAGAAATATGATTTTTGAGATTAACTTTTAAAACCGTTAGACACTTGTCACGATTTTATCCTCGCCGGAAATAAGGAATGAATCCATAGCAATTCCATTGTAAATTTGCAACGGATTTGCGATGGATCCTTTATTTGCAACGGATTTGCGGCGGATCCATCGCAAATCCATCGCAAATTTGAAACGGATTTGCGATGGATCAATTATTTGCGACAGATTTGCGATGGATCCATCGCAAATCCGTTGCTAATTCATGAGTTTTATTTTTTAAGGTTTAGGGTTTAGGGTATACGTTTAATTATCATAATAAAGTTTACGATATATAATCTCATGGTTTATAATATCATAAGAGTCATGATCATGATCATAAGCATATTTGTTTTAAAATATAATGAATTTGATGGTACGGGGAATGTTGAACCTCTATATATATATATATATATATATATATATATATATATATATATATATATATATATTCATAAACAACATATACGGATATATAACGTTTTATATATCATACGGAGACATTTCCAAATTTTCGCTGTTTTTGAATGCACATCATTAAATAACTTTAGAAATATGATTTTTGAGATTAACTTTTGAAACCGTTAGACACTTGTCACGATTTTATCCTCGCCGGAAATAAGGAATGAATCCATAGCAATTCCATTGTAAATTTGCAACGGATTTGCGATGGATCCTTTATTTGCAACGGATTTGCGGCGGATCCATCGCAAATCCATCGCAAATTTGCAACGGATTTGCGATGGATCAATTATTTGCGACGGATTTGCGATGGATCCATCACAAATCCGTTGCAAATTCATGAGTTTTATTTTTAAGGTTTAGGGTTTAGGGTATACTTTTAATTATCATAATAAAGTTTACGATTTATAATCTCATGGTTTATAATATCATAAGAGTCATGATCATAAGCATATTTTTTTTAAAATATAATGAATTTGATGGTACGAGGAATGTTGAAATTCTATATATATATTCATAAACAACATATACGGATATATGACGTTTTATATATCATACGCAGACATTTCCAAATTTTTCCGGTTTATGAATGCACATCATTATATAACTTTTGAAATATGATTTTTGAGATTAACTTTTAAAACCGTTAGACACTTGTCACGATTTTATCCTCGCCGGAAATAAGGAATGAATCCATAGCAATTCCATTGTAAATTTGCAACGGATTTGCGATGGATCCTTTATTTGCAACGGATTTGCGGCGGATCCATCGCAAATCCATCGCAAATTTGCAACGGATTTGCGATGGATCAATTATTTGCGACGGATTTGCGATGGATCCATCGCAAATCCGTTGCAAATTCATGAGTTTTATTTTTTAAGGTTTAGGGTTTAGGGTATACTTTTAATTATCATAATAAAGTTTACGATTTATAATCTCATGGTTTATAATATCATAAGAGTCATGATCATAAGCATATTTGTTTAAAAATATAATGAATTTGATGGTACGAGGAATGTTGAAATTCTATATATATTCATAAACAACATATACGGATATATGACGTTTTATATATCATACGCAGACATTTCCAAATTTTTCCGGTTTTTGAATGCACATCATTAAATAACTTTAGAAATATGATTTTTGAGATTAACTTTTGAAACCGTTAGACACTTGTCACGATTTTATCCTCGCCGGAAATAAGGAATGAATCCATAGCAATTCCATTGTAAATTTGCAACGGATTTGCGATGGATCCTTTATTTGCAACGGATTTGCGGCGGATCCATCGCAAATCCATCGCAAATTTGCAACGGATTTGCGATGGATCAATTATTTGCGACGGATTTGCGATGGATCCATCACAAATCCGTTGCAAATTCATGAGTTTTATTTTTAAGGTTTAGGGTTTAGGGTATACTTTTAATTATCATAATAAAGTTTACGATTTATAATCTCATGGTTTATAATATCATAAGAGTCATGATCATAAGCATATTTGTTTTAAAATATAATGAATTTGATGGTACGAGGAATGTTGAAATTCTATATATATATTCATAAACAACATATACGGATATATGACGTTTTATATATCATACGCAGACATTTCCAAATTTTTCCGGTTTATGAATGCACATCATTATATAACTTTTGAAATATGATTTTTGAGATTAACTTTTAAAACTGTTAGACACTTGTCACGATTTTATCCTCGCCGGAAATAAGGAATGAATCCATAGCAATTCCATTGTAAATTTGCAACGGATTTGCGATGGATCCTTTATTTGCAACGGATTTGCGGCGGATCCATCGCAAATCCATCGCAAATTTGCAACGGATTTGCGATGGATCAATTATTTGCGACGGATTTGCGATGGATCCATCGCAAATCCGTTGCAAATTCATGAGTTTTATTTTTTAAGGTTTAGGGTTTAGGGTATACTCTTAATTATCATAATAAAGTTTACGATTTATAATCTCATGGTTTATAATATCATAAGAGTCATGATCATAAGCATATTTGTTTAAAAATATAATGAATTTGATGGTACGAGGAATGTTGAAATTCTATATATATATTCATAAACAACATATACGGATATATGACGTTTTATATATCATACGCAGACATTTCCAAATTTTTCCGGTTTATGAATGCACATCATTATATAACTTTAGAAATATGATTTTTGAGATTAACTTTTAAAACCGTTAGACACTTGTCACGATTTTATCCTCGCCGGAAATAAGGAATGAATCCATAGCAATTCCATTGTAAATTTGCAACGGATTTGCGATGGATCCTTTATTTGCAACGGATTTGCGGCGGATCCATCGCAAATCCATCGCAAATTTGCAACGGATTTGCGATGGATCAATTATTTGCGACGGATTTGCGATGGATCCATCGCAAATCCGTTGCAAATTCATGAGTTTTATTTTTTAAGGTTTAGGGTTTAGGGTATACTTTTAATTATCATAATAAAGTTTACGATTTATAATCTCATGGTTTATAATATCATAAGAGTCATGATCATAAGCATATTTGTTTAAAAATATAATGAATTTGATGGTACGAGGAATGTTGAAATTCTATATATATATTCATAAACAACATATACAGATATATGACGTTTTATATATCATACGCAGACATTTCCAAATTTTTCCGGTTTATGAATGCACATCATTATATAACTTTAGAAATATGATTTTTGAGATTAACTTTTAAAACCGTTAGACACTTGTCACGATTTTATCCTCGCCGGAAATAAGGAATGAATCCATAGCAATTCCATTGTAAATTTGCAACGGATTTGCGATGGATCCTATATTTGCAACGGATTTGCGGCGGATCCATCGCAAATCCATCGCAAATTTGAAACGGATTTGCGATGGATCAATTATTTGCGACAGATTTGCGATGGATCCATCGCAAATCCGTTGCAAATTCATGAGTTTTATTTTTTAAGGTTTAGGGTTTAGGGTTTAGGGTATACGTTTAATTATCGTAATAAAGTTTACGGTTTATAATCTCATGGTTTATAATATCATAAGAGTCATGATCATAAGCATATTTTTTTAAAAATATAATGAATTTGATGGTACGAGGAATGTTTAACTTCTATATATATATATATATATTCATAAACAACATATACGGATATATGACATTTTATATATCATACGGAGATATTTCCAAATTTTTGCGGTTTATGAATGCACATCATTAAATAACTTTAGAAATATGATTTTTGAGATTCACTTTTAAAACCGTTAGACACTTGTCACGATTTTATCCTCGCCGGAAAGAAGGAATGAATCCCTAGCAATTCCATTGTAAATTTGCAACGGATTTGCGATGGATCCTTTATTTGCAACGGATTTGCGACGGATCCATCGCAAATCCATCGCAAATTTGCAACTGATTTGTGATGGATCCTTAATTTGCAACGGATTTGTGACGGATCCATCGCAAATCCATCTCAAATTTGCAACGGATTTGTGTATGATCAATTATTTACGACGGATTTGCGATGGATCCATCGCAAATCCGTTGCAAATTCATGAGTTTTATTTTTTAAGGTTTAGGGTTTAGGGTATACGTTTAATTATCATAATAAAGTTTACGATATATAATCTCATGGTTTATAATATCATAAGAGTCATGATCATAAGCATATTTGTTTTAAAATATAATGAATTTGATGGTACGAGGAATGTTGAACTTCTATATATATATATATATATATATATATTCATAAACAACATATACGGATATATGACGTTTTATATATCATACGGAGACATTTCCAAATTTTTGCGGTTAATGAATGCACATCATTAAATAACTTTAGAAATATGATTTTTGAGATTCACTTTTAAAACCGTTAGACCCTTGTCACGATTTTATCCTCACCGGAAATAAGGAATGAATCCCTCGCAATTCCATTGCAAATTTGCAACGGATTTGCGATGGATCCTTTATTTGCAATGGATTTGCGATGGATCCATCGCAAATTTGCAACGGATTTGCGATGGATCAATTATTTGCGACGGATTTGCGATGGATCCATCACAACTCCGTTGCAAATTCATGAGTTTTATTTTTAAGGTTTAGGGTTTAGGGTATACGTTTAATTATCAATATAAAGTTTACGATTTATAATCTCATAGTTTATTATATCATAAGAGTCATGATCATAAGCATATTTGTTTAAAAATATAATAAATTTTATGGTACGAGGAATGTTGAAATTCTATATATATATTCATAAACAACATATACGGTTATATGACGTTTTATATATCATACGGAGACATTTCCAAATTTTTACGGTTAATGAATGCACATCATTAAATAACTTTAGAAATATGATTTTTGAGATTCACTTTTAAAACCGTTAGACCCTTGTCACGATTTTATCCTCGCCGGAAATAAGGAATGAATCCCTCGCAATTCCATTGCAAATTTGCAACGGATTTGCGATGGATCCTTTATTTGCAATGGATTTGCGACGGATCCATCGCAAATCCATCGCAAATTTGCAACGGATTTGCGATGGATCCTTTATTTGCAATGGATTTGCGATGGATCCATCGCAAATTTGCAACGGATTTGCTATGGATCAATTATTTTCGACGGATTTGCGATGGATCCATCACAAATCCGTTGCAAATTCATGAGTTTTATTTTTTAAGGTTTAGGGTTTAGGGTATACGTTTAATTATAATAATAAAGTTTACGATTTATAATCTCATGGTTTATAATATCATAAGAGTCATGATCATAAGCATATTTTTTTAAAAATATAATGAATTTGATGGTACGAGGAATGTTGAAATTATATATATATATTCATAAACAACATATACGGATATATGACGTTTTATATATCATACGCAGACATTTCCAAATTTTTGCGGTTTATGAATGCACATCATTATATAACTTTAGAAATATGATTTTTGAGATTAACTTTTAAAACCGTTAGACACTTGTCACGATTTTATCCTCGCCGGAAATAAGGAATGAATCCATAGCAATTCCGTTGTAAATTTGCAACGGATTTGCGATGGATCATTTATTTGCAACGGATTTGCGGCGGATCCATCGCAAATCCATCGCTAATTTGAAACGGATTTGCGATGGATCAATTATTTGCGACAGATTTGCGATGGATCCATCGCAAATCCGTTGCAAATTCATGAGTTTTATTTTTTAAGGTTTAGGGTTTAGGGTATACGTTTAATTATCATAATAAAGTTTACGATTTATAATCTCATGGTTTATAATATCATAAGAGTCATGATCATAAGCATATTTGTTTAAAAATATAATGAATTTGATGGTACGAGGAATGTTGAACTTCTATATATATATATATATATATATATATATATATATATTCATAAACAACATATACGGATATATGACGTTTTATATATCATACGGAGACATTTCCAATTTTTTGCGGTTAATGAATGCACATCATTAAATAACTTTAGAAATATGATTTTTGAGATTCACTTTTAAAACCGTTAGACCCTTGTCACGATTTTATCATCGCTGGAAATAAGGAATGAATCCCTAGCAATTCCATTGTAAATTTGCAACGGATTTGCGATGGATCCTTTATTTGCAACGGATTTGCGACGGATCCATCGCAAATCCATCGCAAATTTGCAACTGATTTACGATGGATCCTTAATTTGCAACGGATTTGCGACGGATCCATCGCAAATCCATCTCAAATTTGCAACGGATTTGTGTATGATCAATTATTTGCGACGGATTTGCGATGGATCCATCGCAAATCCGTTGCAAATTCATGAGTTTTATTTTTTAAGGTTTAGGGTTTAGGGTATACGTTTAATTATCATAATAAAGTTTACGGTTTATAATCTCATGGTTTATAATATCATAAGAGTCATGATCATAAGCATATTTGTTTAAAAATATAATGAATTTGATGGTACGGGGAATGTTGAACTTCTATATATATATATATATATATATATATATATATATATTCATAATCAACATATACGGATATATGACGTTTTATATATCATACGGAGACATTTCCAAATTTTCGCGGTTTATGAATGCACATCATTAAATAACTTTAGAAATATGATTTTTGAGATTCACTTTTAAAACCGTTAGACACTTGTCACGATTTTGTCTTCGCCGGAAAGAAGGAATGATTCCCTAGCAATTCCATTGTAAATTTGCAACGGATTTGCGATTGATCCTTTATTTGCAACGGATTTGCGACGGATCCATCTCAAATCCATCGCAAATTTGCAACTGATTTGCGATGGATCAATTATTTGCGACAGATTTGCGATGGATCCATCGCAAATCCGTCGCAAATTTGCAACGGATTTGTGTATGATCAATTATTTGCGACGGATTTGCGATGGATCCATCGCAAATCCTTTGCAAATTCATGAGTTTTATTTTTTAAGGTTTAGGGTTTAGGGTATACGTTTAATTATCATAATAAAGTTTACGGTTTATAATCTCATGGTTTATAATATCATAAGAGTCATGATCATAAGCATATGTTTTTTAAAATATAATGAATTTGGTGGTACGAGGAATGTTGAACTTCTATATATATATATATATATATATATATATATATATATATATATATATATATTCATAAACAACATATACGGATATATGACGTTTTATATATCATACGGAGACATTTCCAAATTTTTGCGGTTAATGAATGCACATCATTAAATAAATTTAGAAATATGATTTTTGAGATTCACTTTTAAAACCGTTAGACCCTTGTCACGATTTTATCCTCGCCGGAAATAAGGAATGAATCCCTCGCAATTCCATTGCAAATTTGCAACGGATTTGCGATGGATCCTTTATTTGCAATGGATTTGCGATGGATCCATCGCAAATTTGCAACGGATTTGCGATGGATCAATTATTTGCGACGGATTTGCGATGGATCCATCACAAATCCGTTGCAAATTCATGAGTTTTATTTTTAAGGTTTAGGGTTTAGGGTATACGTTTAATTATCATAATAAAGTTTACGATTTATAATCTCATGGTTTATAATATCATAAGAGTCATGATCATAAGCATATTTGTTTAAAAATATAATGAATTTGATGGTACGAGGAATGTTGAAATTCTATATATATATATATATATTCATAAACAACATATACGGATATATGACGTTTTATATATTATACGGAGACATTTCCAAATTTTTGCGGTTAATGAATGCACATCATTAAATAACTTTAGAAATATGATTTTTGAGATTCACTTTTAAAACCGTTAGACCCTTGTCACGATTTTATCCTCGCCGGAAATAAGGAATGAATCCCTCGCAATTCCATTGCAAATTTGCAACGGATTTGCGATGGATCCTTTATTTGCAATGGATTTGCGACGGATCCATCGCAAATCCATCGCAAATTTGCAACGGATTTGCGATGGATCAATTATTTGCGACGGATTTGCGATGGATCCATCGAAAATCCGTTGCAAATTCATGAGTTTTATTTTTTAAGGTTTAGGGTTTAGGGTATACGTTTAATTATCATAATAAAGTTTACGATTTATAATCTCATAGTTTATTATATCATAAGAGTCATGATCATAAGCATATTTGTTTAAAAATATAATGAATTTGATGGTACGAGGAATGTTGAAATTCTATATATATATATTCATAAACAACATATACGGATATATGACGTTTTATATATCATACGGAGACATTTCCAAATTTTTGCGGTTAATGAATGCACATCATTAAATAACTTTAGAAATATGATTTTTGAGATTCACTTTTAAAACCGTTAGACCCTTGTCACGATTTTATCATCGCTGGAAATAAGGAATGAATCCCTAGCAATTCCATTGTAAATTTGCAACGGATTTGCGATGGATCCTTTATTTGCAATGGATTTGCGATGGATCCATCGCAAATTTGCGACGGATTTGCGATGGATCAATTATTTGCGACGGATTTGCGATGGATCCATCACAAATCCGTTGCAAATTCATGAGTTTTATTTTTAAGGTTTAGGGTTTAGGGTATACGTTTAATTATCATAATAAAGTTTACGATTTATAATCTCATGGTTTATAATATCATAAGAGTCATGATCATAAGCATATTTGTTTAAAAATATAATGAATTTGATGGTACGAGGAATGTTGAAATTCTATATATATATATTCATAAACAACATATACGGATATATGACGTTTTATATATCATACGGAGACATTTCCAAATTTTTGCGGTTAATGAATGCACATCATTAAATAACTTTAGAAATATGATTTTTGAGATTCACTTTTAAAACCGTTAGACCCTTGTCACGATTTTATCATCGCTGGAAATAAGGAATGAATCCCTAGCAATTCCATTGTAAATTTGCAACGGATTTGCGATGGATCCTTTATTTGCAACGGATTTGCGACGGATCCATCGCAAATCCATCGCAAATTTGCAACTGATTTGCGATGGATCCTTAATTTGCAACGGATTTGCGATGGATCCTTTATTTGCAACGGATTTGCGACGGATCCATCGCAAATCCATCGCAAATTTGCAACTGATTTGCGATGGATCCTTAATTTGCAACGAATTTGCGATGGATCCTTTATTTGCAACGGATTTGCGACGGATCCATCGCAAATCCATCGCAAATTTGCAACTGATTTGCGATGGATCCTTTATTTGCAACGGATTTGCGACGGATCCATCGCAAATTTGAAACGGATTCGCGATAGATCAATTATTTGCGACGTATTTGCGATGGATCCATCGCAAATCCGTTGCAAATTCATGAGTTTTATTTTTTTAAGGTTTAGGGTTTAGGGTATATGTTTAATTATCATAATAAAGTTTACGGTTTATAATCTCATGGTTTATAATATCATAAGAGTCATGATCATAAGCATATTTGTTTAAAAATATAATGAATTTGATGGTACGAGGAATGTTGAAATTCTATATATATATTCATAAACAACATATACGGATATATGACGTTTTATATATCATACGGAGACATTTCCAAATTTTTGCGGTTTATGAATGCACATCATTAAATAACTTTAGAAATATGATTTTTGAGATTCACTTTTAAAACCGTTACACACTTGTCACGATTTTATCCTCGCCGGAAATAAGGAATGAATACCTAGCAATTCCATTGCAAATTTGCAATGGATTTGCGATGGATCCATCGCAAATCCGTCGCAAATAATTGATCCATCGCAAATCCATGGCAAGGGCTGGTTTGCACATCCATTCATTACCTACATATATATAATTTGAATAACAATTAATTAATTTTAACAAATTATATTTAAAATATTCGTGAAATGATAGATAACTTATATATATATATATATATATATATTTATATATATATATGTATATATATATATATCTTACGTACATAGTATTTTAACCATCCAGCAATGTCACGTTCTTTGTACTTCTCATAATCTTTTTCAAGTAAACCGGGATAGGCTTCTCGGATATGGATGTTGAAAACGCTGCAATATTTTTTTATAAAACTAATTAAACAACGAGTGAGATATATAAATGTAAGTAATCTAAGTGCAGCTAATTAATTAATACCTCTCAAACGGTTTAACAAAATCACAATTTCGCAATATATAATTGTGAGCTGCACGACAATGTTCATGGTCTTCCCACCAAACTTCTTTCAACTTTCCAGCAAGTCTCCCTATTTGGGTGAAGATATCCGGGACATCAACGTTATACGTAGGTGCAACCCCACCATCGTCATATCTTCTAGGAGCGGTTTTTTTCGTTCTGACGGTTGGGCTAAAGTAGTATGACGTGAAGTGAGATGTTTCTTCAGTCAAACTACATGCAACGATGGAACCCTCCACTCTTGCAAGATTTTTGGCCTTTCCTTTCAAATGTCCCATGAATCGCTCGAACGGGTACATCCATCGGAATTGTACGGGCCCCCCAAGAGCTGCTTCATGTGGTAGGTGGATTGGGAGATGTTCCATGACGTCAAAAAATGAAGGTGGAAATATTTTTTCTAAATTACACAGCAAAACAGGTATATTATTGAGTAATTGCGCTATGCCATCCTCAGCAGTGTTCGAGTGCATAGATCCCTGAAAAATGCTCCAATGCCTACCAATAATATATATCAGTAATTAAATAAGAAAATTATATTATAAATACATATTTAAATACTTGTTTACCCGCAATTGCTTCGTGAACACCTGTCGGTAAGAGCTCGAGTAATGCAAATGGTAGTAATCGCTGCATGAATACATGGCAATCGTGGCTCTTCATACCGGAAAATTTATTACCTTGCTCTATGCATCTAATTGAGAATTTGGACACATATCCATCAGGGAACTTTACTTCTGAACCAACCCAGTCAAACAACGCTCGTTTCGCATCCGTAGACAATCGAAAAGTTGGAATCGGCATTTTTCCGTTTTGTGTAATATGCAACTCGCTTCTTACACATATTTCGGCCATGTCCAACCTTGATTTCATTTTGTCTTTAGTCTTTCCCTTGACATTCAAAATCGTATTCATGATGTTATCGAAATTTTTTTTTCCGATGTGCATCACATCAAGGTTATGCCGTAATAGAAGATCCTTCCAATATGGCAGTTCCCAAAAAATACTTTGTTTGTGCCAATTGTGAGAAACGTTATATCCATCAGGCATGTTTGCCTTAGTGTGCCAATTGCCCCCACGTTTACATGTTTCTTGAGCACCGTAATAATCAATTTGCTCAAACAAATCATTCCCTGAAAGATATACGGGAGGGGGGGGGGGGGGGGGGGGAACACGCACGACCTTGTTCTTCCTAAACAATTTCTTGTTCTTACGATGCGGATGATGCATGGGAAGAAACCGACGATGACAGTCAAACCAACATGGTTTCCTTCCATGCTTCAACTAGAAGGCTTCTAACCTATCAAGGCAATATGGACAAGATAACCTTCCATGCGTAGTCCACCCTAATAACATTCCATACGCCGGGAAGTCAATAATGGTCCACAATAGCACAGCACGCATCTTGAAGTTCCTTTGCTGCGAATAATCGAATGTGCGAACACCTGTATACCACAACTGTTTCAACTCATGATTCAAAGGTTGGAGGAATACATCAAGGGATCGCTTCAGATGCTTAGAACCGGGTACTAGAATTCTCGTTGCATGCACATTTCCGGAGGAAGATTGTATGGCGTCAATATGACATGCCATAGAGAATATTGTCTCCTGGACATACCAAATGGACTAAATCCATCGGTGCATAAGCCAAGATATACATTTCTGCTCTCGTTAGCAAAGTCCGAATGTACAGTCTGATAGTGTTTCCACGCCTTTGCATCTGACGGATGCGTAACCTCCCCATCCTATGTGGTATGTTATGCATGCCATCTCATTGCCGCCGATGTCCCTTATGATTGGTATAACCGTTTCAATCTATCGGTGATTGGCAAGTACCACATACGTTGGTATGCAACGCGGGTCCTTCCAGTAGTTGGTTGATATCTCGGCTTCCCACAAAATCGACATTCCTGCAACTTATCATCATCTTTCCCGAAAATCATGCAATTGTCAATGCATACGTCAATCATTTCTGATGGTAACCCAAGACTCGCAACCAACCTCTGTATTTCATAGTAACTCTCAACGGAAATATTATCTTGTGGCAAATACTCTTTAATTAGCTCAGCCCATGAATCCATGCAAATCTCATTTAGGTTATGATCACTTTTAATTGTCATCATCCTAGATGCCAATGATAGTTTAGACTGCGCTTCTCTACATCCATCGTAGATGGGCTGCTTCGTAGCGTCTAACATATCATAAAAACGCTTTGCTTCTATGTTGGGTTCTTCCCTAGTATTATTTACCGTCACGAGTCGCACATGGTTGGCTTGTCGCCTGGTACATGAATGCTCGCAACCCGTCCCGATACTCTTTCGTCACTTCACCCGTCCCTGGATCTCTTTGATTGTACATCCATGATCATAATGCGTATATTTCGTGCCCCGAAGACATTTTTTAAACACCCACTACTCAAAATCTATTTCTCAAATTTTTTTTTTTTTTTTTGTTTTCGAAGTTATTGTGTTATGAGAGTTCTCAACGTGATCTATATTTATAGGATTTCAAAAAACATTGCGACGGATTTGCGACGGATTTTCTACGGCAATTTGCAACGGATTTGCTACTGAAAAGGAATTTGCAAGGGATTTGCAACAACTTTGCGATGGAAATTAATTTTTCTTTTAAACGTGTTCCACCTACCTCACCTAACTCCACCTAACTAGATCCATCGCAAATCCCTTGCAAATTGCCGTAGCAAATCCGTCGCAATTTTGCGAGGGAAACTTGCCGTCGCAAAATTGCGACGGATTTGCGACGACCACTATAGTCCTCGCTAATCCCTCGCATATTCCTCGCAAATTTGCAACGAATTTGCGACGACCTTTTGTCCCTCGCAAATTTGCGAGGGATTTGCGACTCTAGACGGTCCCTCGCACTTTCGTCGTAAATATGTTGCAAAATCGTCGTAATTTGCGACGACCCTTTCCCTCGGAAAATAGCGACAGATTTGCGACGACTAGTAAGTCACTCGCAAATCCTTCGCAAATCCCTCGCAAATTTGCGACGGATATTATCCATCGCAAAGTCTATTGCAAATCGATTGTTTTCTTGTACTGGCCACAGATTCAAGAAACTCCATGGATGCATTAGACAATGTGAAAATAGACGTCCAAGTGGTGCTTCAAATGATGATATTGTAAGTTTTATTACATATTTTTCAAATTTTCATTTATTTATATTTTGTTTAAATAAAAATTTATTTTAATGATATGCAGCTCAATCAAGCAAAAACAATGTTAGTAGAAGATCCAAATTTTTAAAAAGGTTGGAAATTCGATCATGTTTGGAATTTTATAAAGAACTTTGAAAAGTTTCAAGATGGTGTCACTTTTACTAAACACGTATCAAACCCGTGTGGTTTCGGATACACATCTTCAGAGACGGAAAATTCTAACCATGATTCTGCTACAAAAACATCTCCAGGTTTGTCTTCATTTTCTCCAAATATAGGTGATAATGAGATAATTGGCGGATCACCTTCTCAACGACCAAGTGGAATAAAAAAATACAAAATGAAAAGAAAAATTTATGATGGAACATCGACTGTTATCAACTCTTTAGAAGAAGGAAACAAGCAACTTTTGGAGCTATTAAAGAAGACAAGTGCCCAAAGACAACAACATTTAGATATTCAAAGTAAGAACTACGCCTTAAAAGAATTTAATGAAGAAAACAAATTTTTATTTCAAGACTTGAATTCGATACAAGATCCGAATCTTCGTGCATATGTTCAGAGTGAACAAACACGGATTTTACAAAAAAAGGGCAGAACAACAACAAAATCAACAAAATCCACCTCAATCTGGTTCATTTGGACAATATTTTAATGATCTTGGTGGATCTGGGAGTGGTTTACCAGATTATTATTAGTCTTTTTTGCATTAAGTTTACTTTATGTTATTTCTAATTTCAGTATTTTATGTATTTTTAAATCTAATATTATAATAAAATCCCATCATCATATCTATAAATTTTAATCGAGTCCAAATATATTTTAATTATTTAATTATATTAAATAAGAAGTGAAATTATTACAAGAATATTTGATGAGTCATATTTTGTTGTGCTGTTGTGCATATGTGACAAGTACATTACTTAAAATGTTTTGGAAAATAATGAAACCATAAATCATTGTCTCGTAATATTTGTTAAAATGAAAGGTACAGTTTTAAAAAAATGATAAAATATGAACGACTAAATTATAAATAAAAAAGTTCAACTCCATTTTGGAGTTGAAAATGGAGTTACTCCATAGGGTTGGAGATGATTTTACTGCAAAATGGCATTTGGAGTAGAAAATGGGGTAGGATTGGAGATGCCCTGATAGGATGATTAACAAGCAATAAACATAGGTTCCTATGGCCCTAATACTCCTTAGACAACTACTCTCATAGGCTAAGAAATCAAAATCCCTTATTTGGTTCTTAAGAGAATTTCATCGAACACCTTGTGTGCATGAATTCCCTAAAATCTAGATTAACTATATCTAGCCTAATCTAGCATTATGAACACCAAATAAGAGAGGGAATATGTAAACTAAGTCATAGACATCAAGATCTACCACGAAATTCACCTAATCTACCTCATCCATGAGCCTTAAGAAGAACTACTCACTAATCATGAAGAACACACCAAATCTTGTGAAAGAGGTGATGTTAATCATGATTAGGGAATAGGAATGTAAAAGATTAGATAAAGATGAAAATATATAACCTTAAACTTGCATAAATCAAAAGAATCCAAGAGAAAAATCCCAAGAACCCTAAAAAGACAATGTCTTGTTCTAGAGAGAAAAGAGAGAGAAAAAATGGAAAAGGGATAAAAAGCGAGATAGATCTAAAAATCAGATCTCTAAAATATAAAAATGTGTCAATAACCGGGTATTGACCCGGCCGAAACTTGGATATGTCTTCAGTGAATCGGTCATAACTCCTGAACCTGAGATCCGAATGACCTGGCACTCGGAGGAGCAGATCCGGCCGTAGGAGCTCGCGAGGAGGCGAAGCGGCGCCGGCGAGGGAGAAGATCTTTGATAGATCTTTTTTTCTTTTTTATTTTTTCTTTTTTCATTTTTTGTAATTAATTATTTTAATAAATATTTTTTAATTATTGTTTTTGTTTTTGTTTTAATTATTTTTTTACAAGTAGTCGCCAAATAGTCGTTAAATTAATCAGAGAATAGTCGGTAAATAGTAGCTAAATCTTACGACTATTTTACGACTACTGCACTGTTCATGTGGTGTAGTCGTCAATGGCGACTATTTTTACGACTACGTAGTTTAGCGACTAAGATCTGACGACTACATGGTTTAGTCGCTATTTAGTCGCAATCCGCGTTTTAGCGACTAATTGGCGACTATTGCTGTAGTCGCCAAAATCCTATTTTCTTGTAGTGAGGTCGTCCTTGCTGAAGAAGACAAGTGGTTTCAAGAAGATCAAACCGTCCTTGCCATCATTCAAAACTCCCTTGAAACATCCCTCCTTGAAGCATACTCTTATTGTGAAACCGCAAAAGAGTTGTGGGAAACTCTCAAGAATGTTTATGTGAATGTTGCAAACTTAACTAGGGTGTTCGAAGTAAAGAAGGCGAATGATCTCAGTTAAGAAGATATGGAGTTCACCAAGCATTTTGGAAAGTTTAGGTCTTTGTGAGCTGAGCTTGAGATGTTGAGACCGAGCACCGTAGATCCGGTTGCTCTCAATGAACGGCGTGAGCAAGAAAAGGTGTTTTGTATTTTTCTCACCTTGAATCTGGCGTTCAATGACCTTATAAAGCACCTCCTAAGGGCGGACAAGCTGCCTAGTCTTGATGAGGTGAGTTCTCAAGTCCAAAGGGAACAAGGCTCTCTCGGTCTCTTTGGTGGAAAAGGAGAACTTCTCACGGCTAACAAAGGGGTGTACAAGCACGAGGAGAAGAACATTTGGGTGTGTGATCATTGCAAGAGAAAAGGTCACACCAAGGACAAGTGTTGGATCACCCACCCTCATCTCAAGCCGAGCAAATTCAACAAGAATCCCAAGACTAACATCTCCTATGAATTCGCGAGTGAACATGGACAAGCCAGCTCACCCAAGCGAGAAGTAGCCATGGTTGCATCTTTTCATAATGATATTTTAAGGAAATCAGACTTGGAGGCTCTCATACAATCATTTGCCTCCCTAAAAGAGTCTGGTAAAACCTTCTTTGCTCATAAACCTAGTGGTAGTCTTCTTACCCCTATCTTCCAGCACTTCAGTATTAGCACAGGGAGCTGTTCGATAGTCACCTCACGCACTATCATGGATGAGAGACACCTGCAGAACCTCAGGTGGTTGAAACCTGAGCGACGTTGGTGTTTCTCCAACACGGATGGGAACTTTCTGGTTAGGCTCCCAAACACCGAGCTAACCGACATTGGTGACGATCCCGATCAGTTGCGTTTTTAGCCTGATCCGAGCCTGTTGATTGTTGCACCTCGCACTCGCCGAGGCCGAGGTTCTTCTACTAGCGCACCTATTGTTGCTGCTACCGCACCTGTCGCTGACCTTGCTGTAGGTCAGCCACGACGAGCTCGAGCTCCATCCACTTCTGCGAGTACTCTCCCTACACCACCTGCGATTCCTATGGATACAGACACCTTTCAGAGGTATGTGGTTGAGAGTTTCCAGAGTATCTGGAATGCCATCTCTACTCTTTCTCGGTGCAGTTGCATTGCACCATCTCGCCCATGCTCATCTTCAGGAGAAGGACCATCTCACACCCCTGCATGGAGATTATGATTCTGATGAGGATTAGTCCTCTGTTCTATCTGGTTCACTTTTCTTTTTCTTTTTCTTTTCTTTTCTTATGAACTTTTGAGTTTGTTTTGTCAGTTTTTTTTTGTTTTTTTATTTTTTTATTTTTTTTGTTTTTTTATTTTTATTTTTTTATGATTCTGAACCTCGTGGATCTATGCGATTATGCTTCCTTGTTGCGTTTAACTTGTGTTTGAGTGATCTGACAGTGCTAACCATTACACATTTGGATTGTTTGACATCATTGAGAGCAACCTTGGCACTAATTCGATTTAAAAAGAAGTCCTCTGTGTCGACAGACGCCTGGTATCGATCGATACCAGGCTGTGTGTCGGTCGACACCTTGACCAAAATTCGGTACCTTCTTGTTTTTATAATCCAATTCAGTTCTTTTGATTTCTTTTACCGACTCTAGGCTAGATAACATTGGGGACAGTGTTGTTTAAGTCTGGGGGAGGTAGTTGCTGACATTGTTTTTGTTTTTCTTAGAGTCGGTCATTTTTGAGTCAAAAGTCATTTTATTGAGTCAAAATTTGTTGGAGATGATGATCTTTTTCTTGAATCTATTGTGCTGACCTTGCCTCTAAGTGACCATTATTACAGAATCAGTTCTAGATCGGACTAATGAAAAATCCAAAGGCTGACCAGTTAACTAGAAGGCACCCATGTTTCCAGCAAAGTTCTGTAAAGCCTGAGCCAAATTTTTTGCACTTCATTGATGTGATTGATGTCCATAGAGCTTGATTCCTCACTCATATTTGACAAAGGAACACATGTGTTTAAAGTTATGGTATTTCTCTCCCCTTTTACAAGTTAATAAATAAGATGTATTAAATGATGAAATGAATTTCTTCTGAGTAGAGGGTTAGGAAAATTTCCAGCGATCCCATTATTCTACTTCAGAGGAAATGATCACACAAATGTGGAAGCGAGGTTAGGAAAATTTTCTGTGATACCATTATTCGCCTACACCTTTGATTACTTTTAATGGAAGAACCGGGGATTCGATGGCAAACACCATCAATACTCGCGTCTCAATCCTTAATAAGTATATGCGAGAAAACATGATGAGAAATAAGTTTGGGGGAGAGAAAAACAATACCAAAAAGTGTGAAAATTAGGTGGTTCTTTTGTCATGTTATTGTATGGGAAAGAATCTAGAAGGTTCTTGAACATTGGTTGCAGTGATGAAACTGGCGATGAGGGCTTTATTGAACAATGCTGTGAGATAATGTGTGGAGTCTGGGAAGCTGCGAATGTCTACGGAGAAGTACATGGTGGTTAGATCTGGAATTGGTTAGGTGACATGTGGAGCACTAAGAAAAAGGGTCATTGAGATGTTTCAAAAACATGTGAGTCTCCGTATTTTCAAACCTCTTTCTCTTGTTTAGCTTTATGTTTGCTTGAGGGCAAGCAAAGGCTAAGTCTGGGGGAGTTGATATATCATGGTTTTTACCCGTTTTAGGCCATGATATACGTCTTTATTATAAAGTCTTTCTATTATTTTGGAGTCTTTTAGAGTCTTCTCAGGTTTTAGGTACGTTTGGTGCATTATTGGAGATAATGAAGCATTTTGGAGCTTTTTGGAGCAACGCAAGATCCTGTAGCTGAGACACCGATTTGATGCATGAGTATCGATCGATACACTTATGGTATCGGTCGATACCCGTCGAAGAAACAGAAGGATCACGACTTATTCGAAGATTTGAGGAATTGCAACTGCCCCAGAAGACTTTATTATTTACAAGAATCCCCAAAAAGTGTTTTGGGTTATTTATTAGGTTTTTTAGCCACCTTTGTGGCTACGCTTGATACACGCTTTATTCTACTTTAGTTTTGTGAGAGAGCTTTGTGAGGGAGACAAGTGTGAAACTCTGTTCGTCAGAGAGAAGATTTCGAACCCTTGTTTTACTCTCTTCTTTATTATTTATTCAAGGATTTATTCAGTCATGTTTATTGTTTCAATCTCCATGTATGAGTAGATCTCCTGTTAGGTTTAGGGTTCTCATAAGGGATTTCTTTGAATGCTAGATTGATCAGTTGTTTAGGGTTCATAATCTGAATTAGTTCTTCGCCTTAGGTTGTTCTCATAGCTAATTCTAGGTTGACGAATCTGGAACTTAGATCTTAGGTTAATCGATTAGGCACGAGAGTGCAATTGAGAAACCTGATAGAACTTAGGGTGAGCAAAATTACTATTTGCAAAGAGATTTGGTTTAGTTGTTTTGTGAACAAATCGAACTGGAACTAAAACCTGGTTTAGACTTTAGGATTCGCAAAGAGATTTGGAATTCTAGGATTTAGACTTAGATAATTCTCGCAACGAGAGTTGGTTAATTATACTTTAGTGATTTGAGTTCAAGAACCGTGGATAACCTAAACCCTGATTAGCCAGTTTATCTGCATTCATTGATCTCTTGAGAAATACCCTGAACCTATCTCTCTCCCATCGAACTTACAACAGTTTAATTTACGTGTTTGCATTCAATTTCATTGTTCACTTAGCTCAATTTTCATCTATACAATCTACTGTGTGTTTCCTTGATTCTATGTGGATTCGATCCCTAAGTATTACAATCGACAAAGCTTTAGTACTTTTAGGGTATTAATTTGAGCTTATCAGAGTTCGAGCTTGAGGTCGTCTTTGGCTTGCAAAGAATTCGGCGAGATTAGTGTTATCCTCCACACTAGTCGTATCCGATCCACTTCAATCCTCCTCGGGACGCCTAGAAGTTGACTTTCGGGATGAGCTTCCTACGAATCCTCTCTTGTGCGAATTTTCACGTGGTCCATGTTCCTACAAAATAGAGAAAAATCTCGACAAAAATATGAATATGGTTGTGAATGAAAGGTTTCAATGCGCGAGGATACTAAATCGAGTATCACGAGACACATTCAATCTACAAACGAGTAATATTAAACGCAATTCTAGCAAATCGAGATACTAACGATTAATTTCAGATATGTGTTGTTTTTACATAGAAAAATTTCTTAAAATAGATTCTAAGCTCATTCTTATGCAAACTCAATAGATTACCGTGTATTAATCACCAATTAAACGAGACTTGGCCAAATTAATCAAAAATGCTCTCCAAATTCGTTTTCAATTAAGCTCGAAATTTTCAAAATCCAAAAATCTCAAATCCATAATAATTAAGTGCTAAAATTGAAATCTATACATTCTAGAAGTTCAATCTCAAGTTATCTAACAATGTCTAGCTATTATAGACATAGATCTAGTTAAATTAAGAAAAAACCTAGGGTTTAACTCATATGAAAAAATAGAGATTTAGTATCATACCTTTGTGGAAGAGATTAGATAGGTGCGGAATTGAAATCTCCTTTGGAAAATAGTGGGATAGGAAAAGAATTTTTTGTAAAAACTTCAGAATTGAAAAAGTTGTTCTTGCTCAAAATTTATAACTTATAAAAATAGTATACATGATCCATTGTAACAGCACATCGAAAAACCCTAGCATAACCTTTTAGCAACATTATTCTTGTACTCAAACGCTTACAAACAGCAATAAAAATCATCTTTGGATCTCTTACTGTGTTTTCATCCCAGAAACTTATGATCCCTTAAAAGTCTTTTACAAATATCGATTGTGTGAATTTCGGCTCACACAGTTTAGCTCCATCTGTGGGGATCTCAAAAGCTTTCTTACTTATGAAAATACCAGGAACGAGATCTGAAGAGATGCCAGAGATGAACAAAAACTCGGTGATGATGCGAACAACAACGGCGGGAGTAAGGTCAATCCTAGTGAGACTCCCCTGCAACCATGGAGACGACCTCGGAGCCTTTGGCCTAATTAAATAATATGCTCACCTAACTGCTAAAGAAGACGGAGGAGCAAGACAAGTTGAACCATATGCTATCGGAACAAGTCGAGATGCTGACATTCGAAGGTTGGATCCGAGACCTGCAAACAGAATACCTCGGCTCGAACACGTCTTCAAGGATGCTCACGAGGAGGCTCGGCCTCAATCCGATAGCCCTTGACTTCTCAACACCCGCAAGAGCCTCGGCTAACGAAAGACTACCACCATTGCAACCGCTTAGAAAGGGATCGCATGCGGTGATGAGGCCGCTCTTATTCGATCCATCTTAGTCAAATCCACTACAAGAAAACAGGGTTTTCACGACTATAGTTTGCGACTACATGTGTAGTCGTAAATTATCACGACTAATTAGCGACTAATGTGCGACTAGATTACGACTACATGAATATAGTCGCATTATAGTCGGTAATTTGCGACCAAAATATTAGTCGGGCAATATTCGCGTATTTACGACCAAACTACGACTACTATTGAGTTGGAAAACTTTAGTCGTACAGTAGTTGCAACTTTGCGACTAGTTTGCGACTTTTTCAGCGGGTCGCAAACCAGTCGTTTGTTGGTCGTAAAATAACAGCATTTAACACGTGTAATTGTTGTTGTACCTACTTGTACCTACTTTTTGCGACTACAACTCGTAGTCGTACAACAGTCGCTATATAGTCGCAAATCAGTCAGAAAATTGTCTATAAATGAAAACGTCAGACCATCGTTCTCCTCATTCTCACAATCTCCTTTCTCTTAAACAAAAAAAAACACGAAATTTAGAAGAGAAACAGTTTTTTTTATAATGTCGGGAAATTACAATTATAGTAATTTTGGGAGTGGATGTATAAGCGGATCGATGAAGAGACGGGAAATTTCTCGGTAGAGTTCAGCACGGGGGTGGAACAATTCATGGTATTTGCAAATAACCAGCCTCTAGCGCAGAGCAATGGGGGTAAGTTTTAATGCCCTTGTAGTGTTTGCAAGAACGACAAATTTCTCCCGGGGACTAGAATTTGGAATCATCTATATAGTAGAGGATTTATGCTAGATTATTATGTTTGGTATAAGCATGGAGAAGAAATCAATATGAATTTAGGAACGAGTTATGTTGATCCGACGCATTTAAGTGGGAGTGAAGAAGTGGGTAATGTAGTAGAAGATAGATATGTGGATATGGTGAATGATGCATTTCGTGATAACGTGAGTTTTGATAACTATCATCAGGATGGTAGTTATCAGAATGTAGAAGAACCGGTACGTAACCTTTCAAATAAATTCTACGACTCGTTATAAGGAGCGAATACTCCATTATATGATGGTTGTCGTGAAGGTCACTCACAGTTATCCTTAGCTGCTCGAGTCATGCAAAATAAGGCAGAATATAATATGAGTGAAAAGTTAGTGGATTCGGTTTACGGAATCTTGACAGACTATTTACCAGAAGGAAACAAGTCAACCGGTTCACATTACGAGACAGAAAAATTGATGCGCAATTTAGTTCTCCCATATCATACAATTGATGTTTGTATTAACAATTGTATGATCTTCTGGAAAGAGGACGAGAAGGAGGATAAATGGCGGTTTTGTGGTGCACAAAGATGGAAGCCTAAGAACGACCGGCGTAGAACCAAAGTACCATACAGTCGTATGTGGTATCTACCTATTGCTGACAGATTAAAGAGAATGTATCAAAGTGAGAAGACTGCAGCCGCAATGCGATGGCATGCCGAGCACCAAGCAAAGGAGGGAGAAATGGGTCATCCTTCTGATGCGGCGGAGTGGAGATATTTTCAAGAGCAAAATCCCCGGTTTGCCGAAGAACCCCGTAACGTTTATCTTGGATTATGTACGGATGGGTTCAATCCATTTGGCATTTCTAGTAATCATTCGTTGTGGTCTGTCATCTTGACTCCATATAATTTACCCCCTGGTATGTGCATGAATACAGAGTATTTATTTCTTACAATTCTGAATTATGGGCTAAATCATCTGCGAGCTAGTCTTGATATCTTCCTCCGACCTCTCATTGAGGAGTTAAAAGAGTTGTGGTCTATTGGCGTCGATGCATACGATGTGTCCTTGAATCAAAATTTAATTATAAAAGTAGTGCTGATGTGGACGATAAGCGACTTTCCGGCGTATAGCATGTTATCCGGATGGACAACCCATGGTAAATTTTCTTGTCCAGTTTGCATGGAAGATACACAGTCTTTTTATCTACCTAAGGGAAGGAAGACGTATTGGTTTGATTGTCACCGAAGATTTCTTCCTAATGGTCATCCACTGAGGAGGAATAAAAAAGACTTCCTAAAGGGAAAAGACGCTTCGAGAGAGTATCCACCTCCGTCTTTGACCAGTGAGCAAGTTTATTACGAGCGGTTGGCTAGTGTAAGTCCATCGAAAACAAAGGACGTCGGTGGAAACGGTCACGAAAAGAAGAAGCCGGGTTATGGGAAGCAACATAACTGGCACAAGGAAAGCATATTCTGGGAGCTGCCGTACTGGAGGGACCTCAATCTCCGTCATTGTCTTGATGTGATGCATATAGAGAAGAACGTTTTTGACAGCATCATGTATACTCTTATCAGTGTGAAGGGTAAATCGAAACAAAACATCATGTCAAGATTGGATATAGAACAATTTTGTTCTCGGCCACACTTACATATTGATAGTGAGGGTAAAGCTCCATTCCCAGCCTTCACATTGACAGAAGAAACCATAAAACGTTTATTGGAATGTGTGAAACATGCAGTTAAATTCCCAGATGGTTATTCTTCAGACTTAGCTACTTGTGTTGATATGAACAACCAAAAGTTTTCAGGCATGAAGAGTCATGACTGCCATGTTTTTATGGAGCGGTTACTTCCATTTATCTTTGCAGAACTCCTAGACCGGAATGTACACCTTGCGTTATCAGGTACTAATTACGACTATTTCTTTATATAGATATATAATAGTAACTTATATAGTAACCTCATGCAATTTTCACGTATATTGTAGGGGTTGGAGCACTTTTCCAGGACTTATGTTCGAGAGCTTTGCATACAAGTCGCATTCAAATTCTAAAACAGAACATAGTTTTAATACTATGCAATTTAGAAAATATCTTTCCACCTTCATTTTTTGATGTGATGGAGCACCTGCCTATACATCTCCCCTACGAAGTTGAATTAGGAGGCCCTGTCCAATATAGGTGGATGTATCCTTTTGAAAGGTTTTTCAAAAAGTTGAAAGGGAAAGCAAAGAACAAAAGATATGTAGCAGGATCGATTGTTGAATCATATATCAATGACGAGATTGCTTATTTTTCAGAGCACTACTTTGCTGCGAATATACAAACGAATTCAAGGTAACTGCTAAAATCAATCACATCATGCCCACTTTGCCATTTAATTTGTATACACATGCTATGTATTTTAAAGTAAATTACTTTTTCACTCATTTGGTAAGATTAACAAGATTCGACGAAGGTGAAGTCCCCGTATATCATGTCCCAGGAGTACCTTCTATATTTACTCACGTAGGGCGTCCAAGTGGAGAAATGCATGAAATATGGCTCTCAGTGAGAGACTATCAATGCGCACATGCATATGTTTTACGAAATTGTGAATATTTTCAGCCAATTGAGAGGTATATATATAAGTTGGCATCTCTCCCATATTGCGTTTTAATATATATTCCTTGTTTAATTTCTCATATTTATGTTGGTCTTGTGTAGAATGTTCGAGGAATTTATGGGTGAACGAATATGAACTCTCTGCGAAAAAGAACTCTCTGCGAAAAGAGATGACGAATATCATTTAAGGGTGAACGAATATGTATGTCTAAAAATTATTCATAACTATGCATATATTTATACTTATATATATTTACGCTATTTTTTTATATATATGCAGGTTACTTACTGGAACGCCACGAATCCATTTCCTACTTGGGTTCAAGAGATAGTGCATGGGCCTTTGAATAAGATCAAAACATGGCCAATGTATTTTATAAGAGGCTATTTGTTTCATACGCAGACTCACGGCGCTAGACGAAAGACATGTAACTACGGGGTCTGTGTTAAAGGTCAAATTTACACTGATGCATCTGATGAAGCGGATTTCTACGGACCTTAAATGATAGAATAGAACTCGAGTACGAGGGGATGGTCAATTTGAGAATCACACTTTTTAAGTGTAATTGCTATGACCCTGTTATTGGTAGAGGCACTCGGAGGAGCAACGGTGGTGTTGTAGACGTTCTTTCATCGAGAAAATACAATAAATACGAACCATTTATTCTAGGTACGTACTTATTAATGTCGGTATCATATATATATATACTGATGTATAACTTATATATACATTTTTATATTGCAAACAGCCTCGCAAGCGGATCAAGTTTGTTATATTCCGTACCCATACATAAAGAAACCGAAGCAGTTGTGGCTCAATGTCTTAAAAGTGAATCCGAGGGTAAACATTTCAGGGGAATATGAAAAAAAAACCGACTCTTTTGCAAACAGAAAATGATTATGCTGTATTGATGACTACAATTGAAGATCTCGTACTCGATAATTTTGTACAAGGAGACCAAATAAACCTCGATTACGATGTCGGAGATGAAGAACCAGAAGATGAATTTCGTTGTAATTTGTCGTCTTCTGACGAAGAATCAGATGACGAAGAACCGTACTAATTACTATGTTACTTATGTTACAATTTCGGTGTAATTTGTCTTTAACATTATTTGTCGTTTTGAATTACAAAACAAAAAAAAACCTTGTCCTCACCACAATTCAAACCATGGGGGGGGGGGGGGGGGGGGGGGGGGGGATCTGAAACAAGTGTGAGAGATTTACCATTATGCTAGAGTAACTAATTTGTATGTATCACACAAAATAATACTTAACTAGATGATTTTTCATTCAGATAAAAAAAAAACAAAATCTGTCTTCACCATGATTCAAACCGTGGTGGAGACTTATACATTTAGGAGTTTAACCGTTATGCCAAATTAACTAATTGATATCTATCACACATAATAATACTTAACTATATGATTTTCATTCAGATTAAAAAAAACCAAGACCGGTCCTCACCACGATTCAAACCGTGGTGTGGACTGTAATTGTTCTGAGTTTTACCATTATGCCAAAGTAATTACTTGCTATATCTCGCACATAATAATTGTAACATCCCGGTTTCTTGTATATGCGGAGAGGCTTATAAGAATTGATTTGGCTACCTATGTCACCAAAGTGCACTTATCTTTTCGGGAACTTGTCCAGAGAGAACTCCAGAGTTAAGGGTGCTTGAGCTGGAGCAATTTAAGGATGGGTGACCTTCCGGGAAGTGATTCGCGGTATCGTGTGAGTGAGGACAAAACACGGGGAAAGATCACGTGGTGATTGCAGGGTCAGTAAACAAGTATTACAAGCCTCCCGGACTAACGCACCGGCCGTCGGACGAGGGTGGGCCCACGGGCCGGGAGATGTCGTTGGGGCCCACAGGTAGGGGCGGTCGGGGCGTTATAAGTGGTATCAGAGCCGAACCCAAACACGTGTGTGGAGTCAGGTGGGCCCACACCGTCTAGGGTGACGATCCTGGTGCGCAACGAGGACGTTGCGCTCTGTGAGTGGGGGTGATTGTAACATCCCGGTTTCTTGTATATGCGGAGAGGCTTATAAGAATTGATTTGGCTACCTATGTCACCAAAGTGCACTTATCTTTTCGGGAACTTGTCCAGAGAGAACTCCAGAGTTAAGGGTGCTTGAGCTGGAGCAATTTAAGGATGGGTGACCTTCCGGGAAGTGATTCGCGGTATCGTGTGAGTGAGGACAAAACACGGGGAAAGATCACGTGGTGATTGCAGGGTCAGTAAACAAGTATTACAAGCCTCCCGGACTAACGCACCGGCCGTCGGACGAGGGTGGGCCCACGGGCCGGGAGATGTCGTTGGGGCCCACAGGTAGGGGCGGTCGGGGCGTTATAATAATACTCTCGCACATAATAATAATTAACTATACCCAAAAAGATAAAAAAAAAAATAAACCCTAATTCCCTCGCCTTCGTCTCTGATTAATCGAAATCCGCTTTCAATTTCTTCTTCGCCTCTTCGCCTTTCCGGTTCTTCTTCAACCGTCGAATCTCTTCTTCTCCTTTCAATTTTTCGGCGAGTCTTGAGTCACACGATGCCGGCAGATAAGAACGGTAGGGGACGTCGGAAAAAGTTGGTTCCCAACGTTTCCCAACGACTCGGAGCTTCGTCGTGAGAACCGAGCCCTCTACCGCCACAGTACACCTTCACGCCGGCGGCCCATGTTCTTCCGAATCTGTCGTCACCACCTCCGAACCCCGTGCACACTCAACCATCAAGGTCTGCACCAAATGTCCGGGACTTTCCACCGCCTACAGAGCTTTTCCGACAATCCTCTGAACCACCAGCGCAGTCGACTCCAAGATCTGCCAATCCGAGTGTTCCTCTGCAAAACTCCGACGGTCAGAGCAATCAGTCGTCTGAAGCTCATAACTCCAACAACTTACCATTATGCTAGAGTAACTAATGTGTATGTATCACACAAAATAATACTTAACTAGATGATTTTTCATTCAGATAAAAAAAAAACAAAATCTGTCTTCACCATGATTCAAACCGTGGTGGAGACTTATACATTTAGGAGTTTAACCGTTATGCCAAATTAACTAATTGATATCTATCACACATAATAATACTTAACTATATGATTTTCATTCAGATTAAAAAAAACCAAGACCGGTCCTCACCACGATTCAAACCGTGGTGTGGACTGTAATTGTTCTGAGTTTTACCATTATGCCAAAGTAATTACTTGCTATATCTCGCACATAATAATACTCTCGCACATAATAATAATTAACTATACCCAAAAAGATAAAAAAAAAAAATAAACCCTAATTCCCTCGCCTTCGTCTCTGATTAATCGAAATCCGCTTTCAATTTCTTCTTCGCTTCTTCGCCTTTCCGGTTCTTCTTCAACCGTCGAATCTCTTCTTCTCCTTTCAATTTTTCGGCGAGTCTTGAGTTACACGATGCCGGCAGATAAGAACGGTAGGGGACGTCGGAAAAAGTTTGTTCCCAACGTTTCCCAACGACTCGGAGCTTCGTCGTGAGAACCGAGCCCTCTACCGCCACAGTACACCTTCACGCCGGCGGCCCATGTTCTTCCGAATCTGTCGTCACCACCTCCGAACCCCGTGCACACTCAACCATCAAGGTCTGCACCAAATGTCCGGGACTTTCCACCGCCTACAGAGCTTTTCCGACAATCCTCTGAACCACCAGCGCAGTCGACTCCAAGATCTGCCAATCCGAGTGTTCCTCTGCAAAACTCCGACGGTCAGAGCAATCAGTCGTCTGAAGCTCATAACTCCAACAACTTCGAAGTTAATCCCATTGATGACAATGCACATATTGGAGCCGATCTCCAGGAAGAGCAACTTAGGGTGCTTGAGGCGCTGCTAAGGGTGCCTAACCGGCATGAGTATACAACCGTGCTATCTCCGACACGCCCTCAGCCGCGAAACACCACTTGGTAAGTTTCTATCCATTCCTGTCTAAATTCCTGAGTACTTGTTAGTTTGTTAGTTTCCATTCCGAGACATGATTATACAGTTTATGAAATGGATAATACAGTTAGTTAGTTTGTTGATATTGCTTGTGTTTCCTGATATTGCTTGTGTTTGCTTGTGTTTAGAAATTAGTTGTGTTCACATAGATCTCGTTGTTGTTACTTGTTCGCCGAATCATCATTGGAAGCCTATTTTGTCTTATTGTGTAGTGAAGAAAATGTGGCAAATATAAGGAAATGAAATTAATCAGATAGTCAATGTATCTGTTGTGTTTTTGAGATTGGATCCGGCTCTGTGTTTTACAAATTGAGCAGACATTGGTCTTGTAATGATATCATCAGCTTATGTTTGGTGAATATTGATATCATCAGCTTATGTTCTTGTAATGTTTAGAAGTATACGCCTGATCTAGAACAGGGTTGCAAGTGATCTTGTGTCAGAGTCTCAGAGATAGTTTAGGCCATTTCTTTATCTTTGGTGAATATTGATATCATCAGCTTATGTTCTTGTAATGTTTAGAAGTATAAGCCGGAATGTTGATGGTCTCAGTAAGACCGCAAAGCATCTTGAATCAATCTAGATTGGATCCGACTCTGTGTCATAAATCTTTCTGCTCTCTACTTTGGATTATCACTAGTGTTCACAAACAAGTTTGCCATTCATGTCTTCTCTGATATGTGGTTAGTGTTCACAAACAAGTTTGCTAATTCATGTCTTCTCTATCTAGGTTTGGCCGTGACAAGGGAAAGCTGACAAGGAAGATCACCAAGGTGTTCACAAACAAGTTTGATGGTCCATATTACAGTTGGACTGTTGTGCCTCGGGATAGACAGGAAAGGTACTTCGTCGAGTTCGCGGTAAGCATTTCTCTTCTGTCCATGCTATTCTTCATATGTCTTTCTTTCTATTATGTCCACTAACCCGAATCACACTTCTCTTGTAGAAAACGCACACATGGGATCCATTAATCTCAGGGGTTGTACAACAACATTTTGAGAGGATTTGTCAAAGGCGAATGAAAGATATGGTAAGCACCGCAAGGACTTCTCGACAGCGACCACACTGGATTAACCCAACTCTGTGGACAACAATGACAGAGCAATGGGACACTGACGAAGCTAAAGATAGGTCTCAGACCACATCCGCTGCTCGGAAATCTGGCCGTAAAGGCCTTGGTGTGCACAAGCACGTATCAGGCCAAAAGTCATATCAACAAATCCAACATGAAATGGTAAGTGTAAATTCTATATCTAATACTTTGCAACTTTCTATTATGCTTTATATGTTACATTTTCAGGAAGAGGAATTGGGAAGACCGGTTAGTATCGGTGAGGTTTTTGTGAAGACTCACACAAAATCAGATGGGAAATTTGTTGATTTGAAGGCTGAGAGGATCTCTCACACTTATGAGAAGAACTTGCAAGCTAAGATGCAAGAGATCGGGCATGAAACTTCAGACGATACATCGGTACCGCGAGAGCTAACCACAGAGGACTACAACGAAGTCTTTCTTCAGGTAAATACAAAATACATTCATGTTATCTTTCGTTTTCTGTCCTTTGCATTTCATAAATCTGTCATTCCTGTCCTTTGGTTTTTCTGTCCTTTGCATTTCATAAATCTGTCATTCCTGTCCTTTGGTTTTTCTGTCCTTTGCATTTCATAAATCTGTCATTTGCATTACTGTCCTTTGCATTTCATAAATATGTCATTTGCATTTCATAAATCTGTCATTTGCATTTCATAAATCAATGTTTTATTGATGCAGTCAACTTTCACGGATGAAAGAGGCAAACCATATGGAATAGGAAGCCTCGCAGAATCTCATGTTGGTGGAAAACGCAAGTTCGAGGAAAGCTCATCATCGTTTCATGCCTTGCAAGGTAAGTTGGAAGAAGCTCAACGCCAAATAGAAGAACAAGCTGCTTCTAACGCTCGGCGTGACGCTGACAACCAAAGCAAGCTTACCCAACTTGCAGCTGAGCACAAAGACAAGTTCGAGCATTATTCACTAGTGAAAAGGTATCTTTGTGAAACCGATCCAATTTTTTTGGACTTCATGGCTTCTCATTCTGGTCCGCAGCATGATTCTACACCCTAGTCTATCATTTATTTCATGTTTTTGAACTATAGAACATTAAGTTTTCTTTGTATTCGGTTTGTACTTGATATGTTAAAATAATGTATGATGATTTCTTTGTATTAATGTTTCTTTCATTTTAATATGTGTAGTCTTCTTATTAGTTTGCATATGATTTCCAGATTGCTAGGTAATACAAATATGGTACAGTATTACCATTTTGAATATCGTCAATAAAATCAGTCGCTACGTAGTCGCAAATCAGTCGCTACGTAGTCGCAAATCAGTCGCAAAACAGTCGTAAAAGGTGACCAAATCACTATTCGGATGAACATATTAGTCGCAAATCAGTCGCTACTATAGACGCATAGTAGTCGGGAAGTAGTCGGAAAATTTCACAACACTTTAACGAATACAGCAAAATAACTTCCACACGACACAATATATAGTCGCATGTTGGTCGTTAATTTAGTCGGTACATGGTCGCATATATTTACGACTGATTTGCGACTAGTATGCGACTGAATTATGTAATCGCACCATCGTCGCAAATCAGTCGTAAAATTACGACTGATGTGCGACTACGTGTTTTTATGACTAAACCTTTCCGACTATGTCACTTAGTCGTAATGCAGTCGTAAAAACCCCTTTTCGCGACTATATTACGACTGTTTATGTAGTCGCAAAAACCCTGTTTTCTTGTAGTGATCTCATAGCAGAGCAACAAACCCCCAAGCCCATAAGATCTCGCCTTGGAACAATCGAAATCGCCAACGACGAAGCAATCCGAGACGAAGGAAGCAACGCCTCAGGACGTATCGTGGGTGACGAGCCCACCTCGGTAACAGAAAAGGAAAAATCCGTAATAGACGTCCCTTGCTCTAGCCGGCTGAGCTTCGACCCGGCCATCCTGCACTTCACGTCTACGATGACCTCGGCAAGAAGGATCCCACCATCGTACCCATTTGGATGGGTGACACCAGCGGTAGCAAGACCGCTCTCATCCGACCCACCTCGATCGAATCACAAAATTAGGAAACACCCGCAGCCGTAGGAACTCGGCTCGGAGCAAAGATCAAAACTACCAGTAACAGGGCAACCCAAACCACAAGAACCAACACCTCTTGTGGGATCGTGAGTGGCGAACTCACCTCGGCATCGGAAGGACTAAATGCCGCCCAAGTCGGCTCAGCAACGAGCTGACATAAGAAGAGTAAAATCTCCTCCGGATAGAGCAAATGCAACGTGTCGACGAGCTGAGAAGGATGACTGATGGTAGACCTTTTGGAGTCTTAATCAATTACTCAAGTCTACTCATATCATTGTAGTACAAGAGGATCAATCAAAGGAGGCACAAAGAACAACACACTAGGAATGCAAGAAATGACTTAAGCTAGAACAAATGTTTTGGTTTTTATGTTTTTGAATTAAGAAAGTAAAATGCAAAAAAAGAAAACAAAAGATATAAGTGTTGGATCATGGATTAGACTATCAAAGAAATGATTACCAATCAAATAATGATGACAAAGATTGCATTAAACACTATCCTAGAACATGGGATTCATAAATATGACTAGCCCATTCTCATGGCACTAATCACTTCACTAATCACCTAATTGACATAAAATCTCGTTTGCAATTAGATAATCAATGAGCATTAATAAATAATCTCAAATAGTTCATTAATCACCCTATACATCAACTCTCATTTGCAAGGATGTGAAAATCTCACAAAAAGCTTGGTTCAAGCATTTCATCGAACACCTCTCGGGCGTGAAATGCCTTAGTTCTAGATTTGATCTCTTAATCTAAATCTAGCATTAAGAGCTAAACTATGTGAAGGATCTAACAAGGATCAACTTAAATCATCATCATCTAACCATCAAGACAATTGACTAACGATGCTAATGCACATAATCTATACTATTCTTTAGGTTAAGATCACTAATTATGACTAATCCTCTCCCAAGGCACTAATCACTTTGCTAATCACTAAATCAAGATCAAATTCTCATTTGTGATAAAATGATTAACAAGCATTAAGATCAACATTCAAATCAACCAATAAACACGTTAAGCGATATATTAAACTAATATGCTTTTACTGTTCATTTGCGGCTACTGTTCACACTTGCCTACTACATCAATTCTCTAGAATCACTTTCCAACTCTCTAGAGTTGAGCCTCTCGGATGAACAATACTTCTCTGAACAGGACTTGATCAATACTACCCCTCAAGCTTAGCCGTAGAGACACCAAATGTTAAGCTTGGGAACCCGAGGATCATCATCTCATTAAAAACCATAACATAGATACCACTTGGGAGAAAACTATATTAAGGGAAAACGAGTATGATGTCCACGGATTAGAGGTCATGGGATCAAGGGCGTGAAAGGTCTACAAGTCCAAGTTTTCTATGGATATGATTGCAAACTTTGAGACTTGCAGCCTTGGTGAAGATGTCCGCCAATTGATCTTCACTCTGAGTGTAGCATGGAAGGATTACGCCTTCTTCAATCTTCTCACGGACTTTGTGGCAATCTACCTCGATGTGCTTGGTCCTTTCATGGAACACCGAGTTGGTTGCAATGTGAATGGAATCTTGGTTATCATAATGCATGGTGATGGGGCTTGAAGACTCAATGCCAAGGTCTTTGAGGAGAGCTTTGAGCCACATGAGCTCATTTGTGAGCTTCCTCATTGCACGGTACTCTGCTTGATGGATTGAATACCTTCCTTGTTGGTCACGGATATGATAAGATCATCAACGTAAATGAGAACAACAACAATACCTTGAGAGCTTTGTAGTGTGAACAAGGTGTGATCGGCCTCGGATTTCTTGAAACCTCGCTCTTTAAGTGTTGAGCTTAATTTGTGGTACCATGCTCTTGGTGATTGGTTCAAGCCATAAATGGCTTTCTTAAGCCTCAAAACCTTCCTGGGACCAATGGTGTCTTCAAGGCCGGGTGGTGGAGTCATGTAGACTTCTTCCTCAAGCTCACCTTGGAGGAAAGCATTCTTGACGTCCATATGCCATAACTCCCAAGAAATATTATTAGCCAACGAGAGCACAACTCTTACCGTGTGGAGTTTGGCCACGGGAGCAAAGGTATCCGTGTAGTCATCTCCATAAGTTTGAGTGAAGCAGCGTGCCACTAAGCGAGCCTTGTATCGTTCAATGTCTCCATTGCTCCTATATTTGATGGTGAATACCCACTTAGAGCTAACCACTTTCTTTCCAGAAGGAAGATCCGCTTCATCCCAAGTGTGATTCCGTTCCATAGCACCTACTTCTTTCCCATCGCATTACTTTATTCTTCTCTTTCCTTGGCCTCCTCATAGCTTGTAGGTATCTTGTCTACTTTAATTTTCACAAGAAAAGCTTGATGATCAGTTGGCAAAAGGCCAAGAGAACAAACCGATTGGATGGGGTGAGCTACGGCTTGGTTGTTGTAGTAGACCCGGTTGTTGGTCCACTTGAATGGCATTCAGATCCTAGTGATGCGTCTAAGTGGCCTTGGAGTAGAGTCTTCTTCGTCCTCTTCATAAGGTATAAACTCCTCTTCTTCTGTATCCACGTCGTCCAAGTCTTGGTCTTGGTCTTGGTCTTGGTCGTTGGACGGTTTCGAGTTGCTCGAGTCTTGGTCACGACCTTGGAATAATTATGAGGGTTGATTTTGAGCTTGGTTTTATTGATTAGCTCCCAATTGTTCATTCAGATCCTCATAACTACTTGGTGTGCTTTCCCACTCCCTAGTTGTCCCGTCCGTGTTTGCTTGTTCTTGAGGAGCTTGATTAGGAGAAATTTCAAGCTTGTGGCTCGGTCAGAAGTAGAGTGAGATAAATCTTATAAGCTATCCCAATCTTTCTTCTCATAGTAGCCTCGTCCTTCAAGAAACTTCACATCCCAAGACACATAGGTTCGATTGTTGGAGGGATCGTAGCACTTGTACCCCTTTAGGGTTGTTGAATATCCAAGGAATATACACTTGATGCTCTTTGCATCTAACTTTTTCCTTTGTTCACCTGGTACTAAGACAAAACAAACACACCCAAATACTCTTAAGTGATCAATAGATGATTTTGCTTTGTTAAGTACCTCGAATGTGATGATTCTTTTAAGACTTTGGTTGGAGTTCGACTGATGAGATATCATGCCGCCATAACCCCATCACCCCAAAAACGTTTTAGTACATTGGTTTGAAACATCATCGACCATGCAACCTCCATGAGATGTCGACTCTTCCTTTCCACCACTCCATTTTGTTGTGGTATGTAAAGACAACTCGTTTGGTACATTATGTCGTGCCTAGCTAGGTGTTCTTTGAATTTATGGCTTATGTATTCTTCTCCATTATCTGTCCTTAACACCTTCATCTTAGCATTGAATTAATTAGTGACATAGTTTTGGAAGTTAAGAAATGCATCAAACACACAATCCTTTGATGGAAGCAATGTAATCCAAGTATATTTTGATTTTTCATCTATCAAAGTTACAAAATACTTGTTGTTATCTCTAGAAACGCATGGTGATTTCCAAACATCCAAGTGAACTAAGTCAAAACAATTTTCATAAATGGTAGAGGACTTTGGAAATACGGTTTTGCAATGTTTACCAAGTATACAAGCCTCACAACTAAGATGATCAAATGCAACATTATGTATCATCAATTCAAGGGCACGAGAATGAGGATGACCTAATCTAGCATGTCAAATAGCATTAAACGCAACATCCACACATGAATTAAACGAAAACGATTTAGAAGTGCTTGGTGAGGTATCCTCAAGAATGTAGAGATCATCTTTAGTTCCTCCTTCCCCAAGTACTTTTTCTGACTCAATATCCTGAAAATGAACATCATTAGGTACAAATATAGCATAACAATTTAGATCCTTAGTTGCCCCTTTAACCTATAGAATGTTCGAGGTGAATTTAGGAATGAAAAATGCTTTAGAATCCTTGTTAAATAACCTTAAATTGCCAATTTCTTTCACATGGACCTTATCACCATTTGCTATGGTAACATTACCAATAGCCGGTTCTATGTTCTTAAGAAGATTCGGATTACTAATCATATGGTGATACGCACCTGAATCTACAACTAGAGAGCTACTATGTTTATGAGCAAAGAAGGTTTTATCGGACTCTTTTAGGGAGGCAATGGATTGTATGAGAGCCTCCAATTCTGATTTCCTTACAATATCATTATGAAAAGATACAACCATGGCTACTTCTCGCTTGGGTGAGCTGGCTTGTCCTTGTTCACTCGCGAATTCATAGGAGATGTTAGCCTTGGGATTCTTGTTGAATTTGCTCAGCTTGAGATGAGGGTGGATGATCCAACACTTGTCCTTGGTGTTACCTTTCCTCTTGCAATGATCACACACCCAAAAGTTCTTCTCCTCGTGCTTGTACACCCCTTTGTTAGCCGTGAGAAGTTCTCCTTTTCCACCAAAGAGACCGAGAGAGCCTTGTTCCCTTTGGACTTGAAAACACACCTCATCAAGACTAGGCAGCTTGTCCGCCCTTAGGAGGTGCTTTATAATGTCATTGAACGCCAGATTCAAGGTGAAAAAAGACAAAACACCTTCTCTTGCTCACGCCGTTCATTGAGAGAAACCGGATCTACGGTGCTCGGTCTCAACATCTCAAGCTCAGCCCACAAAGACATAGACTTTCCAAAATGCTTGGTGAACTCCATATCTTCTTAACTGAGATAGTTCGCCTTCTTTACTTTGAACACTCTAGTCAAGTTTGAAACGTTCCCATAAATATTCTTGAGAGTTTCCCACAATTCTTTTGCGGTTTCACAATAAGAGTATGCTTCAAGGAGGGATGTTTCAAGGGAGTTTTGAATGATGCCAAGGACGGTTTGATCTTCTTGAAACCACTTGTCTTCTTCAGCAAGGGCGACCTCCTGTCCATCTTCCTCAGTAGCTTCCTTTGGAGTTTGAGACTTCAAGACATGGCTCCACAGTCTGCGGCCACACAACGCGGTTTTTGTGGTTCTCGACCACAACAAGTAGTTTTCTCCCTTGAGAACGACTGAAATCACCACAGGTTTTGAGTTTTCCATGGTGAAGCAACAAAAGACCGTTGGACAAAGAAGATGAGCAAGTGAGAATAAAAGAATAAACAAAAATTTCGAAGAAAGAAAGAGATTAGGAGTATATGAACGAGGATCTATGCTCTGATACCATGTTAGAATTTGTAGAGATTAGAATTATAGATTTAAATTTCAAACTAGATCTAGGAAGAACATGAGAGAGAAAGAGAGATAGAATAAACTTATCACTTGTTGTATTTTTTTACAACCACATACAACAATATAAAGGAAAAAAACTTACAAGGAAAGCTAATCCCAAAATATCTAGATTAAACTATATTAAACTAATATGTTTTTACTGTGCATATGCTGCTACTGTTCACACTTGCCTACACCATCAACTCTCTAGATTCACTTTCCAACTCTCTAGAGTTGAGTCTCTCGGATAAACAGTGCTTCTCTGAACAGGACTTGATCACACCAAGCTTAATTATCAAGTGATTTCAAGGCCTACGGCATAAAATGGATGGTGGGACGATGGTGATGATGGAAATGGATATTTTTGTCGTTGAATCCACAACAACACACAAACTAGACTGTTTCAATCTCATAGACAACCTAGTAACGCAATCATAAAAGACAATGAAATCTCACCAAAGGGTTGAAATGACAAGAAAACAAAAATAATCTCTAATCCAAGATAATTCCAAACAGGGAGCCAAATGACTTTTATATTTCTTTCATCTTCAATTCTGAAAATTATAATGAGAGTGGAGACTCTTTTATAGAGTTACAAAAACAAAAAAAATTATATAAATGCTAAATAAATCAAATCGTCTAGAAATTAATTAAAAAAATCATAAAATGGATAATCTTGACATATTTTTAGCTATTTGATTTTTTCCTTTATATTGTTTCTTTGTATCTAGAAAACTTTTTGATATATCCATGATATGATTGTGGTCTAGAAAGCTTTTTGATTTTTTGACAATTTGGCCTTGATTGACATGAATCGTTTGTTGACGGGCCAATGATGCGAACTGCGTTTTCAAGACTGCATCAATAGGCTTGGCCAAATCCGGTGTGTACATATATCATGATGTCGATGTCTTTAATGAGACTTGAGGCTGTGCTAAGAAAAAATTGTAATTTCTATTTCCAAGTTAATGGCTTTACCAAAGCCATTGTGTACTCCGTGTGTTGTCATGAGATGTTTCCCAGGGATAGAATCAAATTTTCTATGTACGGATTGTCAATTGTGCAACAAAGAAAGTCCACTAATGTCTTGTATCTCTATCGCCTAGAGGAAAGTGTGTTGGCATGATTCCAATTGATTCAGGGCTCTATATATATATGATTATATCACCCTAAGAATATATGGATATCATACCATCATAACCCGTATTCGCAAGGGCCAGTCTAAAGTTGTGCGAAACCACAACAGCATTGAGACCATCACGAATTTTGCAGTTCTCCATATCTTAGAAGACGGCAGTCTTTGCCCTCACGTATCTCCCCTCACTATCAGTATCCTTATCCTCTTTACTAAACTTTCATCTTTCTCTTTGGTCCCTAGGGTTTTCTCCAACTGGTTGGCTTGTCCAAATCCATACTGATCTTCCATTGGAAAGTTGCTTTACTGATTGGTTTTGAGGCTATGCTACGAGAATATTGTAGCACTTAATCGATCTCAAGACAAGATAAAATTTTCTTGGTAACGTCTTGTGCCAATTGCCGAGCAAAGAAAGTCTACTAAAATCTTGTTATGGCTCTCATCTTTCTCTCATGCGCGACAGTGATTCATACGTTGGTAAAAATCAAACTTGGTCTGATACATATCTCACCATAGTCGGTGATTGAGCATTACCATAATAACCCTTATTGGAAAGGGTCGTTCTAATTTTCTGGGAAACATCAACAGTTTCGTGACCAACAAGAATCTTGCAATCCTCCATTTCCCAGAAGACAAACTGTCTTAGCCGCGGAGAACAAAGAAATTGTTTTGATGGATTGTTCGAGAAAATTAGAGACTGGTTTTGTGGAAAAGTTAAGTAAGGGTTAGGTTTCATCTCGTGGCTGCGTATTTTGGTATAATAAAAAAAACAAGACTATTTATTGAATAGTGGAGAATTATTAATTTAAAAATATGTGCTAATTCCCTTTAACTAAAACCAAAATTATAAGACAGTGACCTTGATAAAGTATGAACAAATCAAACTTATAAGATTACAAAAATTAATTAACAACTAATAAAAGAAATTATATATAAAAACATCTTTTGAAATAAAGAAGAAAACACAAATTATCAAACACTTCATTTAGAAAAGTATCATTTGACTAATGATTTTCTTGTAACACTTTGAGCACAAACATCAGCGCGATGATGGTGAAGTAGGACATGTGACCACTGGTAGCAAGATTTAGGGTTGAGGGTTAGCTTTCTACTTTCTAATGTTATTGATTTATTTTCCACATTTCTTTTTTTTTTTAAATTGTAAAAACTAATTTTTTCGTGCGAATACACTATCCAATTATCAAAAATTCAAAATAAGACAACTGACTTAAAAGGATAAACCCATAAAGTATTACAACATTAAACTAAAAAAAAAACAAAAAAAAACCAGAAGACATTCATAGCAAAAAAATAATAATAGAAGACATCATCAAATACTTCGCATGAAAACAATTCTCTTGGACTAAAGATTATCGGTGATGTTAGGAGCACAATCCTCAGCGACAACGACGGTGACGGAGGACACGAGGCTGGCGGTTGATGGTTTGTGGTGGCTGCCGTCTTTGGAAGGAATGTCCCCATGTTCTCCAGTATCACCCATATGCTCCTTCGACATATCCATGAAGGATTGTTTTTCATTTGGACTCACATTCGTTTCCGAATTCAGATAAAAACTTTTGAAATCCGAAATCATATTCTGATTCGAATTCAGATTATACTTCATATTAAAATCATGAAGCATTTGTGGGAGCTTATCATAGATATCATAAAGAGTCTGATAATTGAACTGAACAGGTTCTTTTTTTCTTCGAATTTTGATTAAACTCAATATTATAAGCATGAAGTTTCTGTGGAATCTCAGCATAATATTCGTTAAGACTGAGATATTCCTTATGATAAAAAAACCTGAATGGAGTAACATCTGCATCCACAACAACAGGAGGCTCATCCTTCTCCTTAAGGTTCTCCTCACACAGTTTTTTCACAGGACGAGGAGGTAAAGAAGAAGAAGACTCATCCTTCTCCTTAAGGTTCTCCTCCCACAGATTCTACAATTTTGATTCACACTGATGCGTACACCTCTCGTGATTCACCATCTTCTTCGTTTGGTTTCTCAGCTTTTGTTATGTGGGGTTTTTAGTGTGTGTTTTATTTAATTTGATAGCATGAGGATTGTTTATATAGTAAAGAATATGCCTTTGACTCGTTAGATTTCTTAATACTTTGCTGGAATCATTAACTTTAAATTATTATAGCCATTCAGTTATAGTAAATATTTTCTTAGTTGACTAGGGAAAATTATATACATCCTTATGTATGTGTGTATCTGGTGCATATAGATAGGGTTATGACTTGAGAAAAAAAAACATAGGTTTATGGCTTAAATTTATAGTATAAACAAAATATTTTTTTTTTTTTGTCAACAGCCTAAATACCTAGAACAATTCGGAAATCCAAATCGGTGGTACTGAGTTTACATAGTCAATATCCACTAGGTAGACGCGAGCACTTTTTGCTAACTTGTCTGCCATTGTGTTGTTCGCGCGTGGGATGAGTGAGATTGAGAAGAAAGAAAACGCCTCCTTACTTTTCACGAATTTCTCCAGGTGTAATGCAAAAATCGGCCAATCCTCGGGTGTAAACACGATCTTCACCAACTCGGAGCAGTCTGTTGCAAAAGTTATTTCCGTCTTCTGGTTTGCTAGCAAACAATGAATGACCCAGATGAGTGCTTCCAATTTTGCGTGTAGGGGGGATATGCTTCTTCGCAGATTCCTCGCTCCCATTATAGTTTCTTCGACTCCTTCCTGATAACAATACCAACCTATTCCAGAAAAAACTATCGGTCTCCTTCCAAGATCCATCAACATTATACCGCCAACCGTCATATATCGGAATTACCAAAGAAGGGGTAAAGTTTTGAATTATCACATCTGGGTCACTGTTTTGTGCCGCCTCCCAGGACATGGCCTCTGTTTCCGCCTGCTGCAGTATGACTTGTGGACATCTATCCCATTCGAAAAACCCTTATCATTTCTCCTTTTACAAATATACCACGCAATCCATGGAAAACTATTATCCGAATTATTTGGAGTAAGCCGCCAAAAAAGATGATCAAGATTAGCAAAGACCGATGACATTGGGAAAACACCCGGAGGTGTTGGAATCTTTGAAAGTGCCCATGTTTGTAATGCCGGAGAACATTCGGAAAGGACATGATTGATAGTTTCATTTTTCGATTCACATCTTGCACACCGCGTATCACAGTTAATTCTTCTAATTCGGAAATTAGATGAGACCGCGAGACAGCCTGATATAGCTTGCCAAATAAAGTGTCTTAATTTTGGGGAGCATTTTAACTTCCAGGTATATGTTTGTAATTTCGTCACATCCGGACCAAAAGAGTTTGTGATATCGATATTTGGTTATGATTGTTCAATTTGATAGTATATTAGCCTTAGTTTTTCTATTCAGTAATAGTCATTTTCAAGCTTTCTTCATAAATTTTGAAATTTAGTAATATTATATATGTTTTTTTGTTCAAAATAGTAATATATCATAAACGTAAAATAAAATTTTTTGGATATAATAATGTCAGTCAAGTTTGTTATATATAGCAAGATTATTTTGTGGAAAAACATACTATGGATTTCACGGAATTCTTCAAAGGCGCAAAAGTTTAGGAAAAAATGGGTTGCAAAATCATCTAATGACATATCATTTTAAAACAAATTACATTAACAATTATAATATATACATCTATTTATGTATAAAATTTGATTTTACTTGAAATCTTCATGATAAATGGAATTGTTTTTGTTTGAATCATTATCATAATAAAATCATATATTTAATTGTAAAATAACTGTTGAAAAAAGAAAAAAAAATACAGATATACGACATAAAATCTGACATGTTCGGAAAGTATTTTTTTTTTTGTTTTTGTTGCAAACTGAATTCACTGTATGATGGTATAATATGGGTAAATTAACGGTTTAATGCATGAATATGACTTTTCCTTTTGTACCTTTTTCATATACATTAACATGATTATTTTGTGTTATAAAAAGTTTAATGCATGTTCGACCAAAAAAAAAAAATTTAAGTTTAATGGATGTTACATGCATGTTTATAGGTATAGCAATTTTAAATATAATTTGTAAACCCATACATATATTATACCTTTTGGGGCATTTTTTCATTTTTGAAAATACCTTTTGGATCTTTAAGACAAAATAACTTTAAATTACAGCCATTGAATTATTCTGATCTCTTCTTAATTAACTAAACCAATTATATACATCCTTATATATGTGTGTAGCTAGTACATTTAGAGAGGGTTGTTATAACACTTGATAAGAAAAACATAGGTTTATGGCTTAAATTTACATTTTTAAAAAACTTCTTCTCACTAAAACGTTTTCTTTTCGACTCTCACGAAAACTAATTTGTACTAGGACAATATATATATATATATATATATATATATATATATATATATTTCTTCATAAATTATGAATTTTTTGTAATAATTTTGTATTTTTTTCATTTGAATAGACTAATATATCGTTAATATAAACCTTGTTATATATATAAAAATAGAATATTTCATCAAAGAACAAGGGTTTCTTGCAAAAATAAACTACAATTTGAGGTCAACGATGAAAAATAGATTATTTCATCAAAGAACAAGGGTTTTTTGCAAAAATAACCTACGATTTGAAGTCAAAGATGAAAGTGACCTATTTTTCCCCTCCTCCAAAAATACCACTTTCTCTCCATTATATCATTCACAATATATTCACGAAAATATCATTATGTGTTTTGTTCTATTTTTAAAATAGCAAAAAGACACCAATCCATAAGATATCACATATTTACGTAAATGTCATATTCTTTAATGTTTCCAACCACCATTACCAATAATTTTGGAGCTCTTAATGCTTCCTTAACCAATCTTGGAGCTCTAAATGCTCAATATTTGAGCTCATAACCTCATAATATTCTATTTACTCTCCAATTTTATCAAAAAAAAACTCTCTAATTTACGCTTTCAAAATTGCAAATTCGTTGATCTTATGATTTTCAGTAATTCTTGCAAAAAAAAAACGATTGGACTTCTTTGGTATTGGTGAAATTCGAAGTTATGGACGCTTGACGAAGCTAAAAAGGAGCACAAACCGGATCTAGGTAATCATCCAGTTGATTTTCATTAATTTTCAGATTTGCTTTGTGATAACATACTTCGTTTGAAATATGCTCTTTCTCGAAGACTTCATCTGAAGTCTTCTAGTCAATGCAAATGTTAGTTTTGCAATTGACCATTTTTTTATTTTTTCGGCAAAAACTTCATATGCAGTCTACGGATTCTCCTTAGAAAAAAAATATATATATCATGTAGACTTCATGCAAAGTCTGCGTGAAAGCGAGATTAGTTTTGCATTTGACCAAAACTTTGACCTTTTTTAGAGCTAGTAATATCAGACTTCAGGTGAAGTCTCCTTTGTAAAGTGAGAGGTCAGTTTTGCTTTTCACCAAAACTTTGACTTTTTAGAGTAGAATTAAAACAAAGTCTTTTCTAAATAGATATGTTAGTTTTGCGTTTGACCATATATTCAAACATTGACCAACAAAATTATTTAATTAGCAGACTTCGCGTGAAGTCTGATGTATTTTGAAAAAGTCAGCAAACTTCATGCAATGTCTGCAATTTATTTAATTTGCGATTTTGGTCAAACACAAAACTAACCTAGAGTATACTTCGAGTGAAGTTTGCACGTTTCAGACTTCATGTAAGGTCTACTTTACGTAAGTCAAACTTGGTCAATTGCAAAACTAACCTCTCGGATTTCAGAGTAGATTTTAACTGAAGTCTGCTGAAGTTTTGAAATTCCGCAGACTTCACATGAAGTTTGCCAAAAAGTTAAATTCTTGTCAATTGCAAAACTATAACATTTTTATTCCGCAGACATCATATGAAGTATACTCTGCTCTTCTAAAGTTAAACTTTTGATCAAATGCAAAAATATACCCCTAATTTACGACGGATACTTCACGTGAAGTCTGATTAATTATGCAGATTAAATGCGAAGCCTGTAATATTTCCTTTGTTAATTTGCAATTGCAAAAGTAACTTAAAATACAAACTTTGGTGTGAAGTTTGTGTGGTTAATTTTGTTAAAAATACATTTATAGCATATTTATAATGTTTCTTTTTTTTATAGATTTTCTGGTTCTCACATGTGTGTTAGTTATTATTTTTGCTTCTCTATAAGTTTGACGTGTTTATGTGTTATAATTATAGGAGACTCAATCTTCTTATTTGATTAGGCTTTTAGCACGCTTCTGCTGACTTTTTTTTTTTTGATAAAGCACGCTTCTGCACACTTCCGGTGAAGTCTGCATCATAATTACGGAGCAAACTTCACCGAAGACTAAGTATTTATTTTTTTCTGACTTGCATGTTGTTTAGTCATTAAACATGGGATTTGCAAAATTTTAGATGATATTGTAAGAAATATAAACCGATCGAAAGTTATAATAGTTTTGTCCTTGCCTTAGCTCAATAACCATTGAGTTTCCTTCTTTTCGAAAGTTCCACTATGAGTTTTTCACAAAGGAGAATTCAATGCTTATCACGCAATGGTATGAAGTTTTCTAGACAATACTATATGACCAATAAGATAATGCATGAGCTTCGATGGGTGAAAATAAAATTCAACATAGCAAATGATCTATTCCAACAAGTTAAAAGAGTTGTCTTCATTGAAAGTGCCAAAACGATCTGGAATAAAGGAAAATCTTTTATTAAGTTGAATCAATATATTACAAAATTCAGAAGTATTGGCATCTCACGAGGGACTTAAGAAAAACACAAAAGACGACCCACACAACAGAACCCAACAATTACAAATCTTGGAACGTTTGGTTTAAGATTTATATATTGCAGTAAAAATTAACTTTACAAAGGAACGTTTTGTGATGAGAACCGGTTACAAAATAAATGAGATGTTAAAATCATGAGGATAGAGAAAATGACGATTGAATGAGTGGAGGCTGAAATCTATAGATTTCTTGTTTATGCATCTCTTTTGCCCTTTCATAAGATTCTTCTAGAGTTTGCTTGATTGCAAAGTACATAGATCAGGATGTAGCTGTCCATGATGAGTCTTGCTGTTGTGCTAAGAAACAATTGTAATTCCTATTTCTCAAAACGCTAAGAGACAATTGTAATTTCTACTTCCAGGTTATAGGCTTGACCAAAGCTTTTGTGTACTCCGTGTGTTGTCCTGAGATGTTTCCTAGGGTTAGCATCAAATTTGCTGTGTACGGATTGTTAATTGCGTAACAAAGAAAGTCCACTAATGTCTCGTATCTTTATCTTATGCGGGTGAGTGTTTTGGCACGATTCCAGCTGATTCAAGGCTCTATATATGATTATATCACATAAATATAGATGGATATTGTACCATCATAAACATATTCACAAGGGCCAATCTGAAGTTGTGCGAAACCACAAAAAAATTGAGACCATAAGAGATTTCGCAGTATCCCAGAAGACGGCAGTCTTTTCTCTTACGTATCGTCCCTCACTATCAGTATCCTTATCTTGTTTACTATATTGTCATCGTCCTCTTTATTCCATAGGGTTTTCTGCAACTGGTTGGCTAGTCCAAAGCCATATTGATCTTCCATTGCGAAGTTGCTTTACTGATGGGTTTTGAGACTGTGCTAAGAGTAAATTGTAACACTTCATCGATCTCAAATAACTAGCCCTGAGTTTTTTGAGATGTCTCCCAAGATTAGCATAAAATTTTCTTGGTAATGTCTTGTGCCAATTGTCGAGCAAAGAAAGTATACTAAAATCTTGTTATGGCTCTCATCTTTCTCCTGCACGACAGTGATTACGACGTTGATAAAAATCAGATTTGTTATGATATATATCTCACCATAGTCGGTGATTGAGCATTACCATAATAACCTTTATTGGAAAGGATCCTTCTAATGTTATGCGAAACATCAAAAATATTGAGACCAACAAGGATCTTGCAATCCTCGATGTCCGAGAAGACTAATTGTCTTAGCCGCGGAGAACAAATGAATTGTTTTGACGGATTGTTCGAGAAAATTAGATTTGTTTGGTAAAAAAAGTAAATTAAGGGTTAGGTTTCATCTTGTGGCTGTGTTTTTTAGTATAATAAAAGAAACAAGACTATTTATTAAGGGTTTATTAAATAGTGGAGAATTATACACCCAAATTAATTTATAAAGATGGGCTAAATTTGTCTCATTGCCCATTAACTAAAAGCAAAATTATAAGACAATGATCTTGATTAAGTATGAGCAAATCAAACTTATAAGATTACAAAAATTAATTAACAATTTAAAAAGAGATTATATATAAAAAATATCTTTTGAGATAAAGAAGAAACACAAATTATCAAACACTTCATCTCGAAAAATATCCTTTGACTAATGATTTTTTTGTAACAATAAAAGCACAAACACAACAGGGATGATGGTGAAAGAGTACATGTGACAGATGGTAACAAGATTTAGGGTTGAGGGTTAGCTTTCTACTTTCTAGTGTTATTGATTTATTTTCCACATTTATTATCTTTTTAAAATTGTAAAAACTATTTTTAAATGATTACAATTGTAAAAACTAATTTTTTGTGCAAATACATTACCTAATTATCAAAAATTCAAAATAACATAACTGAATTCAAAGGCAAAACCCATTAAGTTTTACAACATTTATCTTAAACAAAAAAAAGACATCACCAAACACTTCGCACGAAAAAAATTCCCTTCCACTAAAGATTATCGGTGATGTTAAGAGCACAATCATCAGCGACAGTGACGGTGACGGAGGACACGAGGCTGGCGATTGATGGTTGGTGGTGGCTGCCGTTCTTGGAAGGAATGTCCCCATGTTCTCCAGTATCACCCATATGCTCCTTCGACATATCCATGAAGGATTGTTTTTCATTTGGACTCACATTCGTTTCCGAATTCTTATCAAGATTGTCGAAATCCGAAATCATATTCTGATTCGAATTCAGATTATACTTCATATTAAAATCATGAAGTTTTTGTGGGATCTGATCATAAAAATCATAAAGAGCCTGGTAATTGAACTGAACAGGTTCTTTCTTATTCGAAGTTTGATTAAACCTCATATTAAAAGCATGGATTTTCTGTGGAATGTCAGCAAAATAATCGTAAAGACTTTGATGATCAAAAGACCTGATTGGAGTAACATCTGCATCCACAACAATATGAGGATTAGGTAAAGAAGAAGAAGACTCATCTCTCTCCTTAAGGTTCTCCTCACACATATTCTGCGATTTGTCTGCTTTCTCAGCTTTTGTTATGTGCTTTTTTTTTTTTGAGTGTGTGTTTTATTTCATTTGTGAGAATGAGGATTGTTTATATAGTAAAGAAAATGTGCCTTTACGCGTTAGATTTCTTAATACTTTGCTGGAATCATTAACTTTAAATTATAGCCATTCAGTTATAGTAATTTTTTTTTAATTGACTAGGCCAAATTATATACATCCGTATGTATCTGGTGCATTTAGATAGGGTTATGACTTGAGAAGAAAAACATAGGTTTATGGATTAAATTTATAATCTTAAAAAAAATTATTCTTACTAAGCCTAATTTATCTTAGTATATTAGGCTTAGTTTTCTATTACGTAAAAAATTATAAATATTATAAATATTAAGTAATATTATATATGTTTTTATTTCTTTCGAATAGTAATATATCATTAACGTAAAATATGGAATTGTGGATGTAAAAAGGTCTGGTCAACTTTGTTATATATAGCAAGATTATTTTGTGGAAAAACATACCGTGGATGTCACGGAATTCTTCTAAGGCGCGAATATTTTTTTGAATTCATCTATTTTTTTTTTATATACTAAAAAAAAATCTATAAAAATAGGTTGCAAAACCATCTAATGACATATCATTTTAAAAAAATACATTAACAATATAAGATATACATCTATTTATGTATAAATTTTGATTTTACTGGAAATCATGATAAATGGAAAAAAATATTTTTTGAATCATTTTTATAATAAAATCATATATTTAATCATAAACTAACTTTTGAAAATAAACAAAATAGAGATATACGATATAAAATCTGGCATGTTCGGAAAGTAATTTTTTTTTTTGTTGTCAACTGAATTCAGTGTATGATGGTATAATATGGGTATAATATTAACGGTTTAATGCTTGAATATGACTTTTCCTTTCTTTTGTTTCCTTTTGTACCTTTTTCATATACATTAACCAGATTATTTTGTGTTATAAAAAGTTTAATGCATGTTACATACATGTTTATACGCATAGTACTTTTAAATATAATTTATAAACCCATACATATATTATACCTTTTGCGGAATTTATTCATTTTTGAAAATACATTTTGGATCTTTAAGACCATATAACTTTAAACTACATCCATTGAATTATTTAGATCTCTTCTTAATTAACTTTTTTTTTTCGACAAACAATATTATTAATATCAAAATAGGGTTACAAAATCAAAATACAAAATTTCCGGAAAACAAATTATTACATATGCAGATATATGCGTCATATGTTAAGAAATACATAACATGAAAAGTGAAATTAACGATGTTTTCCGGAGTAAAGTCTTATTTGCTAACGGATACTTAAATCCATTATTTTCCTTCTCTGTATTCCTTTTTTTTTATGCGAATTATGTATTTGACTACCAACTCTTGGCTAAAACTCGTAATTACACACATAATGATAAAATTCAATGTTTTCGTTGTTTGAAGTTCTGTTTCCACAATTAGATACCTAGGTTTCCGTATCCAAGTCATTCTATCATTGTTTAGCTTTGACTTTGTCCGCCCGTCAAGTGGTGCATATTCATGTTTTGGCCTCTGTATTCTCTTTGCACCGATACAATCTTGAAGATATATACCTTCTTCTTCCATGACTAAGGTTTCTTATTTTATTACTGAAATGCCACTGATTCATACAAGGGAATTTCTGAAAAACCTTCTCCTCCATAGTAAAATATTAAATTTACAAAGCAAACAAAGATAAGAAAGACCGCTGGAAAATGAGTCCAACGGAAGGAGGCCTCGGAAATACACCGGCAAAAAACAATAATGTTTTGTTGAAAGGCACCACCATTCATTGAGAATCAATGTCTCCTCTATATCAAATTTCCTTAAAAGTTCATAACGACCAACCTCAGAGTCGCTCAAACTACAAAATCTAGACATTTGGCTTGAAAAGATTTAAAAATGTTGTTTCCTTAGATTCGAAAGGAAAAGCAGAGAGAATGGTCTCTTTCGAGAACAGAGAAAACCATTAGTATTTATACAAATCTAAAAACTAAAAACAGAGAAAGAAAAAGTACGACCAACGCCGGGGCCGATGTCGGCCGGAAAAAGTGCAGAAAACGGAGGTTGAGACCATGGCACGAAAGGGGATCTCGCGACTTTCGAAATGAGTTTTTATTATTTTAAGAGTTAGTCCTCTTCTTAATTAACTAAGCCAAATTATATACATTGTTAGCTAGAACATTTAGCACTACAAGAAAACAGGCTATTTCCGACGGATTTCAGCCGTCGGTTACAGCTCGTCGGAAATGTGACTTCTGTCGAAAATCCGTCAGAATTTTCCGACAGATTCTCGGCGTCGGAATACAGTCAGAAATTTCTGACGGAAAACCGACGGCCAAATTTCCGACGGATCTTTGATCGGAAATTCCGTCGGAAGTCCGTCTGTTGGCCGTCGGGTATTTCTGACGGAATTCCGACAGATATATTTCCGACAGAATTTCCGACGGATAATTGATCGGAAGTTTGTGTCAGAAGTCCGTCGGATGTTCGTCGGAAATAGGTTCCGACGGATTTCCGACGGTAACTGTTTCCGACTGATTTACGACGGATAACCGTCGGACAATTTTCGACGGACAATTTCCGACGGAATTACGACGGATACAGAATAAATTATATTTGAATTTTATTTGAAATTTTTATTTATAAATTAGAAATATAAATTTGATAAATAATAAATATTAAAATTCATTAAACAAAAATAAAAATTCATTACACATTAAAACAAATTGTTCTAAAAAAAAACCATAAAATAAAATATTTTAACGGTTGGAGAGTCCCCGGAGTCGTCGTCGGGATTATTATCCCGAAACATATGCGGGAAACATTTCTGCATCATCTTCTCCAAAGAGGAGAGCTTCTTATTGGTAGACTTCTGCTCCGTCCGTAGCTCTTCGACCTGCTGGTCACGGTCTTTCACCGTTTGGGTGAGCTTCTCGATTTCTACCCGGTACACCGAAGGATAACGAGGAAGCGAGGAAGAAGATTCCTGGGTCGGAAGGGTGCCTAACCCAGCGAATCGACCTTTCACTTGCCAGGTTTGCTGCGAATAATTATAACCGTTAATAATGAAATAACGAAAATAAAAAGAAAACGATATGAAATTAAAACTTACCTCAAGTACAATCTGGTTTATCTCTACCCGGGATAACGAGTTCGAGGACGTCGATCCATCGATAGTGAGCTGCTACATTGAAACTTCACGGTCTAGCTTCGTCTTCTTGCATTTCTCGACAACATCACGCATCCCCAAGTCCTATATCTGACCGGTTTTCTTGTTGGTGTGCCTCTGCTCGATGACTTTGAGATAATCGGGTTCGGCTTAGATTCTTTCGCCTGGGAAAATTTGTTAAGTTAAATAAATATAAAAAAATAAAATTAGTAATAAAAAATTGAAATTAAACTTACCATTTCCATCGCTTCCCGTTCGATGGTCTTTGCGCCCCCGTTGTGGATGTAGACCCCATTCCCGCCTCGTTGGCTCTTTCGGTTCTTCGACTGTTGGTGGGAAATTTCCGACGGATCTGGGTCTTACAAGGTCTAAAACACGATGTAAACGTGTTTAAAACCTAATTCTCAATAGTCCGTCGGAAATCCGTCAGAATTCAGTTTTAGCCGAGGGATTCAGTTACAGCTGAGGGATTCAGTTTTAGCCGGGGTAACTAAGACCGTCTTAGTTACCCCGGCTAAAATTGAATCTCTCGGCTAAAACATAATATGTTGGATTATGCTTAGCATTTTTTTTATTTGATTTCCGCTTTTGTTACACTTAGTAAATCAAATGTCTAAGTTTATAAAACTTTCACATAACTAATATATTACACATTACAATTCTAGTTCAAATATAGGTACATATTGCTCAAATGCAAAGTTTTTAATTAAAAATACTTTGAATCCGATGATGGGTAATCTGATTCTCCTGAATCGGAAGTTTTCCCAAATTCGTCAAATTCTTCTTCTGAATCCTCAAATACCCGATCGTCTGCATGTATGGTGAAATCAACGACAATGTCGACCTCAAGGGAATGCTCGATTGAACCCAAACCTACGGAGCTTTGTTGGAGGGGTTCATGATCAGACATCCCATGAACTCTACCTTGGTCCCATAACATTCGCAGCTCATAAATCAATGGCTGCAAAAACACATCGAGTGATCTCTTCGGATGCTCTGGTCCAGGAACAAGAATGCTAAGGAACAAGAACTCCCTTCGCATGGACAAAGATGGCGGCAAATTGTAAGGTGTTACAATTACTGGCCATGAACTCTACCTTGGTTCCATAACATTCGCAGCTCATAAATCAATGGCTGCAAAAACACATCGAGTGATCTCTTCGGATGCTCTGGTCCAGGAACAAGAATGCTAAGGAACAAGAACTCCCTTCGCATGGACAAAGATGGCGGCAAATTGTAAGGTGTTACAATTACTGGCCATGAACTCTACCTTGGTCCCATAACATTCGCAGCTCATAAATCAATGGCTGCAAAAACACATCGAGTGATCTCTTCGTATGCTCTGGTCCAGGAACAAGAATGCTAAGGAACAAGAACTCCCTTCGCATGGAAAAAGATGGCGGCAAATTGTAAGGTGTTACAATTACTGGCCATGAACTCTACCTTGGTCCCATAACATTCGTAGCTCATAAATCAATGGCTGCAAAAACACATCGAGTGATCTCTTCGGATGCTCTGGTCAAGGAACAAGAATGCTAAGGAACAAGAACTCCCTTCGCATGGACAAAGATGGCGGCAAATTGTAAGGTGTTAAAATTACTGGCCACAAAGAATATTGTCTGCCGTGCTTCCCAAAAGGGTTGAAACCATTAGTACATAATCCAAGGTATACGTTCCTCGCCTCAAACGCAAAGCTGGATACATTGATTGAAAATGTTTCCATGCTCATGCGTCTGACGGATGGGCGATTTGTCCATCTGTTGTATGCTCTGCATGCCATCTCATTCCTCCCGCTGTGCGCTCTGACTGATATAACCTCTTCAATCTCTCTTTTAACGGCAAATACCACATCTGTTTATATGGCACTGGCACTCTTCCACCTGTTTCCTTATACCGAGGTTTGCGACAAAAACGGCATGTCGAACGGTCTGCGTCCTCTCACCAGTAGAGCATACAGTTGTCTATGCATACATCTATCATCTGATACAGCAATCCTAGACATTGAACAAGTTTCCGTATCTCATAGTATGATGCCGGTGCAAGATTATCTTCTGGCAAAATGTCTTTCACAAAATCAGCGATTGCATCCATGCACTCCTCACTCAAATTGAAATTCGTCTTTATACCCATCATCCTAGTTGTAGTTGATAAAGGAGAATATTCACCTCTACACCCATCATATAACGGATGTTTAGCAGCGTCTAACATATCAAAGAATCTCCGAGCTTCTAAGTTAGGTTCTTCTCCTCTATCTCCATACTCAGCAACCGATGGTATACTTTCACGAAATGCATCGTTCACCATCTGAACATGACCTACAGTACTTTGTACTTCCATTGCGGGTTATTCTAAGTTTGTGTTATCCCCAATATAATGTTCACTAGTACTAGCATAATTATCCACCATTGTATCATTAACTCCGTGATAATACCAAATCTTGTAACCCGGCATAAACCCAAGACAATACAAGTGTGACCATACTTCATCTATCACGATAAATCTACGATTCCCACAATTGGTACAAGGGCAGTAGATTTTACCGGTTTTTTTTGCTTTCTTTTGCATACCCGCAAATACCATGAATTCCTGCAGACCTATTTGAATTCCTCCGTAACTAGCCGTGTCCGGAATTTGATGAGGCGGGTCCATCCATGATCGAAAATAATTATAAGGATTTGAAGAAGACATTTCCGTAAGGAATTAGATAAGAGAGATTTTTTTTGTGATTATAAATGAGGGGTGGATACGTTTTTATAAGGAAAAATTTGTGCATTTTCCGACAGATTTAAAGTAGATATTATCGATGTCGGCAACCATGTCGGCAAGGATGTCGGCAAAGTCACCATCTGTTGGACATCCGTCGGCAGTATGTCGGCAACATCAGCATTTCTCGGAAAGCTGTCGACAAGTGTCCGACGGATTATTGTCATCGGAAATCCGTTAGAAATTTCCGACGGATTTCCGACGGGTACTATTTTTTGACGGATGACACGTTCGTCGGAAATCCGTCGATAATCCGTCGGAAATTTCCGACGGAATTATGGCCGTCGGAAATGCCCATGTTTTCTTATAGTGTAGAGAGGGTTGTTATAACACCTGATAAGAGAAACATAGGTTTGTGGGTTAAATTTATATTTTTTAAAAAAATTATTCTCACTAAGACATTTTGTTTTCGACTCTCACGAAGACTAATTTATACTAGTAGTAGTATATGTATAGCTTTCTTCATTTATTATGAAATCTTTGTAATAATTTTTTTTTCCATTTGAATAGACTAATATATCGTAAATATAATTTTTGTTATATATAGAAAAATAGATAATTTCATCAAAGAACAAGGGTTTCTTGCAAAAATAACCCACAATTTGAGATCAAAGATGAAAATGACCTATTTTTTTCTCCTCCTCCAAAAATGCCAATTTTTCTCCATTATATCTTTCACAACCACACATATTCACGAAAATACCATTATGTGTTTTTTTAATAGAAAAAGACACAACAGTCCATGGGATATCACTTCTTTACGAAAATGTCATATTCTTCAATTTTTCCAACAACATTAACCACATTACCAACAATTTCGGAGCTATTAATGCTTCCTTAACCAATTTTGGAGCTCTAAATGTTCAATCTTTGAGTTCATAACCTTATAATCTTCTATTTCCTCTCCAATTTCATCCAATAAACTCTCTAATTTACGCTTTCAAAATTGCAAATTCGTTGATCTTATGATTTTCGGAGATTCTTGAAAAAAAAAGACGATTGTGCTTCTTTAGTATTGGTGAAATTCAAAGTTCCGGGCGCTTGACGAAACTAAAAACGAGCTCAAACCGGATCTAGGTAATTATCCAGTTGATATTCGTTAATTTTCATATTTGCTTCGCGATAGCAGTGCTCTTCATCGAAGACTTCATATGAAGTGTTCTAGTCAACGCAGAGGTTAGTTTTGCAATTGACCATTTTTTTAGTTTTCAGCGGAGACTTCATATGAAGTATGCAAATTCTCCTTTGGAAACAAACAAATATCATGCAAACTTCACGCGAAGTATGCGTAAAAACGAGGTTAGTTTTCTATTTGACCAAGACTTTGACTTTTATAGAGCATACTTAATGTGAAGTCTAGTAATACGAGACTTCATGTTAAGTATCTTTTGTAAAATGAGAGGTCAGTTTTGCATTTGACCAAAAATTCAAACATCGACCAGTTAAATCATTTAATTAGCAGACTTCGCGTGAAGTCTGAAGTATTTTGAAAAATTCAGCAGACTTCGCACTACAATTTATTTAATTCAAAATTTTGGTCATACACAAACAAACCTAGAGTAGACTTCGAATGAAGTATGCATGTTTCAGACTTCATGTGAAGTATACTTTACCAAAGTCAAACTTGGTCAATTGCAAAACTAAATTTTCGGTTGTTAGAGTAGATTTCGAGCAGACGTGCAAGCCAAGGAAGTAACATTGCGAGCTGACATAATCAGCGGGATGCGAGTTGACACTAATGTAGGATCTGAAGTGCGAGTCAAGGGAACAACACAACGAGATGAGGTGATTAACGGGTTCGCTGTTACTATGTTGTTTTTTATAGTTGCATTATTTATCCCATTTAAGCATTCATTTAAGTTAGTTTTTGTATCCTTTACATGCATTTGTATGGCTTGTCTTTGGTTTTGCATTCACATGTAGAGGTTAGCGTGTCTTAGGTGAGACCTAGAGAGTCTTGAAGCATTTGGAGTGTCTTTAGGTACATTTGGAAAACTATGGAGGCTTATTGGCGTTTGGGAGAAGATCAAAGATAAAGAGGTGAAGGATTGGAGCAAAGGACATGACAAAATACCAAAGGGAAAGATCAGCAGGACCATTTGGACCAATTTGATAGGATTTGTGTGATGACCAAGATCAATGGAGTCTCTGAGGATAAATTTTTACATAGGTTGTTCCCGTTTTTTCTGGGCGACAAACCACATCAATGGGAGAAGATTTTGCCTCAATGATCCATCACTTCTTGGGATCAATGCACAAAAGCCTTCCTATCTAAGTTATTCTCTACTACAAGAACGGCTAGGTTGAGGAATGATATCTCAAACTTTACACAAAAGGGTAATGAAAGTTGTAGTGAGGCATGGGAAAGATACAAGGGTTACACTATGCAATACCCACACCATGGTTTTTCGGATGAGTCACTCTTGAGCACCTTGTATCGTGGTGTTTTCCCAAGTTTAGGATGCTTCTTGATACTGCAAGCAATGGCAACTTCTTGGGCAAGGAGGTTGATGAAGGAATGGAATTTGTAGAGAACTTAGCTCTAAGTGATGGGAACTATGGTGAAGATTATGACCGATCCTCAAGAGGAGGTGGAGACTTTCAAGATCAAAGGAGGAAGAAAATGAAAGCTCTTAATGAGAAGATGGATGATAACACCATATTTTTACCCGTTTTACTGCTTATTTTAGAACATTTTAATAAGTATTTCATTCGTTTTAACATGTTTTTATCGTAGTTTTCTCATATTTTAGTTTCAACTCTTTTAAGGTTTATTAGGCAAAACGACGCAAATTGGAGAAAAACCAGATTTTGGACAATTTTGGACAGTCAGAAGTTCGACATCCGATGGAGACCTTATCACCGTCTGAACACCCCCAAACTTGGATACAAGATATAAGGGAGAACTACCTTTCATACCCACTTAGTTTCAAGACAATCCAACGGTTAGATATCAAGATACATCCAATTGGCTGAAGCCATACTCTACAGTATCACGAAAGAAGCAAAAGAATAATTGAAGATTCAACTTCATAGGTCAACCACCGCGGGTCCAGAGCTCATGATCATGGCTAACACACTCCTGGTCACGTCCAGAGCCCTCCACCCATGTCGAACACACCTTTGTCCGCGGGTCCAGCTCACGACACGCGGCCATCCAAGACCGGCCCAAAACCATCTCGTTTGAAGCCCGTTTCAAGCCCACTTCGTTTTTTCTTCAAGGAAACCCTAAGTATGACTAAAGCAAGAGTTGAAGACCTATAAATATGTGATCTTAGAGACCTTATTTCGTGTGCCCCTTTTGAGTGTCATTTAGTTTACTTTTTGTTTTACTTTTTCTTCTTACTTTTCGCTTTTACTTTCAAGATTTGTAGAGAAGTTTTCTCCCGACTTTGGTCTTAAAATCGAGAATGTTCTTCTTCAATATCCTGGTATTTATTTAATTTACTTTTTTCATTACTTTATGTTCTTATGTGCTTGCTTTTACACCATTTTAGTTTATTTTTTGCATTACTTTTCTTAAGCTTTTTGTTCTTTACTTTCGAGATTGGTAGAGAAGTTCTCTCTGGACCTAGTTCTTAAATTCGAGATTCTTCTTCTTCCATCTCCTGCCTTTATTTAATTATGTCTTTAATTTCTATTATGTGCGAGTAGTTTAATCGTTGGGTTTAAATGGATTATCGAAGGGGAATTCTATGTTCGATAAGGATTTCACAAGGTAAAACCCTAGCCAAATGCTAGAGCTCTTTCTTATAGATCGTTGTTAATGCATGAATCTAGTGTCATGAACTAGAGACTGATTCCTAGGTGTTAAAGAACCACCAAAAGTGCTGAATCTAAACACCCGAATCGTTCATCTATAAGAGCGTGTCGCGTCGTGAGATACAAAAGTATACTTACGGAGTGCCGTGAATTAAGAAGAACCAGCGCGAACAGCACGATTTTCTGTGTGGCCAAAGACGAAATCTACTGGCCAAGTATATAGATTATTGGTGCGTAGGATGTACGAAAGTAGGCTACGCCGTTTATTCTGTTCAGTTCGTGAAGTTAAAATCTAGAATTGTGTTACTAAAAGCTAAGGGGCCGTGTATGTATCGAACATACCCTAAGATATCCCTGTCGACCCAACATCGTTTTAATATTGTTTACAAATAGTTTTTCCCTTTTAGTTTATGCCATCTATTTTCATAGCTAGTTTTACAAGCAGTTTTCCGTTTTTCGTTCTTTACAATTTCGTTACCAAAAATCCTATAAAACATTATTCTCGTTCTTGAGTTCCTTGCTAATTCTTTGGCTAAGGTCTCACAATATAGCTTTCCCTCCCTGTAGATCGATCCTTAGGTACTACAACGCACGTCTGTGCACTTGCAAAACTTTTAGGTTTACAAATTTAAAACCTGAAGTTTTGGAGAACAATCCGACCATATCAAGTTTTTGGCGCTGTTGCCGGGAAGGCAATTGCTATCATTCTGTCACACCTTAGAGGTTAGTAAATCGACTTTAAGACAAACTTTTATTTTTAATTTTTGTTTTTGTTTTTCATCGTTTCAGATTTTGAAACATGAGCGAGATCACTACTACGAGCAGGGTTACTACGACCTATCTTATGCTCACTACATTCACGATTCACACTACTACCGTGACTCGTTCTACATGGATCGGAAACCTGGAAACCATCACCGACCAACTACTTCGAGCATCGTTGCCTTCAAGGTGTCACCCTTGAGCCTCTCGATGATGAGGAGTACATGAGTATTCTTCAAGAACTCAACAAATCTATGCACGAAGATGAGGGGTACTGCGTACTTTCCGAACTCGATGGAGAACCCGTATTGAAATGGGTTATAACGGAGTCATAAAATGAAAGTCCCTTGGATTCTCAAGCTCATGACAACGAAGCAGAACATCAAGGAAAATAAGGACATCGTGTTTCTATTCCTAGTTTCAATATTATCTCTATTGATTCGTTCGAGAATCTTGAAGACGACAAATAAGATCACAAGCCGCATCCACTCGACGAACCAAAGTTCTCTTCCCCTTCAGCTCATCACCACGTTAAGTGTGAGACAAATCTTGTGAAGGATGAGACACTTGCACATGTTGGAACACTCATCGATTATCCAAATCAACATATGTGTTTCTCGAGGATTATCAAGAATACCTTCTATCCGGCGATACCCACAAGGAGCTCTCATTTTATGAACACATGCAGCTGAGATGAACCACTCTTAGACCCTGTAGGAGCAAAAGACGTTAAAACTATCTAAAAGAAGGTTCACCCGTCACACTTGAAAAAAACATCAAACCGACGAGTTCGACGTACAAAAGGATCCCCTTTGAAGCACACTCGACCCTTGCTCATATGATACGTGGTGGAGACTCAATTAAAGCTAATGTGAAGCTTAAATGGCCCACAAGACTCTTACCTAAGGAATCTTTACCAGAAAGACGAAGTAGAGACGAGAAACATGACAAACCGAGCAAATCTGCTTGAGATCCCACCACCGCGGTCGCGCCTCCTCCACCCGCGGCCAACCCTCCTTGCACCGCGGGTGCGCATCACCGACCCGCAGCCAAGCCACCTTTCACCGAAGTTTCACCTCATCCCCCCGCGGCCAGCCCCTGTTCAAATCAACTTCGACGTTTTGCGTCCCGATCCTACTTCTTCGAGCGAGCTTTCTTCTCCATCAGCACTTAAGCTCCAACCAAGACCCCAACTGATCAAGAGCCTACCATCTATGCATCGTTCAACATGGATCTACCACACGAGAATACCAAAGAAGAAGAATCATACTCCAAGGAAGCTCCAAGTATGATTTTTCATTGTGATCCCGGAGGAGACCACCATCTCAAACTTGATGACAGAAATGCCGAGTGGGAATGGAGTGATATGTTTTATACGAAGGATTACAAGGTTAAATCAAAGGAAACTTCTTTTCGGATAAGACCTTTCTTCGACTAAGCTCACCTAGCTACCGACGTTGAGCTAAACCACTTTAAACAAAAGCGTTCAATGGGAGGCAACCCAATTCAGTACGTTTTTATTTTTAATTTTTTTTTCTTTTTCTACTAACGTTTTTTTCCTTTGTTTCAGCTTTCAAAAAAATCAAAAAACCAAAAAAAACAAAAACAAAACCGAAAAGACAAAAAGAAGAAATCACGTTTCGGAATGGCTCTGTCCAGCCCGAACTTCGAGGAAACACTTGGCAGCAAAAGAGGCTCGACCACGGGTGCAAGACCTCGACCCTAGGAAAACCAGCCTTCGGCCGCGGTCGCGTCCCACCGACCCATGGCGAAGCCCCATTTGGCCGCGGTCGGGAAAACGGCCAATTCCTACCCGGACTATTCCAAATGGTGCAAATTCGTACCTGACAAATTCAAGTGTCCAATTTCATACTCAAACTCTTCAAAATTTAAAAATTCATACCTGGACTATTCTTTTTTGGCGAAAAAAACATTGACCAACATTCCGTTAGTCAACCCCGTAACACCGTTAACGGTGAGAACTTCCGTGCCACGTATGCTGCCCCGTTGTCACGGAATGAAACGACGTCGTTTTGAATAATTTTTTTTTTGAAAAAAATAGGCTCAAAACGACTACGTTTTGAGAATTTGGATTTTTTTTTAAAAAAACCCAAGAAAAATAATTGTGGAAATGGTGCAGACGAAGAAGAAGAAGAAGACTGACTCTCCATAGCGACGATGAAGAGGACGACACTTTCTACTACCTCTACTCTTCCATCGCAGCACCACCCTTACCTCCTTCGAACCCTAGACAAGCTTCTCCTTCCGCCAAATCCCCGGCTCCCGGCGGATCGTGCGGCTTAGCACCTTCCAAATCGACGCTCTACGTCTCCAATCTCGATTTCTTCCTCACCAATTCTGACATCCACACGCTCTTCTCCACCTTCGGCAAGGTCGCTCGAGTCACCATTCTAAAGGATCGCCACACTCGCCGCTCCCGTGGCGTCGCCTTCATTCTTTACGTCTCTCGCAAAGACGCGGCTAAAGCGCCGCGTTCCATGGAAGGGAAGATCCTTAATGGCCGGAAATTGATCGGTGTCGTCGTCGGCTGTGACGGAGGGATTCGAGGAGGATAATTGGGCTTCGGTAGTGCATAACTTCAGGGGAAAAAAACTCAAATCTCTTGCGTGTTTCAAGATTCTGGGTTTTGCCTTGATTTGGTTTTGTCTTCATTTTTCATGACTCTGGATATTTGTCCAAATTACGTATTTCACTAGACAAGGAAACTTGTGCCAGTTCTTATTTCGATGATTATCAATTCATTTCAGCTATTATTTCGATGCTTACATTCTTGTGTACCAATACATTTCAGCCCTCTGTTTCGCCGGCGAAATAAACCATAGATACATGAGCTGTTATTCCCCAATTTTCAGATGGAGCTCGACGAAGAAGGGGATCCAGATGAAGAAGACATGTCTTCAATCGTAAAACTATGTCGTTTAGTTTTTTTTTAATACCCAAAATTGAAAATTTGAAGCCCAGTTTTTTAAAACAAATGAAGCCCATTTTTTTAATTTTTTTTGACTCAAAACGACGTCGTTTTATCATTTCGTGACAACGGGGCAGCATACGTGGCACGAGAGTTTTCACTGTTAACGGTTGACTAACGGGATATTGGTCAATGTTTGTTTTTGCCAAAAAAGAATGGTCCAGGTATGAATTTTTAAATTTTGAAGAGTTTGGGTATGAAATTGGACACTTGAATTTGTCAGGTACGAATCTACACCATTTGGAATAGTCCGGGTAGGAATTAGCCGTTTTTCTGGCCGCGGTCGCACACCTCCGACCCGCGGTCAACTCCCTGTCGATCCCGGACGATTCACTTCGATCCCTGATCGATCCCAAACCATTCCCAATTAACCCCCACACACATTCCCCATCATCACAACACCATATACCATCCCCCATCCCCCACTATTCCATTCCCACCTCCATTCCCCATCACTTCCAGGTAAGTTTTCTTTTTCCCTACACTTTTTCAATTATCACATACATTTATTTCTCGTCCTTGCTCGATTTATTTCACACTGGGAAAAGTGTGATTTAAGTCTGGGGGAGGATTCCATCACTTACTAACTACCTTTTATGTCATTACTCTTTGCATTTTGCATTTTTCACGCTTTCAACTAAATTTTTCAAAATTTTCAATAAGTGTAGGAATACGTTTTGAGGGAATGTCGAAAGAAATCCATGACGATAACCGACCAGTGTGATTCTACACTATTTCCTCGTAACATATTTTTTTTTTGTAATTTGGTTCTAGACTAGGCGGTAGCTAGAGTTTCTGTTAATGTGAAATCTCCAGAGGAATTTAGACCGTATAGATTCTTTAAGATGGAAATTACTAGTTCTATTATACTTGGACTTTAACTTGACTTAATTTTCTCCTCAAAGGTTTAGGCAAAGATAACGAATAATACATTCAGGACGTTCTTTTAACTTTTACCACTCTTTATCGTACATGAATGACCAGATCATCTTTAATTGGTACCCCACCCGAAACTTAACCAGTGTTCAAACCTCATGCATTATCTCTTTGTGTCTCATGTGCAGATATGTTCAAAAACGCCGGAGAGGGTGGAACGACACAGTTTTCAGTCACTAAAGACGAAGACTACACACAATTGGTGGATGTGAAATCAACAAAGACGAGAGCTTGGTTGGAAAAGTCAAAATCATGGTAAATTTTTGTGCCCCTAAGACTCTATCTCAATAAAAGGCGTTTCTCCCTTTCAAACAAAATAAAATCGAAAGGGAAGGAAACAAGAGCCTAAAGAGAGTCTAGATTGGTCGAAATTCTTATGAGGCATCCATGGTTCGTTTATGAGAAGTTTGTCATTCCGAGCCCACATAAAAATCTAAGCCTGGGGGGATGACATAAAATTTCTGCTTTTGTACAAAGGAGAAAGTACAACAATTTTTACGCAAGAAGAAGTGACTGGAAGCTATGGTTCTCAATATGTCCTTCCTCTTTTGCTGTTTTTCATAATATCTAGCATCTTCCGGTGAAATTTCGGTAACCCAAAATACCTTTAACCTCACCTCAAAAAGCCTTTAATACATAGCCTCGATTGTCTTGGTTTGATCCTTTTGATGAGAAGTTCACATTTGCACTTAATGAATTTAGAGAGCTAGTTGACCTTAATTTTGGATTTTGAAAGTTTATATTTCGTATGACGGATACCGTGGAATAGTGTTACGGGAACTTCTAGTGAGAGTTGTATAGGCTAGGTTGCGTTTTATGTAGTTCGATGGTTATGATTCAGAATGACGGTCTCCGAAATTTCTAGTTCCCTATAATTTTTGTTTGATCTTTCCGAGCTTTGGTTTTGTTTTGTTTGAGGACAAACAAAGTCTAAGTCTGCGGGAGTGGATAACACCGTATTTTTACATGTTTTACTTCTTATTTTAGAACATTTTAATAAGTGTTTCACTTGCTTTTACATGTTTTATCGTATTTTTTGCATATTTGTAGTTTCAAGACTCTTTTCAGGTCCCTTAGGCAAAACGACGCAAATAGGAGAAAACCTAGATTTTGGACAATTTTGGACCGTCAGAAGTTCAACATCCGATGGAGACCTTTTCACCGTCAGATCACGCCCACATTCGGACACAATATAAGGGATACCCACCTTTTATACCCAGTTTATTTCAAGACAATCCAACAAATAGATCTCAAGATACATCCAATTGACTGAATACATGTTCAGCAGTCTCGCGAAAGAAGCAAGAGAAGAATTGAAGTTTCAACCCCATAGGCCAACCACCGGGGGTCCAGGTCTCAAGGCCGCGGCGAAGACACTCCTGGCCGCGGGTTGAGGTTCTCCAGCAGCGGTGAAACCACTTTTGGCCCAACCCACGCACACGCGGCCAGCCAGATTCGGCCCAAAAACAACTCGTTTATTCGTTTATTTTACTTGCTTGTTTTCTTATTTTTGCTTTTAATTATTCGCTTGCTTACTAGTTTATTTACTTGCTCGCTTTCTTATTTTCTCGCTTAATTTAGTTTAAATTTCTAGCACTCGTTTCGTGAAAAACCATAAACTTTACTTCCATTTCAGACTTCCTTACTAAATCTCTTTCTAAGGTCTCGCATAACCGCATTCCCTCCCTGTGGATCGATACCTAAAGTAATACATCGCACATCTGTGCACTTGCAGACTTTTAGATTTACAAATTTAAAACCTGAAGTTTTGGAGAACAATCCGACCGAATCATCTACCATAGGTCAAGCATATAGATCCAGTACTTTCGTAGCTCTAAAAATACCTAAGTTCAGTTGTAATTTGATCATTCAAGCAAACATGCATTAATAAAAAGGATAGAATGAATAACCCTAATCGATATCCTAACCTAAAAACCTAATGATAAATCGAACCATGAGAGCCCCTTGAGAACCCTATACCCAACAAGAGAACTACTCAGTCATAGCCTTGTTGAGCCAATAGACGACATACATCTTGATAAGCTCAAATTAATACCCTAAAAGTACTAAAGTTTTGTCGATTGTAATACTTAGGGATCGAATCCACAGAGACTCAAGGAAACACACAATAGATTATATAGATGAAAAGTAAGCTAAGTGATCAGTGGAATTTAAAACAAATACGTAAATTAAAAAAGTTGTGATTCGATTGGGAGAAAGATAGGTTCAGGGTATTTCTCAGGAAATCAATGAATGCAATTAAACTAACAAATCAGGGTTCAGGTTAAGCACGGTTCTTGAACTCAAATCACTAAGGTACAATTAACCAACTCTCGTTGCGAGAATTATCTAAGTCTAAATCCTAGAATTCCAAATCTCTTTGCGAATCCTAAAGTCTAAACCATCTTTTAGTTCAAGTTTGATTTGCTCACAAAATAACTAAACCAAATCTCTTTGCGAATTGTTATTTTGCTCACTTTAAGTGCTATAAAGTTTCTCAATTGCACTCTCGTGCCTAATCGATTTACCTAAGATCTAAGTTCTAGGTGATCAATCTAGAATTAGCTTTGAGAACATCTTAAGGTGAAGAACTAATTCAGATCATGAACACTAATCAACAATTCAACCTAGCATTCAAAGAAATCCCTTATGAGAGCCCTAAACCTAACATGAGATCTACTCAGACATGGAGATTCCACCAATAAACATGACTGAATAAATACTTGAATAAATAACAAAGAAGAGAGTAAAACAAGGGTTCAAAATCTTCTCTCGGACGAACAGAGTTTCAGACTTGTCTCCCTCCAAAAGCTCTCTCACAATACCAAAGTAAATTAATGCATAGCCATCAAAGTGGCTGTAAATCCTAATAAATAACCTAAGTCACGCTTTGAGGCTTCTTGTAAATAATAAAGTCTTCTGGGGCAATTTTCAGTTTCTTAAATCTTCATAAAGTCGCGATCCTTCTATTCCTTCGACGGGTATCGATCGATACCATAAGTGTATCGATCGATACTCATGCATCAAATCGGTGTCTCAACTACAAAATCTCTGCTTGGCTCCAAAATGCTCCAAAATGCTTCAGTTTCTCCAATAATGCTCCAAACGTACCTAAAACCTGAAAAGACTCCAAAATACTAGAAAGACTCTATAAAAAGGACTTATATCATGGATTAAAATGGGTAAAAACCATATAAAATCACATCTCTTGGAACGAGGAAGTAGAGCACGAAGAGAACGAGAACAAGCTCAACACATTGAGAGGTTGGCTATGGACAACGTTGAAGAGCCTCTGGTTGGTAACATCAATGAGAACGTTGGTAATGGGCAACAATAAGGGAACAATGGTAATGGAAACCACAGAGCAAATGGTGGAAATAAAAACCCACAAGCTCAAGCACACCCATCACCACCCGCCTGTAATGCTAGAGCTCCAAACCACCCTCCACCATGTACTTCTCCGTAGACATTCACAGCTTTCCAGACTACACACATTATTTCACAGCATTGTTCAATCAAGCTCACCATCGCCAGTTTCATTGCTGTGATTAATACTAAGAACCTTCTAGATTCTTTCCCATACAATATCATGACAAGGAACCATCCAATTTCACACTTTCTGGTATTATTTTCTCTCCCCCAGACTTATTTCTTATTATATTCTCTCGCATATACTATTAAAGGTAACGCGAGTATTGATGGTGTTTGCCACCTAATCCCCGGTTCTTCCTTCAAAAGTAATCAAAGGTGTAGGCGAATAATGGTACCACAGGAAATTTTCATAACCTCGCTTCCACCTTTGTGTGATCATTCCCTCTGAAATAGAATAATGGGATCGCTGGAAATTTTCCTAACCCTCTACTCATAAGAAAATCATTTCATCTTTTAATGCATCTTATTTATTAACTTGTAACAGGGGGAGAAATACCATCACTTTATGCATGTGGGTTCCTTTGTCATATACGAATGAGGAATCAAGCTCTATGGACATAAATCACAACAATGAAGTGCAAAGAATTTGGCTCAGGCTTTAAAGAACTTTGCTGGAAACATGAGTGTCTTCTAGTTAACTGGTCAGTCTTTGGATTTTTCATTAGTCGATCTAATACTGATTCTGTAACAATAGTCACTTAAAAGCAAATTCAGGACAATAGAGTCAAGAAAAAGATCACAGTCTCCAACAGGTTTTGACTCAATAAAACAAATTTTGACTCAAAAATGACTGACTATAAGAAAAACAGAAAAAAATGTCAGCGACTACCTCCCCCGGACTTGAACAACATTGTCCCCATTGTTATCTAGCCTAAGGTGGGTGAAAGAAAACAAAAGAACAGAGTGGAATCATGAAGAACAAGAAGTTACCGTAATGGACCGTCGGTGTCGGCCGACACACGGCATGGTATCGATCGATACCAGGCGTAGGTCGACATAGATCCTCAAATCATCGACAATTAGTCAAATGTTACTCCCGATTTTGTGTCAAACGATCCAAGTCTTATGGTTAGCACTGTTTAATCACTCAAACACAAGTCAGATGCAACAAAAGATCATAGATGCATAGATCCACAAAGTTCAAAAGCAAAAGAAAATGCAGACATAAAGACGCAAAAGTTCAAAAGAAAACAAGAAGAAAAAGAAAAGTGAACCAGATAGAACAGAGGAATAATCCTCGTCAGAATCATCATCTCCAGTGGTGTGAGATGGTCCTTCTCCTGATGGTGAGCGCGGGAGAGATGGTGCAATGCAACCGCACCGAGAAAGAGTGGAGATGGCATTCCAAATACTCTGGAAACTCGCAACCACATACCTCTGAAAGGTGTCTGTATCCATCAGAATTGCATGTGGTGGAGGCGAAGTACTAGCAGAAGATGGAGGATGACGTGCGCGTCGAGATCGACCTCCAGCAAGGTAAGGTAGTGGCTCATCTTCAGCAGCAGCATGTACGCTCGTAGAAGAACCTCGGCCCCTGCGAGTGCGAGGTGCAACAATCAATAGGCTCGGGTCAGGCACAAAACGCAGTTGATCGGGGTCGTCACCAATGTCCGTCAGCGCTCTGTTGGGGAGCTAAATCAGAAAATCTCCACCTGTGTTGGAGAAACACCAACGTCGCTCAGGCGTCAATCACCTGAGTTTCTGCAGATGTCACTCATCCATAACAGTGCGTGTGGTGACTATCGAACAACTCGCTGTGTTAATATCGAAGTGCTGGAAGATAGGGGTAAGAAGACTACCCACTGTCTCGGTCTTCCGAGCTGTACCCACGAATGGTTTGTCTTCTGAGAGACCAGGTGATGTGCCAAAATTGCCCCTAGGTTGACCTCGAGGTCGAGCTCAGGCCACTCATAGTTCTCGTCATCCATGATATCTCCAATAGCCATGGAGAACAGAATAAGCTCAGACAGCCGCATCTTGTTAGGCTCCATCTTGCACAAGATAGTGTTGCTTAGAATCCTAACCAGGCAGCGTAGAACAGGATGGCGGACATCCCTCTGAGTGGAGGTCTGGGAGTAGTAGGCTCTGTTCACGAAATGCTCCCAGAAAACCTGCACATCGAGAAACTGAGTAGGTAGAGTAACCTTCCTGAAGTTCCCTATCGATACCTAGACGACGCATGGTCTGAGGGGCAGCAAACCGAGTGGTCTGTACGTCAACGTCCTGACGATGCGTTGTAGAACTAATATATCATGGTTTTTACCCCTTTTAGGCCATGATATAAGTCCGTTTTATAGAGTCTTTCTACTATTTTGTAGTGGTTTAGAGTCTTTTACATGTTTTAGCACGTTTGGAGCATAATTGGAGATATTGGAGCTTTCTGGAGCATTTTTGATCAAAGCAGAAGGTCGTGTAGCTGAGTACCCGATTTGAAGCATCAGTGTCGATCGATACTGCCTAGTATCGGTCAACACTCATCGAATCAGACACGACTCGCGAGTTTAAAGAAGAATTGAAGAACTGCACAATTGCCCAGAATTCTTTATTATTTATAAAGAAGTCCCAAAATGTGATTTAGGTTATTCAATAGGATTTTACAGCCACTTTGATGGCTATGCTTTTTATTCTGGTTTTGTGAGAGAGCTTTTGAAGGGAGACAAGTCTGAAACTCTGTTCGTCCGAGAGAAGATTTCAAACCCTTTTGTTACTCTTTCTTAATTCTTATTTGATGATTTAATCAAACATGTTTATTGCTAAAATTTCCATGTCTGAGTAGCTTTCTTGTTAGGTTTATGGATTCTCATAAGGGATTTCTTTGAATGCTAGGTTGATTAGTTATTTAGGGTTCATAATCTGAATTAGTTCTTCGCCTTAGGTTGTTCTCAAAGCTAATTCTGGATTGATCACCTAGATATTAGATCTTAGGTTAATCGATTAGGCACGACAGTGCAATTGAGTAATCTGATAGAACTTAAGGTGAGCAAATTAATTATTCGCAAAGAGATTTGGTTTAGTTGATTTGTGAACATATCAAACTCGATATTAAGGCTGATTTATTCTTAGGAATTTGCAAAGAGATTTGGGATTCTGAAGTTTAGATTAAGATAATTCTCGCAACGACAATTGGTTAATTATACTTAGGTGATTTGAGTTCAAGAACCGTACGTAACATGAACCCTAATCAGTCAGTGTATCTGCATTCATCGATTTCCTGAGAAATATCCTTGAACCTATCTCTCTCCCATCGAATTACAACTCGTTTACTGTTTATTGTTTTTGTTTCATCTAGATTTGTTAGCTTGATTCGAAACTATACAATCTATTCCACGATTTCTCTGGGTTCTTGTGTTCGACCCCTGATATACTGCAGCAACTGCTTTAGTACTTTTTAGGGTATTAATTTGTGAGCATATGAAATTTGGCGCCGTTGCCGGGGACCCAATTTCGTCATTAGATTTTAGCTGTCGAGTTTCGACTAAGTTCGTCGGTATCGATCGATACCAACCAGTGTCGGTCGATACTCGTTGTTTTCTTTTGTTGATATCGATGGACGCCACCCAGTGTCGGTCGATACTCATCGTTTTTTTGTTACTTACGTGCCTTGCCTTTGTTTTCAGGAGTATGCCTAATTGCGAAACCAGAGGGAACAAGAGCACTCCGCTAGTTAATCTGTCGTTAGAGAAGCTAGCACGTTTGGAACGCACAAACAGAAACGCAAAGCAAACATCAAGGATGAACAACCCAGTGATATTAAGAGCTGATGAAGCTGGAGTCTTGAGAGACCAAGAGTGTCAAGTGTGCAATGAGAGAGGGCAGCGACTTGATGAAGCTGGAAACGTCATTGTTCCTCCTGTTGTTGTTGGTGAGATTGTCGGGCCAGCTGCGCACGCCAACGTTGGGAATGCTGCGGTTGATCGAGGTAGAACACTTGGTGAGCACAACAGACCTGATCAGTTCTATGCCAATCGAGCTGCGATTCGCATCCCAACTTTCCAGAGGCATGACTTTGAGCTGAAACATGCATATTACGCTCTTGTGAGTCAGAATCCTTTCCATGGCCTATCTCATGAACACCCCATGGATCATATCGAAAAGTTCGAGAATTTGGTCACTGGTATGAAGTACAATGGAGTGCCCAATGAGTACCTTTTCTGCAAACTTTTCCCATACTCTCTTAGTGGGGATGCTGCTTATTGGCTGAAGCAGTTGGCTCCTGGTTCACTCACTACATGGGAGGAGACGAAAAATGCATTCCTGAACAATTTCTATTATGATGCGAGATCCGAGGAGCTCAGGAACAAGATCTCTCAATTTTCTCAAGGTCCGACAGAGGCACTCAAGGCTGCTTGAATTCGTTTCAAGTAATAACAGAGAGATTGTCCGCACCATGGGTTCACTCAGGTTCAGCTGCTGGGCACTTTCTACAGAGGGATCGATTGGAGGTACCAGATGGGTTTGGATGCTGCGAGTAATGGAAACTTCAACACCAGGTATCCAAATGATGCGGTTGTGCTGATTGAGAACTTGGCGTCTAGTAATAGCACCAAAAATGCTGATTTCGAGCGGAAGAAGCAGGCTGGAGGAGTTGATGGATCGCAGATTGCTGAAGTTCAGTCCAAGCTGGATTTTCTGATCGGGAAATCGAAGAAGACTATACACTTAGCTGATAGAGTCAAAAATATTAATGAAGATGAAGTGGAGGATGTTAACTACGTTGGTGGTTCTGGTTTTCAGGGTCAGCGATCTGGGTACAACAACAACCGAAACTTCAACAAAAACACTCAGCAAGGTGGGTACAAGTTTGAGGGAAAACAATCTGGTTTTGGAGCAAAACAATTTGTTCAGAAACCACTTCAGAGCAGCGATTTCACTCGCAATTATGGGAACTCTTCGTACCAACCCACCTCTCCAAAATCCATAGAGGGTAAGATAGAATCCTTGATGGAACAACTTCTTCGGGGACAAGAGAAGTTGCAAGGTGATTTCAATGGGAAGTTTGATTCTCTGTACCTTGATCTGAATGAGAAAATTGAAACTATCAATCTGACTCAGAGGAAGCTGGAAACACAGATTGCTCAAACTGCAGCTGTAAAGAGGATGAAGGTTTTCCTCCAGGGAAAACTGAGAATCCAAGGGCACACATCAATGCCATCACCTTGAGAAGTGGAAAAGAGGTGATTACAGGAGTGAAGAACAGCCCAATTGCAGAGCATCTCGTCGATCTTGCTGAAGATGACGATTGGGATTCTGAAAATCTTCATGTATCGATCGATACCAGCCAGTGTTGATCGACAGCATCGATCGACACCAGTCCAGACACCTGCACTAGGGAATCCAAAATCCCGTGTATCGATCGATACTCCTTCTGTATCGGTCGATACCGAGGCGCATGTCGAGAAGGAACCAGAAATTGTCAAGGAGAGGGTATACAAACCTAAAATACCTTATCATATGCCTCCTAAGATGACAAAGAAGGAATGGGAGGACGCCAGATGCAAAACTATGTTGGATAAGTTGGTTGTGGAACTCCATTTTGTTGATGCTATTAAGACTTCCCCAACTTTCAGGAGGTATGTGAAGAATATGGTGTCTAGCAATGTGAACCTTGAGGAGGGTGTCATGATGATTACAGCTGAGTGCAGTGCGATTCTACTCAACAAAATTCTCAAGAAACTACCAGACCCAAGGAGTTTTGTTCTGGATTGCACTATCTTCACAAAGAGATTCGAGCGTTCTCTCTGCGATATTGGGTCGAGTGTGAACCTCATGCCACACTCCGTAGCTAAGCGAATTAGGATGATAGATTTTCAATCTACAAAGATTTCGCTGGTACTTGCTGATCGCTCAGTGCGACTTCCAGAGGGACTACTCGAAGATGTTCACATCAAGATTGGGAATTGCTTAATCCCAACAGATTTCATCGTCCTGAAGTACGATGCTGAGCCTAATGATCCTCTTATCCTGGGCAAACCATTCCTTGCAACTGCTGGAGCCTTGATCGATTACAAGAATGGACAGATACCTCTCAACATCGGTGATTTGGTGATGTCCTTTAACATGGAAAAGATGATGAAGAGACCAACCATCGATGGGCAGACGTTCTATGTGGACACCTTCAGTGACATAGCTGAGGAGTACTTCCTGGAGATGCACCCTGAAGATCCACTGGAGAGGGCACTGGTGTATCCTGATGTCTCTAAAGAGCTACTTGGAGACGTAGCTGCTGGTTACGCCAATATGCTCGATCTGACTGATACAGTATCGATCGATACCGACAGTATCGGCCGATACCTGACGTGTGCGATAGAGGAGATGGCCGAAACTCCTAAGAACACTGGTGAGCTTGGTGATTGGAGTGAGGAGAAAGCTCCTAAGATTGAACTCAAGCCACTCCCAGCCGCATTGAGGTATGCTTTTCTTGGTCCTTATTCCACATACCCTGTGATTGTTAATGCTTCTTTGAACAACGCAAAGATTACCTTACTGCTGAGCAAGCTGCGCAAGTATCGCAAAGCTCTTGGCTATTCTCTTGATGATATTTCAGGTATAGCACCAGACTTGTGCATGCATCGGATTCACCTGGAGGATGAATCAAAGTCTTCAATTGAATGCCAACGGAGGCTGAATCCGAACCTAAAGGAAGTGGTCAGGAAGGAAGTGATGAAGCTATTGGAAGCATGGATTATCTATGCCATCTCAGATAGTTCTTGGGTTAGCCCGGTTCACGTTGTGCCTAAGAAAGGAGGTATCACTGTGATGAAAAATGAGAACGATGAGCTGATCCCTACAAGGAAAATCACTGGTCACAGGATGTGTATTGACTACAGGAAGCTGAATGCGGCTACAAGGAAGGATCATTTCCCATTGCCATTCATTGACCAAATGCTGGAGAGGTTAGCGAGTCACCCATACTATTGTTTTCTCGATGGGTACTCATGCTTTTTCCAGATTCCTATACATCCAGAGGACCAGGGAAAGACGACTTTTACATGTCCTTATGGCACATTCGCCTACATAAGAATGCCATTTGGATTATGTAACGCTCCAGCAACCTTTCAGCGATGCATGATGTCGATTTTCACAGACATGACTGAGGAATTTATGGAGGTATTCATGGATTATTTTTCAGTATATGGATCATCATTCAAGGATTGTCTGGATAACTTGTGCAAGGTGCTTCAGCGATGCGAGGAGAAGCACTTAGTTCTTAATTGGGAGAAGTGCCACTTCACGGTACAAGATGACATTGTTCTTGGGCACAAGGTTTCTAAGGCAGGGATCAAAGTTGACAAGGCAAAGATTCAGGTCATGACAAGCCTTCAACCTCCACGATCTGTATATGAGATTCGAAGCTTCCTTGGTCATGCTGGGTTTTACAGGAGGTTCATCAAGGATTTCTCTAAACTTGCACGCCCACTCACAGCCCTGCTATGTAAGGAAGTCAAATTTGATTTCACATCTGATTGCCTTGCAGCCTTCGAGGAGATTAAGAAGGCATTGGTGAGTGCTACTACTATCCAACCACATGATTGGAGTTTGCCTTTTGAGATTATGTGCGATGCGAGTGATTTTGCTGTTGGAGCTGTGTTGGGTCAGAGGAAAGACAAGAAGCTCCATGCTATTTATTATGCCAGCAGGACGTTGGATGATACTCAGAGAAATGACAACACCATTGAGAAGGAGTTACTTGCAGTTGTTTTCTCTTTTGAGAAATTTCGGTCCTACTTGATTGGGAGCAAGGTTATTGTTCACACAGACCATGCACTACAAGAAAACATCGATTTGGCGACTGCAGGAAGAGTCGCAAAATAGTCGCTAAAAGCGATGGTACGACTAACTTGCGACTAAAGAACGGAGTCGGTAATCTTTAGTCGCTAAAAAAAGTAGTCGTATAAATAGTCGCCATTTGGCGACTACTTTCCGACTACGACCATGAATAGTGTAATAGTCGTAAAATAGTCGCAAATTATAATAGTCGTAACATAGTCGCACATTGTAGTTGTCGTAAAATAGTCGCATAAATTAGGCGACTAGTAAATGACTATAGGAACGGTAAAGATGTAGTCGGATAATTGTAGTCACCAAATATAGTCGTCAAATGTAGTGACCATTTACCGACTATTGTATGACTAATATGACGACTATTCGGCGACTAATCGGAACATAAGCTTCGACGATGTAAATATACGGTGACTACTATGCGACTGTTTAGTGACTATTTGGCGACTACTATGCGACTGTTTACTGACTATTTTTATGTCGATATTAGAATTTGGTATGAACGATTGGTATTTGTTTGTTTCTCAATTGTAAACCTGTGTTACAAACCTAAATTACTAAACAACCGAAATTTCATTGAAAATAGCATTTGATTACAAATATTAACCAATGTATTCAAACTCCATAACAAGTTCACAACACAAGTTCTAAAAAAACATAGGTAACACAAGTGATAAAAAACAGAGGTAACCTAAGAAGTAGATGGTTGATCTGTTGATGGAAGCATATTGGTTGTTGCTGGAGGTGAATTAGCAGACAAGAAGTCGAGAAACCTCGGATCAGTTTGGCGCAAGTACTTTTCCACCAAGGAGAAGTGCTCGAACTTGTCCTTTTGCTCAGCCGCAGCTCGGGAGTGCTGTGCTTCACGGGCAGCAATCTCAGCATCACGTCGTTCATTATAGGCAGCCTGCTCCTCGATTTTCCGTTGAGCTTCCTTCAGTTGCTCTTGCAGTGCAACAAACGAGGAAGAGGCTCCCGGTTGCTTGCGCTTGCCATTGATAAGAGTCTCCTTCAGGCTTCCAACTCCATAAGGAGTTCCTCGCGAATCCAAGTCAGTGGACTGTGAAAAAGTAAAAGAAAAATGTAATTAAAGTAGACAAAAGCCAAGACAATATAAATGTGGACTGAAAATGTTACTTACCTCAAGAAAGATGCTAGTATAGTCATCTGTTGTTAGCTCTCGAGGTCGAGAAGCACCGTCTGAAACATCTGAAGCCTCTGTCACGAGGTCAGACAACTTCTGTTGTAGCTTCTCCTGATATCTTTGAGCGATTTTCTCCGCCTTCTTATCGACATAGGTACCATCTGGTTTTGTATGCGTCTTGATGAAAACCTCACCAAGACTAACCGATCGTCCCAATTCCGCTTCCTGCAATGTTACAAAATAAAGAACGAGTATGAAATTTTTTTAAGTTGTTAAGGAGTAAGAAAAAGTAAAAGTTACTTACCATTTCATGTTGAATTTGTTGATATGACTTCGGCCCTGACAAGTGGATGTGAGGACCGAGACCTTGACGGTCAGACAGACGAGCATTGGAATAGGTGAGAGTCCTCAGCTTTGCTTCTTCAGTGTCCCAGTACTGAGTCATCGTATTCCAGAGCGTGTCACCGATCCAATTAGGTCGCTGTCGACTAGTCCTCGCACTGCTAACCATGTCCTTCATCCGGCGTTGACAGATTTCATCAAAAAAATCTTTAACTGTCCCTGTTATCAAGGGATCCCAGGTGTGGGTTTTCTACAATACAAAGACAACAGAATGTTAGTGAAAACATAAGAAGCAAACCTATATGACAAAAAACATCACACTGCTATAGAACAGAAAACTTTACCGCGAACTCGAGGAAGTATCGTTCTTGTCTCTCCCGAGGCACACATGTCCAGCTATAGTAGGGACCATCGAATTTGTTGGTAAACACTTTAGTGATTTTCCTAACCAGTTTCGATCCCATGTCGCGATTAAACCTGCAAAAACACACATGAAATAAAGCAAACGTTTATTAAACCTGCAAAAACACACATGAAACCAGAAGACCTAAGACATAAAACCAAAGACAGACACAATACATACACATGAAACCAGACATGAAACAATTCTAATCAAACACATGAAACCAGACACAATTCTAATCAAAGCAATCACGTTTTAATCAAATCCATCAAACACATTCAAACACATAGACAATTCGAATCAAAGACAGACACAATACATACACAAACACATTAAAACACAGACATGAAACCAAAGACAGACACAAGACCCAAGACCTAAGACCTAAGACTCCAGAGAACTAACACTAATAGACGTATGAAACCAGACATGAAACAATTCTAATCAAACACATGAAACCAGACACAATTCTAATCAAAGCAATCACATTCTAATCAAATCCATCAAACACATTCAAACACATAGACAATTCGAATCAAAGACAGACACAATACATACACAAACACATTAAAACACAGACATGAAACCAAAGACAGACACAAGACCCAAGACCTAAAACCAGAAGACCTAAGACCTAAGACCTAAAACCAGAAGACATAAGACCTAAGACTTCAGAGAACTAACACTAATAAACACATGAAACCAGACATGAAACACATTCAAACACATTATAAACTAAGCTAGATTAACACATTTCTAAACACATCAAACTGTGTCTATGCTAAGACTCAGACACAAACAAAATTCTAATCAAACACAAACACAATTCTAATCAAATCCAATAAACATATTCTTATCAAATCCATAAACACATTATACACACAGACACGATTCAATGCAGAATCACATTCAAACACAAAACACATTCTAACACAAAACACACATAATCACATTATACAAGGGCAAGGTCATACCAGCTCGAGTTCGGCGTCGGTGTGGGAGAGAGGACAGTTGTAAACTTATCCCGGTCTGGCACCATAAGCAGTGCATTGAGAGCCCTTAGCGTGTCTTCCTGGAGATCCGGCAACACTGGAGATTCATCTTCGAAACTGTGTCCGTGAGAAGATGGATGACTCTGAGCCTGAGAGTTCTGATGTGGTGACGGTGGAGCCTCCAGTGGATCCGATTCAGGCGCACGGCGTTCTTCACTGTTGAAAAGTTGTTGTGGCGGTGGAAAGCTCCGGAAATCTGGTGCTGAGGTTGACGGTTGATTGTCGACGGCGACTTGAGGTGGTGTCGCCTGAGTCGGAGGAACTTGGGCAGCCGGCGTGATGTTGTACTGCGGCGGAAGAGACCTCGGTGTTCGCGACATTGTCGGAGAGGGATTGTAACCTCCGCGTCTCTGAGAAAGATTGGGAGCGTGTTTTCTCTTCTGATTCTTACCCTTCTTAGCTTCTGGCATCGTCAGAGAATGGCAAGAAAAGAAGTAGAAGAGATTCGAGAGTAGAAATCGAAGGAGAAGAAGATGAAATCGAAGGAGAAGAAGAGATTCGAGAGGAGAAAAATATGAAATCGAAGGAGAAGAAGATGAAGATGAAATCGAAGGAGAAGAAGAGATTCGAGAGGAGAAGAAGATGAAATCGAAGGAGAAGAAGAGATTCGAGAGGAGAAGAAGATGAAATCGAAGGGTTCGCGAAGGGAAGGATTGGATTTAGGGCTTTCGTAGGTTTTTTTTTTAATCTGAATAAATCTGGTCAACTTAATAATTTGTATGTGTGTTATAAACCGATTAAAGACTATGGCCTAATGGTAAAGACGCACACATTTTCACCCGAACCCGGGTTCGAGTCCTGTGAAGGACAGATTTAGTTTTTTTTTATCCTGAATACATCTGGTCGAGTTATAAATGTGTGTGTGTGATAAATACCAATTAAAGACTATGGCCTAGCGGAAAAGATCGCAAACATGTTCACCCGAACCCTGGGTTCGAATCAGGTTGAGGACAGTTTTTTTTATCCTGAATACATCTGGTCGAGTTATAAATGTGTGTGTGTGATAAATACCAATTAAATACTATGGCCTAGCGGAAAAGATCGCAAACATGTTCACCCGAACCCGGGTTCGAATCAGGTTGAGGACAGTTTTTTTTATCCTGAATACATCTGGTCGAGTTATAAATGTGTGTGTGTGATAAATACCAATTAAATACTATGGCCTAGTCGTAAAGATCGCAAGACGATAAATTACACTGAAATTCATCTGGTCGAGTTATTTATATTATTATACGATAAATAATATAAAAGACAAATTACACCGAAATTGTGACATTCGTAACATAGTTATTTAGTAGGGTTCTTCGTCATCTGATTCTTCATCAGAAGACGACAAATTACACTGAAATTCATCTTCTGGTTCTGCATCTCCGATATCGTAATCGAGGTTTATTTGGTCTCCTTGTACGAAATTGTCAAGTACGAGATCTTCAATTGTAGTCATCAATACAGCATCATCATTTTCTGTTTGCAAAAGAGTATGTTCCTTTTGTTCATATTCCCCTGAAATGTTTCCCCTCGGATTCACTTTTAGAACATTGAGCCACAACTTATTCGGTTTCTTTGTGTATGGGTACGGAATATAACAAACTTGATCCGCTTGTGAAGCTGTTTGCAATATAAAAATGTATAAATAAGTTATACAACAGTATATATATATATCGACATTAATAAGTACGTACCTAGAATAAATGGTTCGTATTTATTGTATTTTCTCGATGAAAGAACGTCTACAACACCACCATTGCTCCTCCGAGTGCCTCTACCGATAACAGGGTCATACCAATTACACTTAAAAAGTGTGATTCTCAAATTGACCATCCCCTCGTACTCGAGTTCAATGATATCATTTAAGGTCCCGTAGAAATCCGCTTCATCAGATGCATCAGTGTAATTTTGACTTTTAACACAGACCCCATAGTTACATGTCTTTCGTCCAGCGCCGTGATTTTGCGTATGAAACAAATAGCCTCTTGTAAAATACATTGGCCATGTTTTGACCTTATTCAAAGGTCCATGGACTATCTCTTGAACCCAAGTAGGAAATGGATTCGTGGGGTTCCAGTAAGAAACCTGCATATATATAAAAATAGCATAAATATATTTAAGTATAAATATATGCATAGTTATGAATGTTTTTTAGACATACATATTCTTTCACCCATAAATGATATTCGTCAGCTCTTTTCGTAGAGAGTTCTTTTTCGGAAAGTCCTGGATATTTTGCAGAAATAAATTCCTCGAACATTCTACACAAGACCAACACAAATATGAGAAATTAAACAAGGATTATATATAGTAAAACGTAATCTTAGAGAGATGCCTACTTATATACCTCTCAATTGGCTGAAAATATTCACAATTTCGTAAAACATATGCATGTGCACATTGATAGTCTCTCTCTGAGAGCCATATTTCATGCATTTCTCCACTTGGACGGCCTACTTGAGTAAATATAGAAGGTACTCCAGGGACATGATATACGGGGACTTCACCTTCATCGAATCTTGTTAACCTGACCAAATTAGTAGAAAAGTAATTAACATTAAAATACATAGGACGTCTATACAAAATAAATGCCAAAGTGGACATGATGTGATTGATTTTAGCATTTACCTTGATTTCGTTTGTATATTCGCAGCAAAGTAGTGGTCTGAGAAATAAGCAATCTCGTCATTGATATATGATTCAACAATCGATCCTGCCGCATATCTTTTGTTCTTTGCTTTCCCTTTCAACTTTTTGAAAAACCTTTCAAAAGGATACATCCACCTATACTGGACAGGACCTCCTAATTCAACTTCGTATGGGAGATGTATAGGCAGGTGCTCCATCACATCGAAAAATGAAGGTGGAAATATCTTTTCCAAATTGCATAGGATTAAAACTATGTTCTGTTTCAAAATTTGAACCCGACTTTCATGCAAAGTTCTCGAACATAAGTCTCGGAAAAATGCTCCAACCCCTACAATATACGTGAAAATTTCATGAGGTTACTATATATATACAATACTATAATCATATTTACAAAATAGTCGTAATTAGTACCTGATAACGCAAGGTGGACATTCCGGTCTAGGAGATCTGCAAAGATAAATGGAAGTAACCGCTCCATAAAAACATGGCAGTCATGACTCTTCATGCCTAAAAACTTTTGGTTGTCCATATCAACACAACTAGCTAAGTCTGACGAATATCCATCTGGGAACTTAACCGCATGTTTCACACATTCCAGTAAACTTTTTCTGGCTTCTTCTGTCAATGTGAAGGATGGGAAAGGAGCTTTACCCTCACTATCAATATGTAAGTGTGGCCGAGAACAAAATCGTTCTATATCCAATCTTGACATGATGTTGTCTTTCGATTTACCCTTCACACTCATTAGAGTATTCATGATGTTGTCAAAAAAATTCTTCTCTATATGCATCACATCAAGACAATGACGGAGGTTGAGGTCCCTCCAGTACGGCAGCTCCCAAAATATGCTTTCCTTGTGCCAGTTATGGTGCTTCCCATAGCCCGGATTCTTCTTTTCGTGACCGTTTCCACCAACATCCTTTGTTTTCAATGGATTTACACCAGCTAACCGCTCGAAATAAACTTGCTCACCGGTCAAAGACGGAGGTGAATACTCTCTCGAAGCGTCTTTTCCCTTTAGGAAGTCTTTTTTATTCCTCCTCAGTGGATGACCAAGAGGAAGAAATCTTCGGTGACAATCAAACCAACACGTCTTCCTTCCATTAGGTAGATAAAAAGACTTTGTATCTTCCATGCAAACTGGACAAGACAATTTACCATGGGTTGTCCATCCGGATAACATGCTATATGCCGGAAAGTCGCTTATCGTCCACATCAGCACTGCTTTTAGATTAAAATTTTGATTCAAGGACACATCGTATGCATCGACGCCATTAGACCACAACTCTTTTAACTCCTCAATAAGAGGTCGGAGGAATATATCGAGACTAGCTCGCGGATGATTTGGCCCAGAATTCAGAATTGTAAGAAATAAATACTCTGTATTCATGCACATACCCGGGGGTAAATTATATGGCGTCAAGATCACAGGCCACAATGAATGATTACGAGACATGCCAAAGGGATTGAACCCATCGGTACATAATCCAAGATAAACGTTACGCGGTTCTTCAGCAAACCGGGGATGTTGATCTTGAAAATATCTCCACTCCGCCGCATCAGAAGAATGACCCATTTCTCCCTCCTTTGTTTGGTGCTCGGCATGCCATCTCATTGCCGTTGCAGTCTTCTCGCTTTGATACATTCTCTTTAATCTGTCAGCAATAGGTAGATACCACATACGACTGTATGGTACGTTGGTTCTACGCCGGTCGTTCTTAGGCTTCCATCTTTGTTTTCCACAAAACAGACATTTATCTTCCTTCTCGTCTTCTTTCCAGAAGATCATACAATTGTTAATACAAACATCAATTGTATGATATGGGAGACCTAAATTGCGCATCAATTTTTCTGTCTCGTAATGTGAACCAGTTGACTTGTTTCCTTCTGGTAAATAGTCTGTCAAGATTTCGCAAACCGAATCCACTAACTTTTCACTCATATTATATTCTGCCTTATTTTGCATGACTCGAGCAGCTAAGGATAACTGCGAGTGACCTTCACGACAACCATCGTATAGTGGATTATTTGCACCTTCTAACAAGTCGTAGAATTTCTTTGAATGGTTACGTACCGGTTCTTCTACATTCTGATAACTAGTACCACCTTGATGATAGTTATCAAAACTCACGTTATCACGAAATGCATCATTCACGATATCCACATATCTATCTTCTACTACATTACCCACTTCTTCACTCCCACCTATATACGTCGTATCAACATAACTCGATCCTAAATCCGCTATATTGAATTCTTCCCCATGCTTATACCAAACATAATAATCTGGCATAAATCCTTTGCTATAAATATGATTCCAAATTCTTGTCCCCGGGATAAATTTCTCGTTCTTGCAAACACTACAAGGACAGAAAAACTTACCGCCATTACTCTGTGTTAGAGGCTGGCTATTTGCAAATGTCATGAATTGCTCCACCCCCATTCTGAACTGTTCCGAGAAATTTCCCGTCTCTTCATCGAACCTATTATACATCCACTCCCGGAAATTACTATAATTGTAATTTCCCGACATTTTATAACTAATAAATCGAATGAGCAGAAGAAATATCTTTGATTTGTGTTTAAAATCGAATGAGGAAAATAAATATGTTTGTTTTGTGTTTAAGATCGAATGAGGAGAAGAAATGGGGTAAATTTTGTTTATATAGACGATTTTGCCGACTACATAGCGACTACAAGGCGTCTGAAAGGCGACTACATATTGTAGTCACATAAAGCCGGTGCACCAACCCAAACAACAACTAACACGTGTTTTTCACCGGTTTTGTACGACTGTTTACCGACTGCTATGCGACCCGCCCAATTAGTCGCATATTAATCGCTAATTTAGCGACTATTCTGCGACTACTAAGTCCCGTCGTAATATTAGTCGTAACCGTAGTCGTAAATTGGCGACTGAACTTAAAATAGTCGTACAATAGTCGTAAAATAGCGACTACTATAGCGACTATTCTGTTTGGTCGTAAAACAGCGACAACATTACGACTAAACCTTACTAGTCGCCAAATAGTCATAAAATAGTTGTTAATTAGTCACAATTCGTAGCGACTAAAGTTTTAGTCGCCACATGTAGTCGTTAAAACGCTGTTTTCTTGTAGTGATGCTTCTCTCAAGTACCTGCTGAAGAACAAGGACCTCAAGCCAAGTCTATGCCGATGGGTACTTTTGCTCTAAGGGTTCGATATTGAGATCAAAGACAAGAAAGGAGTTGAGAATGGCGTTGTTGACCACTTATCGCGATTAAAGGTCGATGAAGTCGTAACTATTGATGATTTCTTACCAGAGCAGGGTATTTACTTCATTGAATCTCAGCTTCCAGACGTTTGTCCCAAAAATCTGGAATTTTCACGAGTGAAGACCTTCAGTATCGATCGATACTCACCTAGTATCGATTGATACCAGACGCGATTTGGACCTGTTTTGTCTGCAGAGCACTTCGACTCTTATGATGCCTATCTAGCTGCTGTATCTAGTCCTGCATGACCATGGTACGCAGACATTGACAACTACCTTGCTGCAGACTGAGCCAAACCATCCCACAAAGCATGCGAGGAAAAAGTTTATGCGCGAGATGAGGAGATTCTTCTGGGATGAGCTTTACCTATACAAACAGTGCTCAGATGGTATCTACAGAAGATGTGTTGCAGAGTCTGAGGTGCCGGCGATTCTTTTTCATTGTCATGGGTCTTAGTATGCAGGACACTTTGCTACTTTCAAGACAGTGTCCAAAGATCTTCAAGCAGGCTTTTGGTGGCCTACTATGTTTAGAGATGCGCACGCCTATATCTCACAGTGTGATGTCTGTCATAGGAGAGGGAAGATCAGTAGGAGACATGAGATGCCACAGAACTTCATCATTGAGGTTGAAGTTTTCGATTGTTGGGGCATTGACTTTATGGGCCCTTTTTCCTCGTCACACAAGAACAGATACATCCTGGTTGCTGTGGACTATGTGTCCAAATGGGTGAAGGCGATTGCTAGTCCAACCAATGACTCTGTGGTGGTTCTTAAGCTGTTTAAGACCATCATTTTCCCACAATTTGGAGTGTCGCGTATTGTTATAAGTGATGGTGGCAACCACTTTATTAACAAAGTTTTTGAGAAGTTGCTGAAGAAGCATGGTGTTAATCATCTTGTGGCTACTCCATATCACCCTCAAACCAGTGGGCAAGTAGAAGTCTCCAACAGGCAGATCAATGAGATTTTAGAGAAGACAGTGGGTACTTCCAGGAAGGATTGGTCTACGAAGCTGGATGACGCGCTATGGGCTTATAGGACTGCTTTCAAAACACCGCTGGGCACTACACCGTTCCATTTGCTGTATGGGAAAGCATGTCACCTTCCAGTAGAGATCGAGCACAAGGCAGCATGGGCAACGAAGTTGCTGAACTTCGACATCAAGCCTGCTGCTGAGAGGAGGTTGATTCAGCTGAATGAGTTGGATGAGATTAGGCACCACGCCTACGAGAACTCGAAGCTGTACAAGAAGAGAACTAAGGCCTATCATGATAAAAAGATCATCTCCAGACATTTCGAGCCGAACGACCAAGTACTTCTGTATAACTCTCGTTTGCAATTGTTTCCTGGTAATCTCGTTGGTCAGGTACCTCTACAATCAAGGAGGTCAGACCACATGGTGCTGTCGTGCTGATTAGTCCTACATGCGATGAATTTACTGTCAATGGACAGCGGGTGAAACACTATTGGGCGGAAGCCGAGATTCCAACAAGGCAAATCATGCCTCTGGATGATGCACCCACAGCCTGAATGGCGGTACAGTCAAGCTAATGACGTTAAACGAGCGCTAGGTGGGAGGCAACCCACTGGTGAGTTTGTTTCTGAGTCTTTTTATTTTTATTTTTCTTTTTGTGTTTGTGTCAGGATAAACAAGGAGCAAAACACGAAATCGCCAGTGTGTCGCTCGATACCCCGTTGGTATCGGTCGACACCCTACGCGAATGAGAAAGTTCATCATGCCGACTTAAGCTTGGTATCGCCCGATACTCGATGTCCCAGCACGGTAACTTCTGATTTCTCACCTTTCCATTTCGTTCATTTGTTTTCTTTCACCAACTCTAGGCTAGATAACACTGGGGACAATGTTGTTTAAGTCTGGGGGAGGTAGTAGCTGACATTGTTTTTGTTTTTCTTAGAGTCAGTCCATTTTTGAGTCATTCGTTGTTTTATTGAGTCAAAACTTTGTTTGAGACAGTGATCTTTTTCTTAAATCTTTTGATCTGACCTTGCTTCCAAGTGACCATTATTACAGAATCAGTTCTAGACCGACTAATGAAAAATCCAAAGGCTGACCAGTTAACCAGAAGACACTCATGTTTCCAACAAAGTTCCTTAAAGCCTGAGCCAAATTTTTGCACTTCATCAATGTGGTTAGTATCCATAGAGCTTGATTCCTCATTCGTATCCGACAAAGGAACCCATGTGTTTTAAAATAACGGTATTCCTCTCCCTACTACAAGTTAATTAATAAGATGCATTAAAAGATGAGATGATTTTCTTCTGAGTAGAGGGGTAGGAAAATTTCCAGCGATCCCATTATTCTACTTCAGAGGGAATGATCACACAAAGGTGGAAGCGAGGTTAGGAAAATTTCCTGTGATACCATTATTCGCCTACACCTGTGATTACTTTTGAGGGAAGAACCGGGGATTCGATGGCAAACACCATCAATACTCGCGTCTCAAACCTTAATTTGTATATGCAAGGAATATGATAAGAAATAAGTCTGGGGGAGAGAAATAATACAAAAAGTGTGAAAAAGGCTGGTTCCTTGTCATGATATTGTATGGGAAAGAATCTAGAAGGTTCTTGATATTAATTCACAGCGATGAAACTGGCGATGAAGGCTTGATTGAACAATGCTGCGAAATAATGTGTGTAGTCTGGGAAGCTGCCAATGTCTATGGAAAAGTACATGGTGGTTAGATCAAAAAGCTGGTTAGGTAATATGTGGAGCACTAAGGAAATTGGTCACTGCAATGTTTCATGAACATGTGAGTCTCTACGTTTTCAAACCTCTTTCTCTGGTTTAGTTTTCTGTTTTGCTTGAGGGCAAGCAAAGGCTAAGTCTGGGGGAGTTGATATATCATGGTTTTTACCCCTTTTAAGCCATGATATAAGTCCGTTTTATAGAGTCTTTCTACTATTTTGTAGTGGTTTAGAGTCTTTTACAGGTTTTAGCACGTTTGGAGCATAATTGGAGATATTGGAGCTTTCTGGAGCATTTTTGATCAAAGCAGAAGGTCGTGTAGCTGAGTACCCGATTTGAAGCATCAGTGTCGATCTATACTGCCTAGTATCGGTCAACACTCTTCGAATCAGACACGACTCGCGAGTTTAAAGAAGAATTGAAAAACTGCAAAATTGCCCAGAATTCTTTATTATTTATAAAGAAGTCCCAAAATGTGATTTAGGTTATTCAATAGGATTTTACAGCCACTTTGATGGCTATGCTTTATTTTATTCTGGTTTTGTGAGAGAGCTTTTGAAGGGAGACAAGTCTGAAACTCTGTTCGTCCGAGAGAAGATTTCAAACCCTTTTGTTACTCTTTCTTAATTCTTATTTGATGATTTATTCAAACATGTTTATTGCTACAATTTCCATGTCTGATATACTCATATATTGCATGTTTTAGCATGCATCTCACTTAAAGTTTTGTGTCATTTACATGCATAATCATGGTTTTGTCTTGAATTTAGGTATCATTTAGAGATTAGGACATATTTCATTAGTTCTAGTGAGTTCTTGCATATTTTGGAGTACTTTCTAGGTGATTGGAGGCAATTTTGGCATATTTGGAGAGTTGGACCAAAGTAGAGTGCAAGGTCCATCCGATACACCGTAAAGATGTGGCTGGACGGAGACCTTCCGTTCCGAATCGGCTTCGATGACATTTATGAATGTTGTAGAGGGGTGAGTTAGCTATCGAGTGGAGTTAGATTCAGGCCATTTTACAAGAGATATGTCCGCCTACCGAGTAAGCTTCAACTTACACCAACGCCACAGAGCGATGCAACTGATCGGTGGAGGTCCAGGCCCTTAACATCGACCCAGCCCCTTCTTACATCGACCTGTTACCTCGATGCTTCACCTCATGATAGTTACATCGACTCCACATGTCGATGCAACTTGAAACGACCGCAATAATTAAACAATACCAGAACAAGTCTACAGTTTACACCAACTAGCAGTTCTATAATAGCAAAAGCAACCACAATAATAATAACAACAAAAAGAAACCCCGGGTCTAAATCATCCCCTCTTCACCACCTTGATTCCACGATCACGCCTTATCTTTACCTGCATCGACAAAAGTGATGCATCAACATTTGGCTAACCAAACGCTGAGTGAGATTGATCACCCCAACAACAGGCTACCAATAAGCACATCAAACAACAATTAACCATACGAAGAATTAATTGACACCAATTAAAAGAAAACCCAGCACAAGCTTAGCAATCAATCACAATTAATCACAATTAAAGAATAACCCAACACAAGCTTAGCAATCAATCACAATTAATCACAATTAAAGAATAACCCAACACAAGCTTAGCAATCCCGCTCCCGATAAGCTTTCACGGATCGCAAAACAACAACAAGGGAACAAACTCGGATCGCAATCACAACAACAAAGGGAACAAGCTCGGATCGCAATCACAACAACAAAGGGAACAAGCTCGGATCGCAATCACAACAAGGAGGACAAGCGGAAACCGCGATTAACAACAAGAAGAACAAGCGGAGATCGCGATTCAACCACAAGAAGAACAAGCGGAAACCGCGATTAACAACAAGGAGAACAAGCTCGGCACAAGCTTAAATGCTAGCCTTTGGTCACAACTCACCTTAAAATCGGATGGATCGAGCTCTAGAAGACCTCTCTCGCTTCTCTTTAACCTCGCTTCACTCTAGCTCACCAAGACCAACTCTCCCGATCTCTTCTTCAAGCTTCTCCCAAGCCCGAATCTCTCTCGATCTCGCAAGATCCAAGCTTCGCCAAGCTTCTCTCCTTCTCTCTCTCTCTCTCTCTCTCTCTCTCTCTCTCTCTCTCTCTCTCTCTCTCTCGCGACCAATCTCTTTCTCCTCCGAGAACTGGTTTTCACGCCCAAGAAGATAAGAGGAAGAAGACAATAAAAAGATTCAATCTTTGAGAAAAACCCCACAACTTCCAAATCGACTTAAGACACCCCCGGAACAAACCCGAATTAATTATTTCCCCCAATAATCAATTTCCCCAGATTTGTCTAAGGCTCAAAACCCGAAGGAAAAATTCCGAAACAATTAAATTAATTAAAATTTAATTAATTTAATTTTCTGGAACGCGGGCGTTACAATTCTCCCCCACTAACATAGATTCGCCCTCGAATCTTCGATACCGCTCATCTCCCATGAACCGTTCATCTCCAATGAACCTTATCGTCGCAATGATTACACAACCTTTGGCCAAACCCGACTATCTCAATACACACACGAGGTCCAACACCAACCTCCGAGGTTTCCCACTCAGTCCCTATGCTTATAACACCGCGGCATCATATGTACTTATTGCTCAAATACCGGCCAACCCCATTACTCAAGACACCGCAGCATCTCTGAGTTCCGAGCATCGGCCATATCCCGCAGGATATCCACCATACCACATCACCCAAGACACCGCAGCATCTCCGAGTTCTAGGTATATGCCGTACCACTCCACTCAGTAATATAACCTACAAGAGTCTCAATACCCCATACCACTCAATTCTAGGCAATATATCCCACGTCTGGGACATACTCCTTACGAATCCACGGTATCACGTATCACTCTAGGCTATAAATCTCCCGAGACTGGGTACATCGCCACTCACACTCCCAAGACACACAGTCCTGCGAGCTATCGGCACCGGAGGAACCAGTCCTCCCAACGAGCAATAAATCACATATCTCTAAGCATCTCGACTGAACTATACTCCATACCCGGAATATCTGTCGTGCATGACCAATAACCCGGCCATCGCACCTCCCTTGCGCACCTTCCAGTGTCGGCTTGCTTTAGAAAACTTGTCAAGACGACTACGACTAGGCTATCTTTAACACCCAACAACTCTCTGCAGTAAGTCATCAATACAAACGTAATAAAACAAACAAGTACCATACGCCTGCAATCTAACCCACCACATAGAACCGCTAAGTGAAATAACCCGGTCTCGTCACTCGACTCATTTTCCCGAACAAGCTTAACGAAACACGCAATGCTCACCACAGCAACAAGAACATCTATCTTATTACACATCATAATGTAACATCGTTCTACACAACGGCAATACAAAATGAATACACATAGCACACAGCTATAACCGAAACTGGAACCTCTCGATGGAACTCAAGCCGCAGCTTGCTTCTGGAACCACTTCTGGAACCTCGCTTCCATCCTAGCCTCTGGCTCCCAAGTTTCCTCCTGAACACCGTCACAGTCCCACAGAACTCGCATCATCGGAATCTTCTTCCGACGAAGCTCCTTGACCCTCCGCTCGAGAACTCTCAAAGGTCTCGCCTCAACGGTCATATTGGGCTGGAGATCTGACGGAATCTCAGCCAATACCTCGTCACCCCTATGCAAACACTTCTTCAGCATCGACACATGGAATACCTTATGAAAAGCTTGCATAACCGCGGGTAACTCCAACCGATACGCTACCGGTCCAACACGCTCTACAATCCGGAACGGTCCCAAATACCTCGGACTCAACTTAGTCGCAACAATGGACCTGTTCGGACCTCTCAGCAAAGCCATCTTGAGATACACACTATCTCCCACCTCAAACACAAGCTCTTTCCGCCTCTTACCAGCATAACTCTTTTGCCGATCCTGGGCCTCTTTCATGTTCAGCTTCAAAACCCGGATCTTCTCTGTAGTTTCCTGAACAAAACTCGCACCCAAAGTGCTCCTCTCCCCCACTTGGGTCCAACACAAGGGGGTACGACAGGGCCTCCCATACAGAGCCTCATATGGAGCCATCCCAATACTCGCCTGGTAACTATTGTTATACGCAAACTCAACCAAGCTCAAGTGATCCACCCAATGACCACCCCAATCCAGCACGCACATCCTCAACAAATCCTCCAAAGTCTGGATGGTCCGCTCGGACTGCCCATCTGTCTGAGGATGATACGCCGTGCTCAAGTGCACCTTCGTGCCCATCTCCGCCTGAAACGCATTCCAGAACTCCGATGTGAACTTAGGATCCCGGTCCGAAACAATACTCACCGGTACTCCATACAGTCTCACAATCTCCTGCACGTACTTCCTAGCCAAAACTGCCGCCCCGTCGGTCTTCTTAATGGCCAGAAAACGCGCACACTTGGTCAATCGATCGACGATGACCCAAACAGCATCCTTGGTCCGAGAAACTGGTAAACCCACCACGAAATCCATCGTGATCATATCCCACTTCCACTCTGGAATGGGTAAACTCCGCAACAAACCACTCGGGACCTGGTGCTCCGCCTTCACTAACTGGCACACGTTGCACGAAGCAACCCAGTTAGCCACATCCTTTTTCATCCCGACCCAATGATAATAGCGCTTGAGATCGCGGTACATCTTAGTCGCTCCGGGATGAATCGCAAACATACTCGAATGAGCCTCACTCAGGATCTCTCGCCGCAAATCCTCATCCAAAGGTACGCATACCCTCCCACTAACAAGGATAGTGCCGTTCGCAGATACCTGATACTCAGAACCCTCTGCTCTCGAAGCCTTAACCAAACCCTCATCTTTTCCCTGAGCCAACCGAACCCTGCTCAAAAGATCCGCCTGGTTAGCCGCCTCTAAGCCCAAAGGTTCCTGAGATACAACACATAAGCGCAATGTGCTAATCTCGCTCACCAAGGACTCTACCTCGAGCTCACGAGCCAAAGCCACCCGCTTCCGACTCAACGCATCCGCAACCAGATTAGCCTTACCAGGATGGTAAGCTATCTCCAGATCATAATCGGCCACTAGCTCCATCCAGCGCCTCTGCCTCAAATTCAACTCAGGCTGAGTGAAAATGTACTTCAAGCTCTTATGATCTGTGAACACCTACACCTTTCCGCCATAAAGATAAGATCTCCAAATCTTTAATGCAAAAACCACTGCAGCCATCTCCAAGTCATGGGTAGGGTAGTTGCCCTCATGCTTCCGCAGCTGCCGCGAAGCATAGGCAATAACCTTCCCCCGCTGCATCAACACACAACCAAGACCCACTCCCGACGCATCGGTGTACACCACGTAAGGCTCACCCGACTCAGGCAACGCCAATACTGGAGTACTAGACAACATGGCCTTCAACCCTGCGAAACTCTCCTCACACTCTGAGGACCACACGAAAGGAACATCCTTCCCTGTCAGCTTCGTCATAGACTTAGCCAAACTCGCGAAACCCTTGACGAACCGCCGATAATACCCTGCCAACCCAAGAAAACTCCGAATCTCAGTGGCATTCTTCGGCCTCGGCCAAGTACTAATGGCCTGGATCTTCTCCGGATCTACCGACACTCCCTCCGCAGAGACAATGTGACCCAGAAAACCGATCTCCCGCTGCCAGAAGCTACACTTGCTCAACTTAGCAAATAACTTCTGTTCCCGCAGCCTCGAAAGAACCACACGCAGATGCACCTCATGCTCCTCCCGGCTCCTCGAATACACCAAGATGTCATCGATAAAGATGATCACGAACTCATCTAGATACTCCTGGAAAACGCTGTTCATCAATCTCATAAATGCAGCCGGTGCATTAGTCAACCCAAATGGCATCACCACAAACTCGTAGTGACCATAACGAGATCTGAAAGCCGTCTTCCGGATATCTACCTCATCGATGGGAATCTGATGATAACCCGACGCCAAGTCAATCTTGGAGAACCAAGTAGCCCCTCTCAACTGATCCAACAACTCATCAATCCGCGGAAGAGGATACCTGTTCTTCACTGTGACTCGGTTAAGTCCCCGATAATCAATACACAACCGAAAACTCCCGTCCTTCTTCTTCACGAACAACACTGGCGCTCCCCACGGCGAAGAACTCGGACGAATAAATCCCTTACTCAACAACTCCTCCAGCTGCTTCTTCAGCTCTGCCATCTCTGCGGGAGCCATCCTATAAGGAGCCCTGGATATCGGTGCCGTCCCCGGTTCCAACTCGATCGTGAAAGGATCCGACCTAGATGGTGGCAACCCCTGCAACGACTGGAACACATCCTGGAACTCACGAACCACGCGAATATCCTGAACCCTAGCCTCTCCGACGGCCTCCGGTAAAGAAATGGTAGCCAAGTACGCCTCGCAACCTCCCTCGATCAGACGCTCCGCGTGCACAACCGAGATCACGAGACTCCCGGAAGTCGGTCTCACACCCTGATACACCAACTTCCCTTTCCCCTGGTCGAACTCGACTCGCCCTCGATGACAGTCCAGATGCGCCCTGAACTTCCCGAGCCAATCCATGCCCAAGATGACGTCGTACAGCTCCACTGAGCAGATAATCAAATCGGCAGCCATGGACTCTCCTGCTACCTGAACATCCACGTCTCGCACCCGACCGTGAATCCTCAGGAGCTTCCCTCCGGCAACCTCCACGAAACCCAAACTCACACCGGGCTCGCTCCGGAGATTAGCCTTCTCGGCCAACTCCGGGGAAACGAAGCAATGCGATGCTCCTGAGTCAAACAACACATGACACTCTACACCTCCAACACACAAGGTCCCTGCACATATACATGTGCCGAGAACCTTAACACCCCGACGAGCACGACATTCCCCAACACAAAATTAAACTTAGGTGAGTCTAAGAAAATACCTGTGATCGGCCTGGAACTCGGCTCGCCGGTCTCGGTGATGGAGTACACTCGAGGCGCTGATGCCACCTGCCTGAGAGGCTGCACTACCCCGGTCTCACTCTGCCGCAACTGGGGACACTGAGGCCTGATGTGCCCCGCCTCCTTGCAGTGATAGCACACTCGAGAATCCACTCGCGCTCCGCCCTTCTGAGGACAGCTCGCCACTCGGTGATCCATGCTCCCACAACCAAAGCAACCCGGACCACCCCGACTACCACTCGAAGCGCTCTCCCGCTTCCGCTTCTGTCCTTGCATCGGCTTACTACTGCCTCTGCTCGAACCGGACTGCTGCTGCACAGATCTCGCCTGAAAACGCGGTGTAGCCACTACCACCTCGTCCTTCAGACCCTCCTCAAGCAAAGCTGCAGTCTCAACCAACTCGTCAACCGTGCAAAAAGGCCTCACCATGCAACGGTTCTCAAGTCAACCCGAAGACCCATCAAGAATCTCTGCACACGGGCCGACTCACTCTCACCCGCTCGTCTAACATAAGACCCGAGCCGGACGAACTCCACCTCATACTCGCGTACCGACCGATCCCCCTGAGTCAAACTCGCAAGCCTCGACCCTAACCGGTTGAACGCCTCCTGAGGAAAATACTTGGAGTTAAACTCCTCCACAAAATCCGCCCAAGCCATCGCGGCCTGCACTCTCCGTGCTGCCACACCCCTCCACCAGAGATGCGCATCACCCTCCAGAAAATGGATCGCAATGTCCACCTGGTATCCCGCGGGACACCTACTCGAGAGGAAATTCCTCTCTATCCTCCTCAACCACGCATCAGCGTCCTCAGGATTAGCACCTCCAGAAAAGAACCCCGTGCCAATCCTCAGCATCTGCTCCATCATCCTCAGATAGGATGGGAGCTCCTCAGCAACCGCAGCTGCCGCCTGAGGCTGAGCCTCCACCACTACCGGAGCCACAGGAGCCTGAGCCGGTACCCTCTCTGGTAACCGCTCCAACAACCTCGTCAACAGATCCGCTATGCGATCATCTCGGGCACGAGCATCACCCGCTGCTACACCCGCAGCACCCGCTGGAACACCAGCCACACTGACGCTCACGCCAGCCCCAACGGCACTCACTCCGGCCGCACCCTCAGACCCAATCTGACTCGCACGCGAATCTTCGACCTGCTCCGCCGGCACCCGGCCACGACCTCTACCACGGCCACGACCCCTACCACGCCCTCTAGCCATCTGCACACGTGCAGAAGCACAAGCTAAGAAAACTAAAAACAATCATCACAATAAAGATACTCACCGTGGAATCTCACAAGGCTCGAAGAGGATGATTCTAAGACCCCCACACAATACCCAATTTATTCTAGAACCACCTAGGCTCCTAGAACCGTAAGGGCTCTGATACCAAAATGAAACGACCGCAATAATTAAACAATACCAGAACAAGTCTACAGTTTACACCAACTAGCAGTTCTATAATAGCGAAAGCAACCACAATAATAATAACAACAAAAAGAAACCCCGGGTCTAAATCATCCCCTCTTAACCACCTTGATTCCACGATCACGCCTTATCTTTACATGCATCGACAAAAGTGATGCATCAACATTTGGCTAACCAAACGCTGAGTGAGATTGATCACCCCAACAACAGGCTACCAATAAGCACATCAAACAACAATTAACCATACGAAGAATTAATTGACACCAATTAAAAGAAAACCCAGCACAAGCTTAGCAATCAATCACAATTAATCACAATTAAAGAATAACCCAACACAAGCTTAGCAATCAATCACAATTAATCACAATTAAAGAATAACCCAACACAAGCTTAGCAATCCCGCTCCCGATAAGCTTTCACGGATCGCAAAACAACAACAAGGGAACAAACTCGGATCGCAATCACAACAACAAAGGGAACAAGCTCGGATCGCAATCACAACAACAAAGGGAACAAGCTCGGATCGCAATCACAACAAGGAGGACAAGCGGAAACCGCGATTAACAACAAGAAGAACAAGCGGAGATCGCGATTCAACCACAAAAAGAACAAGCGGAAACCGCGATTAACAACAAGGAGAACAAGCTCGGCACAAGCTTAAATGCTAGCCTTTGGTCACAACTCACCTTAAAATCGGATGGATCGAGCTCTAGAAGACCTCTCTCGCTTCTCTTTAACCTCGCTTCACTCTAGCTCACCAAGACCAACTCTCCCGATCTCTTCTTCAAGCTTCTCCCAAGCCCGAATCTCTCTCGATCTCGCAAGATCCAAGCTTCGCCAAGCTTCTCTCCTTCTCTCTCTCTCTCTCTCTCTCTCTCTCTCTCTCTCTCTCTCTCTCTCTCTCTCTCTCTCGCGACCAATCTCTTTCTCCTCCGAGAACTGGTTTTCACGCCCAAGAAGATAAGAGGAAGAAGACAATAAAAAGATTCAATCTTTGAGAAAAACCCCACAACTTCCAAATCGACTTAAGACACCCCCGGAACAAACCCGAATTAATTATTTCCCCCAATAATCAATTTCCCCAGATTTGTCTAAGGCTCAAAACCCGAAGGAAAAATTCCGAAACAATTAAATTAATTAAAATTTAATTAATTTAATTTTCCGGAACGCGGGCGTTACACAACTGATCCATGCAGCACCAGCCAAAGTGACTCAAAGATCAGGCCAAATGAAGACCTTCTCGTGCCCAGTTTAATCTGATGTCTTCATGAAAGTCATAGACAATCGAGCTGACGTTCGTTTAGTGGTGGTTTTATGTCATTCAGATCTGGGTAAACACCCGGTTTGTCCCGGGTTGACCCGGTCCGACCCAGCTCAAGAAAACACTTTTAAATATTGTTGAGACCCATTTTTCAGATCTATCTCACTTTTTATCATTTTTCTCTCATTTTCTCTCAAGAACAAAACCTTTCTTTTTAGGGTTTTTGAGATTTTTTCCCAAGGATCTTTTGATTTATGAAAGTTTGAGTTTAGTTCTTGTATTCTTTCTCTAATCTTTCATCTTCCTAATTTCTAATCATGATTAACATCACCTCTTTCACAAGATTTGGGGTGTTCTTCATGATTAGTGAGTAGTCTTTTAGGATTTGAGGATTTGGTAGATTTAGGGTGATTTGATGGATGATTAATGATGTCTAGGATTAGATTATATGATTTCCATTCTTGATTAGTGGTTTTAAAGCTAGATCTAGCTTGAGAAAGTGGATCTAGATCATAAGGCATTTCATGCACACAAGGTGTTCGATGAAATGCCTTGATGAACTAATCAAGAGATATTCATTTCTAGCCTAAGAGATTAGTTGTCTAGAGTGATTATTTGGTTGATCTTGAATGTTTAGACTTAAAGCTTGCTAATTAGTGATTCACAAATGAGAATTTGATCTTGAATTAGTGATTAGCAAAGTAATTAATTCCTTGAGAAAGGATTAGTTAAGATTAGTAATCTTTGCCTAGGGATTAGTCTTCATTAAGCATTGGACATCATTAATTAGCCATTGGATTGCCTTATCTCAGTTACCTTATACTTGAATTCGCCTTTTATCATCTTTTTAATCTCGTCTAGCATTCGTTTACTTGTGTTCTTGCTTTTAATTTGAATCATTTAGGTTGTTTAAAAACTAAAACCACATTTGTTTGCTTAGCTTAAGTTATTTCTTGCATTCCTAGTGTGTTGTTCTTTGTGCCTCCTTGGATTGATCCCCAAGTGCTACAACGATAGCATTTGGGCAATTGGTTTGGATACACACAATTATTCACTATCAACGGTAGAGATTGATAGATCCACGACTCCAAGGAATTCACGAGGAGAGATACTAAGGCGTGAGAAAGATCTCGTAAATCCTTAGGCCCAATCAACAATGAATACTTTGAAACGAGGGGGTGGCTTCGATATTGGGAGAATCCGAGGAAGAGGATGATAAGGCGTGGGAGATGAATCCCGAAAATCCGTATGCCCCAATTTTTGAGAAGAACACTCACAATGATCGGATCGAAGGCAGCGTCGAAGTGTTGCGGAAAAACACTCGATAAACCGAAGAGAAAGTTCGATGAATAACCTTCAAAGAAATCGAAGAACAAGAGTAAAAAACTCAAAAAATATTTGATTAAAAATGATTGTTTTTTGATGTGTTTTGTGGCTGGATTACAAGAGATTATAAAGAAAAACAAAAGACATGAATGAAGGAGAGAGAGAACAATAACTCTACTCGAAAATGATAGAATATTAAAACTTAGTTTTGAAAGTTGAAATATGACTCTTGCTCTTCCTCTTGTTTATTCTTCTTGGGACCACGAATTAGAACTCCTTATTGGGCTTATAAATGTATCCTGGATGCCAAACAAATTTTTGCAAGCTCCTAAACCAAGTGGGCTTAGCATTCTTCAAGCATAGCACCAGTTAGACCCTCTTAGGCAAATGGGAAGAATCTTTATGATCCGATGTCCATTTTTTTCGATCTTGGTCTTGTTGGAAACACAAGAGATTAATAAACATTCTCCAAGTGGATTCGTAGCTAGATCGTACCTGAGTCGGGCTGTGTGATCTTTGGCATTAACGCGCATTGGGTGCTGAAGCAGATCCGTGGATTTGAAAAATCTATTTCTTGTACGTATGAACTCCAATTCGGCTGGTTCCAATTTTAATCATTGCTCTGATTAATCAAGATGCCAGAACAATTTATTTTGTAGCTTCATTCCATATGGTTTGGTTGAAAGAATTCTTTGAACTCCAGTATGTCTGATTCGCGTCGGCTGGGATTCACCTGTCTTGGAAGTTGAATAACTTCTTCACCTGAACTTGGATTGGACTGATTCCACTTCGAGAAGTGCTCTAGATGAGGTGCGAATGTAGTCCAAGTGGTCGTTGGGATGGACCAGTTGATCATGGAATTCGTTTGTGCAGAACAAATCACTTGGGTCTTTTCGTGTGATCCCATGATCATATCAGTTGTTCTTGCTCAAAATCTTCAAGTCTCTTGGAAGAAAAGAAGAAAGAGAGCTTAAATCTAGATATACTCTTTTTAGTCTTCAAAAATTGTTTTTATGCAAAAAGAAAATTTCTGTTTTTCAAAATTATTTTGGGATTTACCTTGGCGTGCGGGACACGGAAATTAAACCGGTTATGGTTTAATTTAAGGTCGGGAACATGTTATAGATTGTACTGTTAAGAGTCGGAACGGTTGGGGAATCGTCGAGATGAGTTTTTGGTAGATATGGTTAGGCCGCGGGTCGAGTACACATGACTGCGGCTAACAGCTTCTTCGCCGCGGGTCGGGCACACTTGACTGCGGCCGACTTCCTCTTCGGGGACGGTTTTCACCCACCCAAGATTAACGTTTCGAGACAGTGAGGCACAACAACCAGAAGTAATAGGAAAGACCCTAGCCGAAGCATGACAACCCTCGACGTCCTTGTTCAGATGTCTCACCTCGTCTAGAAGAGCAGAGCCGAAGCAAGGCAGGGTGGTTCGCCCAAGAAGAACATCCAAGCACATCTGTATGCAAATGGGCCAAAAGGAACGTTAATGGGCCGAGACATAAATCATTCACCGACTCTTGCTGTCCGAGTTAAAATCCCAAATTATCGGTTACCATAGCCTTCGTCGGCGGCCGCGCAAAGAAAAAAGGAAATATTCCTCTCTCCGAGATTCTCGCTTACTAACTTATAAAAATAGTAGACATAATCCATTGTAACCACACATCGAAAAACCCTAGCATAACCTCTTAGCAACATTATTCTTGTACTCAAACGTTTACAAACAGCAATAAAAACCATCTTTGGATCTCTTGCTATGTTTTCATCCCAGAAACTTATGTTCCCTTAAAAGTCCTTTACAAATATCGGTTGTGTGAATTTCAGCTCACACAGTTTAGCGCCATCTGTGGGGATCTCAGAAGCTTTCTTACTTATGAAAATACCAGGAACGAGATATGAAGAGACGCCGGAGATGAACAAAAACTCGGTGATGATGCGAACAACAACGGCGGGAGTAAGGTCAATCCTAGTGACACTCCCCCTGCAACCATGGAGACGACCTCGGCGCCTTTGGCCGAATTAAAGAATATGCTCATCTAACTGCTAAAGAAGACGGAGGAGCAAGACAGGTTGAACCATATGCTATCGGAACAAGTCGAGATGCTGACATTCGAAGGTTGGATCCGAGACCTGCAAACAGAATACCTCGGCTCGAACACGTCTTCAAGGATTCTCACGAGGAGGCTCGGCCTCAATCCGATAGCCCTTGACTTCTCAACACCCGAAAGAGCATCGGCTAATGAAAGACTACCACCATTGCAACCGCTTGGAAATGGATCGCATGCGGTGATGAGGCCGCTCTTATTCGATCAACCTCGATCAAATCTCATAGCAGAGCAACAAACCCCCCAAGCCCATAAGATCTCGCCTTGGAACAATCGAAATCGCCAACGACGAAGCAATCCGAAACGAAGGAAACAACGCCTCGGGACGTATCGCGGGTGACGAGCCCACCTCGGCAACAGAAAAGGAAAAATCTTAAGAGACGTCCATTGCTCAAGCCGGCTGAGCTCCGACCCGGCCATCCTCCACTTCACGTTTACGATGACCACGGCAAGAAGGATCCCACCATCGTACCCGTTTGGAGGGGTGACACCAGCGGTAGGAAGACCGCTCTCATCTGACCCACCTCGATCGAATCACAAAATCAGGAAACACCTGCAACCGTAGGAACTCGGCTCGGAGCAAAGATCAAAACTACCAGTAACAGGGCAACCCAAACCAGGAGAACCAACACCTCGGGTGGGATCGTGAGTGGCGAACTCACCTCGGCATCGGAAGGACTAAATTCCGCGGAAAATATCCTCAGCCCAAGTCGGCTAAGCAACGAGCTGACAAAAGAATAGGATAATCTCCTCTGGATAGAGCAAATGCAACGTGTCGACGAGCTGAGGAGGATGACTGATGGTAGACATTTTGGAGTCTTAATCAATTACTCAAGTCTACTCATATCATTGTAGTACAAGAGGATCAATCCAAGGAGACACAGAGAACAACACATTAGAAATGCAAGAAATGACTTAAGCTAGAGCAAATGTTTTGGTTTTTATGTTTTTGAATTAAGAAAGTAAAACGCAAAAAAGAAAACAAAAGATAGAAGTGTTGGATCATGGATTATACTATCAAAGAATTGATTAACAATCAAATAATGATGACAAAGATTGCATTCAACACTATCCTAGAACATGAGATTCATAATTATGACTAATCCATTCTCATGGTACTAATCACTTCACTAATCACCTAATTGACATAAACTCTCGTTTGCAATTACATAATCAATGAGCATTAATAAATAATCCCAATTAGTTCACTAATCACCCTTGACATCAACTCTCATTGGCAAGGATGTGAAAATCTCACAAAAGGCTTGGTTCAAGCATTTCATCGAATACCTCCCGGGCGTGAAATGCCTTAGTTCTAGATTTGATCTCTCAATTTAAATCTAGCATTAAGAGCTAAACTATGTGAAGGATCTAACAAGGTTCGACCTAAATCATCATCATCTAACCATCAAGACAATTGACTAACGATGCTAATTCACATAATCTATGCTATTCTTTAGGTTAATATCACTAATTATGACTAATCCTCTCTCAAGGCACTAATCACTTTGCTAATCACTAAATCAAGATCATATTCTCCATTATGATAAAATTATTAACAAGCATTAAGATCAACATTCAAATCAACCAATAAACACGTTAAGCAACTACTCTAATAGGTTAAGAATGTTTATCTTTTACTAAGCTTCTAGGAGAATTTCATCGAACGACTTGTGTGCATAAAATTTCCTTGAATCTAGATTGACTCTCTCAAGCCCAATCGAGCATTAGGATAACTTAGAAATAAAGGATAGCAATATCTAAGCATCACAAATCAATCATCAAACCATCAAAATCAAGCAAACCAAAATCCAACAAAAAGTCTAAAGTCTAAAGTCTAAACATGAAGAACATAAAAGAAGAAGAAATAAAGATAAAGAAGATGCATTAATATAAAGATAAGGGTGAAGAAATCTTTTCTAGAGTGGCATTTGTATGAAGAACAATCAAAATCCCTCTAAAATCATAAGAAGAGTTTGGGATAAAACCCAACTCTAGGAAGAATAAAGCTTCCCTTGAAAATAGAGTTTTTTTGGTATTTATAATTTCTTGGGCGGACTGGGTCAACCCAGAACAAACTGGGTATTGACACGGCCAAATCTAGATTTTTGCTGATTCTGGTGGTCTGCACCGACCCATTCTGGATAGGTACAAATGGTCGGTGCAAAACTTTGAGCATGACTCCTTTGGGCGCCAAAACGGATACATCCCCGCTAAATCTGATGTATCTTTCGAATCACTGCTCCGAATGACATCAAACCACCTCATGTGGACATATAAATCAATGGGCTACAACTTTTATGAAGACCACCGAGGCTAATTCAGACTGGAGAGCCTTCATCCAGCCACGTCTTTTAGGCACGTCGGGTCAGGATCAAACTGGTCTTGGCGGGTTTGTACCGACCCACAGAACCGACACAGACTAGGTTGGTACTGTCTTCTGGAAACTCCCTTCTTTCCTCATGTCCTGATACCGACCCACAACACCGACCCAAATTGGGTTGGTGCTGTCTTCTGGAAACTCTATTTTTGCCTTGGCCATTTCCTCTTGCTTCAAACCCGATCAAGCTTGGTTCCAAAGTCTCCAATCACCTCCAAGATGTCTCCAAATCCCTAGAAATCACTCCAAAACATGCAAGACTCACTAGGACCTAATGCAAAACACCTTAAACCCTAATCAAGACTAAAACACCAAGAAAATGCTAATAATTAAAATGATAATTAAAATGTCAAGATTATGGTTCTCACTTATAAGTAGGATTGGACTCAATTAGTGACTCGCTTTAGCTAGGACCCGAGTAATGAAACATGAGATCAAAATATGGTTCATCCTTGATTTAAAACTCAATCAAAAGCATCGAACAACTAACAACGAGAGCAATGAACCGAGCTTTTAAGATGATATTATACATGGAGATTACATCATTGCTCTCAATGCAAATGTAAATGCGACATATATGCAACTATATGCGTTATTTTTGTGTTCAAAATGTTCAAAATTTCATGATTTTTTATGCCCTTATATGTATGCATGAGACTCAAGTATGCAAAAAGAAAAATAAGATCACAAATCACAATGTAAAATGACACAAACCCCTCCCCCAAACTTGAATTGCACCGTCTCGGTGCAACAAAAGTCAAAGAGAGAGTAAAAATATGCAAGAATGTATATACAATGAAGTGGAGAGAGAATCATACCTTGGAATTGAATAGAGGAGGAGAGGAGTGTGACAAGTTGTGGCCAAACCCTCCTTTCATCACACACCACGATCTTGGACCCAAGAGAACAATCTTAGACCGATCCGACCCAAATTAGCCATCATTTATTGTCGAGGAGCGTGGTCTTCTTTATTCATGCTTGTTTTGTGTCACAATCTTGACAATGGATAGGCTTGGGAAGGTCCCCAAGGACGGGTTTAACGTCACTAGCTTAACGGTTGCTTCATCATTGTCACTCCCTTCATGAAAATCACAAGAAAAGTGAAAAGATTAGCAACAAAAGAGAATAAAAAGCTTTAGTCTCAAGAAAAATCTAAATCCTAATGTTTATTGCTATTGCCTCCCCGGCAACGTCGCCAAATTGATGGTAGACTTTTTGGAGTCTTAATCAATTACTCAAGTCTACTTATATCATTGTAGTACAAGAGGATCAATCCAAGGAGGCACAAAGAAGAACACACTAGGAATGCAAGATATGACTTATGCTAGAGCAAATGTTTTGGTTTTCATATTTTTTAATTAAGAAAGTAAAATGCAAGAAAGAAAACAAAAGATAAAAGTGTTGGATCATGGATTAGACTATCAAATAAATGATTAACAATCAAATAATGATGACAAAGATTGCATTAAACACTATCCTAGAACATGAGATTAATAGATATGACTAATCCATTCTCATGGCACTAATCACTTCACTAATTACCTAATTGACATAAACTCTCGTTTGCAATTAGATAATCAATGAGCATTAACAAACAATCCAAATTAGTTCAGTAATAACCCTTGACATCAATTCTCATTGGCAATGATGTGAAAAGCTCACAAAAAGCTTGGACGTTCAAACATTTCATCGAACACCTCTCGGGCGTGAAATTTCTTAGTTCTAAATTTGATCTCTCAATCTAAATCTAGCATTAAGAGATAACCTATGTGAAGGATCTAACAAGGATCAACCTAAATCATCATCATCTAACCAAAAAGACAGTTTACTAATGATGCTAATGCACACAATCTATGCTATTCCTTAGGTTTATATCACTAATTATGACTAATCTTCTCTCAAGGTACTAATCACTTTGCTAATCACTAAATCAAGATCAAATTCTCATTTGTGATAAAATGATTAATAAGCTTTAAGATCAACATTCAAATCAACCAATCAACACCTTAAGCAACTACTTTCATAGGTTAAGAATGTTTATCTCTTACTAATCTCCTAGGGAAATTTCATCGAACACCTTGTGTGCATAAAATTCTCTTGGATCTATATTGACTCTCTCTAACCCAATCTAGCATTATGATCACTTAGAAAGAAAGGATAGCAAGGATTTAATACACAAGCATCACAAATCAATCATCAAACCATCAAAATCAAGCAAACCAAAATCCAACAAAAAGTCTAAAATCTAAACATGAAGAACATAAAAGAAGAAGAAATAAAGATAAAGAAGATGCATTAATATAAAGATAAGGGTAAAGAAATCTTTTCTAGAGTGGCATTTGTATGAAGAACAATCAAAATCCCTCCAAAATCATAAGAAGAGTTTGGGATAAAACCCATCTCTAGAAAGAAGAAAGCTTCCCTTTAAAAATAGGGTTTTTTGTATTTATAAGTTACTGGGCGGACCGGGTCAACCCGGAAAAAACCGGGTATTGACACGGCCAAATCTGGATTTTTGCTGATTCTGGTGGTCTGCACCGACCCATTCTGGATAGGTACAAATGGTCGGTGAAAATACTTTGAGCATGACTCCTTTGGGCGCAGACGGATACATCCCCGCTAAATAGGATGTTTCTTTCGAACCACCGCTCCGAATGCTCTCAAACCACCTCCTGTGGACAGCTAACTCACTGGGCTACAACTGTTATGAAGACCACCGAGTCTAATTTGGATTGGAGACCCTTCTTCCACCCAGGTCTTTCAGGAATGTTGGGTCTGGATCAAACTGGTCTTGGTGGGTTTGTACCACCCCACATCACCGACCCAGAATGGGTTGGTACTGTCTTCTGAAAACTCCCTTCTTTCCTCCTATCCTGATACCGACCCACAGCACTGACCCAGAATGGGTTGGTACTGTCTTATGGAAACTCTATTTTTGCCTTGGCCATTTTCTCTTGCGTCAAACCCGATCAAGCTTGGTTCCAAAGTCTCCAATCACCTCCAAGATGTCTCCAAATCCCTAGAAATCACCCTAAAACATGCAAGACTCACTAGGACCTAATGCAAAACACCTTAAACAATAATGAAGACTAAAACGCGAAGAAAATGCTATGAGACATATGCAAAAGAAGTAAAACCTAAGATAAATGAATGCATAGATGATGCAAATTATGACAATATCAATGACCCAGAATCGGCGCAACGAACCGGAAGGATTAGCTTTCTACAACGATCTGACAGAAGAGGAAGAAAATATTCTTTGGATGGAGAAAATGCAACGCGCTGACAAGTTATGGACATATCATAGCCAACACGATAAGGTGGTGAAGACGAGCCAACTTTGGATAAGTGAGAAGAGTAAGATCGAAGCATACCCGATTCGAAATGATGCCAAGAGACGAACCGTCTATCCAAAGGGCCATCGCACAATCAACGCATCACCCGAGACGGATCAAAGGCCAGAGAAAAAGCTAAGAACTCCCTTTACGACAAGGATTACCAAGGCGATCATCCCCGGTCAAGAAAATGTCAGAATCCCGCTCTACGACGGGTCGACCGATCCTAAGTACCATATTAGATTTTTTCGCATGGAGATGTGCCGAGCCGGGGTTGAGAAAAGTAAAGAGGACACGAGATTCTGCCGCCGATTCGCAGAACATTTGGAGGATGCCGCACTCGACTAGTTCTCTAACCTAGAGCAAAACTCGATCTGCAACTTTCGACAACTGTCTGCTCAGTTCCTAAAGCATTTCGCCGTGTTTATAGAGAAAGGAACCTCCAACACTGACCTATGGAGCCTGACTCAAGGGCCGATGGAACCATTGCGGAGCTTCATAGAATGATTCAAAGCAAAGACCTCGAGTGCCCCCGGTGATCCAAGATGCCCTGCACCAAGCCTCATATTTTATTTCTAAGAAAAAATCAGGAGACGCTTGATATACTCATATATTGCATGTTTTAGAATGCATTTCACTTGGAGTTTTGTGTAATTTACATGCATAATTATGGTATTGTCTTGTATTTAGGTCATAATTAGAGATTAGGACATTTTCATTAGGTCTAGTGCATTCTTGCATGTTTTGGAGTATTTTCTAGCTAATTGGAGCCAATTGAACATATTTGGAGAGTTGGACCTAAGCGGAGTGTAAAGTCCATCCGAGATATCGGAAAGATGTGTCTGTAGGAATGCCCTCCGTTCTGAAATAGCCTTGACAACCTTCACAAAAGTTGTATAGAAGTGAGTTAGTTGTCCAAGGGTGTTTGAATCAGGTCATTCAGACGTGTGGTTCGAGAGTTACGGCCATTTTACCAGAGATATGTCCGCCTGCCGAGTAAGCTTCGACTTACACCGACGCCACGGAGAGATGCAACTGATCGGTGCTGTTCCAGGGCCTTAAAATCGACCTGTTGCAGTGACATGTGACCTCAATGCTACACCTCAGGACAGTTACAGCGACCCCACGTAGCGATGCTGCACTAGGCTCTTAACACCGACCAGTTACCACCGTCCATGGAGCGATGCAACCGGGCGATGTAGAAACCCAGAACCCACATCGACCTGTTGCAGCGACCTGTGGAGTCGATGTTGGCAGCCATGAGACCCACTTTGACCCAAATTTTCCAGGTCAATATCCGGGTTGACCCGGTTAGACCCAAAAACACTTTATATAGACCAAAAACCTAATTTTATGGGCTAAGCTTTATTTTTCTCTCTTTCTCTCTACAAAAAACGTGTTCTTCCTTGTTCTTAGAGGATTTTTATGGTTTTGTAAGAGATATCTTGAGGTTTATGCAATTGGAAGTTTAATTTTCTTTAATCTTTCACTTTCCTATTCCGTAATCATGATTAACATCATCTCTTTCACAAGAATATATGTGTTTTTCTTAAAGCTCATGGATGAGGTTGATTAGGTGAATTTTGTGGTAGATCTTGATGTCTAGGACTTAGTTTACATCTTCCCTCTCTTATTTGGTGTTCACAATGCTAGAATAGGCTAGATATAGTTAATCTAGATCTTAGGGAATTTCATGCACACAAGGTGTTCAATGAAATTCTCCAAAAAACCAAATAAGGGATTTTGCTTTCTTAGCCTATGAAAGTAGTTGTCTAAGGAGCATTAGGGCCATAGGAACCTATGTTTATTGCTTGTTAATAATCCTATCACAAACGATGGTTTGATCTTGATTTGCATGATTAACAAAGTGATTAAGACCATGAAAGTGGCGTAATCTTGTTTAAGTGTTCTAGGCTAAGGGAATTGCTTGTTTGTGTGAAATGACATCTAGATAGACCATGGAAGGATCCAAAATCAATAACCTCATCCAAGAGCTTGCCTTTATCTTATTGTTAAACACGTTTTTAGTCTTTGCTTACTTGTTTGTTTGTTTATTTGAATCATTAAGGTTGTTTAGAAACAAAAACGAACTTGTTAGCTTAACTTATAAAGTTGTATGCATTCCTAGTGCTTGAAACTCTACCCTTGGATTTGATACCTCTTATGCTACCTAGGCATTTGAGTAATTGATACTTGGCAAAATCCTTGTATCAATTTGGCGCCGTTGCCAATTGGGTTTAGCTTTCAACATTAAGATTTTACTTCTTTTTGAGATTAAACGTTTTTCTTATCTTTTGTTTACTAATTTCTCTTTCAAGCTCTCTCTTGTAGGTGCATGAACTTGCGTTCTAGAGGCAACATCAACCTTGTTGGGCCAAGAGACGACATCCACCTTCTACAACGAGGTCTTCGAGCAAGAAGAGAGAGAGAACGGGTTGTGCACATTGCTAGACTTGGTATGGAGAACGTGCATGTGAACCCGGATGGTGGTAATGACCACGTTGCTAATGCTCCACATCAAGGAGAAAATGGTGGTAATGGAAACCACCACCAACCCGCCCATAATGCTAGAGCTCAAAACCACTTTGTTAGAGCTCAAAACGTTGTTGGAGAGGGTGATGCGGCCAATGCTCATGTCAACCGCCAAGGGATTCATGCGCCACCGGTTGAGTGCAATGACTTTGATGTCAAATCAAGCTTCATCAACATGGTGCAAAGTAACAAGTTCCATGGTTTGGCGGTAGAAGATCCTCTTGATCATTTGGATCACTTTGATCGGATTTGTGGCTTGACAAAGATGAACGGAGTCTCGGAGGATAACTTCAAGCTAAGGTTGTTCCCATTCTCTCTTGGAGGCAAAGCAAGACAATGGGAAAAGAACCTACCCCAAGGTTCCATCACTTCTTGGAACCAATGCAAAACCGCCTTCCTTGCAAAGTTCTTCTCCCACTCAAGGACGGCAAAGCTAAGAAATGAGATATCAAGCTTCACTCAAAGAGAAAATGAAAGCTTCAATGAAGCATGGGAGCGGTTTAGGAGTTATACATCGCAATGCCCTCACCATGGATTTTCGGATGCTTCACTCTTAAGCACACTCTACCGTGGAGCATTGCCCAAGATCCGTATGTTGGTTGACACCGCTTCCAATGGAAATTTCTTGGCCAAGGAAGTGAATGAGGCGATGGAGTTGGTAGAGAACCTTACATTGAGTGATGGAACCTATGGTGATGACTATGATCATCCTACAAGAGCCACAAGTGAATTTTAGGAGTAAAAATGAACCAAAGCCATGATGGCTCTCAATGAGAGGTTAGATAAGCAATCATCCATGATAGACAAGCAAGCCACCATGATTGACAAGCTTCTCAATGCTTCCAAAAGACCGGTTCACTTTGTTAGTGACTTTGAGGGAAATCAAAGGTCCCATGAGGAAATGATGAATTTGAGCAACAGAGAAGAAGTGCATTATATTGGGAACAATGGTGGCTACCAACGGGGTTTCAACAACAACTATGGCAACCAAGGTGGTTCTTAACAAAGCTTTGTCCCACAAACTCAAGGCAACAACTCCATGCCTCAAGACCTTGATGTGAAAAATGTTCTTCAACAACTTCTCCAAGGTCAAGCAAATGGAGCATTGTGTATAAGAAAGAAGATGGAGGAAATCAATACCAAAGTAGCTTGCTCATATAATGATCTCCACAAAAAGCTTGAGGCATTGAGTTCCAAAGTGTAAGAAATGGAGACCATGGGAGCCAATGAAGACAAAGTGCAACAACATTCTTCAAATGGGAAAGCCATACAAGCCTCCATGGAGTATTGCAATGCCATCTTCTCAAAGGAGCCACGTCCCATTGATGATCATGAAGCTTGAACTTTCTACTTTATGGATCACGAGCCGTTTCACCTCCCTCTAAAGAATCTCCCTTGAAGCTCAATGTGGACATTGAAGAACAAGGTGGGGGAGTGACCCTTGAGAAGGATAAAGACGTGACCATGGTTCAACAACCAAAGGGAAGTGTTGCTTGCATTGATTCACCAATCACAACTAGGATCGAGCCTAAGTCTCTCCCCAAGCTTGGTCATCCCGGTAAATTCTCTATAGCTTGCTCCCTTGGTGATTTGGAGATTGAGGACGCTTTGTGTGACTCCGGGTCAAGTGTGAACGTCATGTCCCATGAGATGTTCAAGAGTCTAGGGATAAGAAACCTCACCTATCACCCATCCCCTATCACATTTGGAGATGCTTCTTCAAGAAAGCCACTTGGTCTCCTCGAAGACTATCCGCTTAAGGTTGGGAATTGCATAGTCCCAACGGACTTCGTGGTCATGGAAATGAAGAAGACCAAAAAGCTACCACTACTCCTTGGAACTCCATTCCTACTTACTACCGGTGCTCGAATGGATTTCAAAGATCAAAAGGTAGTTCTCTTGAATGTGAATGATATGGTGTATTACCCAATGAGGACTTCTTCCAACAAGCTTTGTGGTACAATCACCATGAAGGATGATGATTTTCATGAAGAAGAACTGAGGTATATAGGTAGTTGTGTGATGGTTGAAGAAGCTCCACCCCCAAAGGTCTATGGTAATGACAAGGAAGCTTCGGAAGAGGAAGAGAACTCTCTTGAGAAAAAAAGATTTGGGCTATGGTAATGACAAGGAAGCTTCGGAAGTTGGCATGATCACTTATTTAGAACCGCTTCCTCCCACCACAATGGAGAATGACGTTTAGGGTAGTAAGGGTGCAAAGAAGAAGACAAAGGCCAATGCTAAGATGGGAAACGGATCAAGCAAGCTTGATGGGTCTAGGTCCGAGCCAAGCCACCCTTCTATGATGACTCTCACTCCATGGAAGCACAAGGATGGAGTAATTGAGTACAAGATCAAATGCAAAGGCCGATCCAAACCCTTTGCCTCGGTCAAAGCAATCCTCACACCCCGAGCTCAAGGAGAAAGGGGAAGCCGGTCTTGAAGAGGTAATGAGCAAGATGCTCAAACTTGAACTCAAAGATCCGCCTTGGAGTGCTCACACTCCCCTCTCACCCACCTAAAAGGGTAACCAAAGTCAAACTTAGTGACTTTAAACAAAGTGCTCTTGGGAGACACCCCGCGCTTATCATTGTACATACTTTATTTTATGTCTTTCTATGTTTCCTTGTCCTTTTGATGGGTTTGCTTAGTGTGCATATGTTCTTGATGGTCTAATGGTCATGGAATTAAGGACAAAGGGGTGTAGGATTGAGGTGATCACTCTCGTTCCCTCCATTCATTTCCAAGGTAATACTCCAAACTTTGTACATAGCATTTATAATCATATATTCTTTCTTTCTTTCATGCATTTTCAATAATTTTGAAATTTTTTGAACTTAGTCGGTGAACATAACGAGTGAGAAGAATGTGAAATGAAAAGACAAGAAGCATGTGGGTTTGAGAAGGCAAAATGCCTTAAGATAAAAAGCATAGTTTAGGATGTGGGCACAACGGGTTAGAAGCTTTAGGTTAGAGACACTCTAGGCATTTGGGTAGATGAGAATTCTCCCTTGTATGCATATGTTGCCTTTTACCTTTAGCATTTTTCTAAAGTTTGTTCATTCATGAGAGATCCTTGTACCTAATTACCCATGCATGATAATGAGATCACCTTCATCTCATAACCTTACCCTTAGCCAAACGAATTCATTTGATCTTGCATAAACATGATTCACGACTATAACACTTAATCAATGTCAAGAGGTTGGAAGATATGAAAGTTTGTGTAGGTTGAGGTTAGAATGTAATTCATGCAAGGATAGGTACGGCTAGTCACTTTTGAGTAAGTTTGTGTGATCGCATCACGAAGTTTGCACCTTGGACATTGGGCTTGGATTCTTTTTATGGCACTTTTGGATTTGATCTCCCATTTAAAGTCCTCTCCCTTTCTTTATTGTTGTTTTCTTGAGGACAAGCAAAGGTTTAAGTTTGGGAGAATTGATATACTCATATATTGCATGTTTTAGCATGCATTTCACTTAGAGTTTTGTGTAATTTACATGCATAATCATGGTCGTGTCTTGTATTTAGATCTCAATTAGAGATTAGGACATTTGCATTAGATCTAGTGCATTCTTGCATGTTTTGGAGTATTTTCTAGCTAATTGGACATATTTGGAGAGTTGGACCTAAGTGGAGTGCAAAGTCCATCCAAGACGCCGGAAAGATGTGTCTGTAGGAATGCCCTCCGATCTGAACTAGCCTTGCCGGCCTTCAGAGAAGTGAGTTAGCTGTCCAAGAGAGTTTGAATCAGGTCATTCGGACGTGTGGTTCCGGAGTTACGGCCATTTTACCAGAGATATGTCTGCCTGCCGAGTAAGCTTCGACTTACACCGACGCCACGGAGCAATGCAACTGATCGGTGCTGGACCAGGGCCTTAACATCGACCTGTTGCAGTGACCTGTGACCTCAATGCTACACCTCAGGACAGTTACAGCGGCCCCACGGAGCGATGCAACCGAGCGATGCTGCACCTGGCCCTTAATACCGACCAGTTACCACCGTCCACGGAGCAATGCAACCGGGCGATGCAGAACCCAGCATCAACATCGACCTGTTGCAGCGACCTGTGGAGTCGATGTTGGCAGCCATGAGAC